>JAVKLA010000027.1:11128653-11141245 GCA_034782735.1 Sagittarius serpentarius
GGAATACACAAGGCAAGTGATGCACAGTGCAATTGCTCACCACTCACCAACCGATGCCCGAGCAGCGCTCTTCCTCCCCCCCCCCCAAGCTGGGCATGATGTCCCGTGGTATGGAATATCCCGTTGGCCAGTTTGGGTCGGTTGTCCTGGCTGTGTCCCCTCCTCCCCCCTTTCCTGTGCCCCTCCAGCCTTTTTGTTGGCTGGGTATGAGAAGCTGAAAAGTCCTTGAATTAGTCTAAACAACTGAAAACATCAGCATGTTATCTACATTCTTCTCATACTAAACCCAAAACACAGTGCTGTACCAGCTACTAGGAAGACAATTAACTCTGTCCCAACCAAAACCAGGACACCTGGTTTAGCTGAAACTTCTGTACTAGAGCCAGCTGTCTGGGATGAAAAATTTGTGGTCCAAATGTGTCGCTAAAGCTATAGAAAACTGATTTCTTGTTCATGAAATGGGAAGTCAGATTACTTTAGCTGCAGGCATCTGTACCACATTCAACATCACCTAAGTATAATACTCAGGCATTTGGGCTGTTTACCAGAGCTGGAACTAATTTAGGATCAGGAACGTAATTTAACTGTATTTGTTCAAGCATAAGACAAATATTTTTCAAAAAATCCTACTTGGGGATAATCTAATTTGTCGTATATTCACTGAGCACTTTCTCAGCTATGTGTAGTGTGGTTAACAGCTTCCCCCGTGTGCCCTGGCTACCAAGCTGGTTTGTGTGACTGCCTGGCTCCTGGCTGGGTGGCCAGGCCTTGCCTGTGCAGCGCCTACTTTGACACTGATGTCAAAGCGTGGGCGGTGTGGATTCCTCCCCCGATGCTTTGTTGGTTCCCTGGAGCTGCTGCAGGAGCAGTTTATGGGCTGGTAAGTGGTGTACATGTCAGTCTCTGATGGTTCTGGCTGTCCCAACCAACTCAGGTTATCAGAGCACGTTTCTGGAACTCCTAAAGGGGCTGTGTCTTCTTCTGTCATGATTTATCATGACAGAGTCACCGTGCATCCAAGGCCACCAGTATGATAAGCTGGAAATTGGGGTATGGATGCTCTTAGAAGTTTTAATCGTATGTATCAAATAATTTGATTAGCTTTTGTTATTTATTTAATTTGTTTAATTTAGTTTAATTTAATTTCACTTCATTTTAAGTTTATTCCTTAGAGCTGTTCTACAGGGCCACATTGCGTTGATTAGTTTCCATATTAATGTAGTGACAGTGATACTGTTCCCTTTGCAGATGTTCTTAAAACTATTGATTTACTTATTGAAAATCTTAGTCTTTCTTAAATGAACACAGATTTTCAGGCAAGGGAAATACATTAAGTGTTTTAGCAACCAGTACATTTATGGCTGATTGTGGAGTGATTACTACATTAATGAAAACTGATATATAGATTTTAAATTCTGGGTTACAGATTGCAGTATAAAGTGGAGAAGCCTAGGATAGTTAGTGGAGCAAAAACAATTTATGGCAGCATAATCCTGAATAATGGCTAATTTATACTTCTTGTCAGGTAAATTATGAATAAGCACCTTGGCTTACACCAGTGATTTAAAAACAGATTTAACTAAATGAGTACATGCTTGTGTAGAGACAGGGGATTTCTCACTGGGCGTCTTACTGTCCATGGAAGACCTTGCAACTGAAAAACAGGTAGTACATTGTAGCATACTCTCATGCTTTCTTTTCTCTTTTGTACTTTCTGAGATTAAATGTAGTTCTAGGGTGTCTGTCTTAGATTTAATGAAAGCATGAATATAACTTATATGTACCTCTACAATTTGAAAGTGCCACAGCTCTTAGAATATTAATGACGTAAGTTTCAAACTGTTGAGAAACAAGAAACTGAAACACCCAAAGGTTGCGGTATATGTCATCTGACACAGATAAAACTGACACACTAATCATGATCTCATGAGTCCTTTAGTAAAAAGAATCTCAAAATGAAGAGCACCAGGAAAAATACAGGACATTTTAATGCACGTGTAGAAATGCCATTTGAGATATTAATGAATTTGAAACACCAATTGTCCTGAAACTTGATGCAGTCTCCAGGAATTTCATAATGAAATAAATTTTAAGTTTCTGTTTCCAGCTGTTTTCAGACTATTTCAGAACACTTGTTATAGGAAAGTATTTCACCTATAGTGAAATAGTAACAAGCAAATTAAAAATGCTTGAGCTGCTGAGGCTCTTTTGTTATGGCTGTCTGCTCTCATTATTAAATAATTCATTTATATATCATAGCTGTACTGTGATGCAAAACAATTCCATGTACTGACATTGAAACATGCTAAAGTAAGGTTTTAGAAACAAAATTCTTCATTAAAATCAATTTTTACCATGTAGTTGTTTAAAGTAAGATTCTAGCTTCTTCTGCATTTTTAATAAGCAGCAGTTCAGAGAAAATCAATTTCCATCCTTTTCCTTATCAGAGAGAAAACTCATTTCATGGAGTATTCCATGGATTTTTCAGGGGAATATAGTTATTGTTCACATTGAGGGTGGCTGCTGCATTTACCCATAGAGAATATATTTAGGTACCAGCAAGTCTTGGGTTCTTTCCAAGGCATTGTGGAATTACTTTACGGTGTCTGATTTACTTTAAAGCTTCTTGTTATTGCCGTTTAGAAACAAAATTTATCCTGCACACATCCTGTGTAAAACAAAAATTTGTCCCCTGTTGAACAAAGATAAAGAATATTAGAATATGTTTTTGTAGCTAAAGGTTGTGTTCAGATTAACTGGAAAGGTAAACCAATATTTGTGAATTCATGGACGTGGATCGATTGATATAATACAAATTCTGGTTTCAAATGCACAGATTAGTATTACTTACTGGCAAACAGCTAAGGTATAGTCAGGTTATGTAGTCTTGATTTTGTTTTATGCTTTTATTATTTTAATGAAAAATATCACTTCCATAAGTTACTGTGAGCTAGACTACATATATTTCCTTGATTACGTGCATATTTTTTCAGTATGTCAATATGTGATAATTTTGCTCATGTAAAATCAACAGTGAAAACAGTGAGTGGTTTCCATGAGCGAAGTGAAGCAGATTTGGCATCAGGTGGATGCAGTATGTTTCAATTTTTCATGTGTTTGAATTGGGTATGATATCTGAAAGTGTAATATGACAAAAACACTCAGTAGTATTGATGGAAAAACCTGGATTCACAACGTCCTGGGCTTGCTTTGGGAAGAATGGACTTAATTCACCATTGATGTGGAATTACAGGTTAAACCTGTAGAGAGCTATTTAATGCATGGAAATTTTGCTAGAATTTGTCAAGATACAAGTGCTATCGCTTCTATTCTCAGCTGAAATTTCCCATGTTATTTCACTACAAATATTCTTGGAAAGCAGAATGAGAAACCCATGTGCAAAGATGAGGCAAAAAAGGAGATCTATTTTGCTGTTCCTGAATAGGTCAGGCCAACGTCTTGGGGAATAACCTGCTGGTTTATACCTACTCATATATAGTCTGGAAATTCCCACAGGAGATGTAAAAAATAACAAGGCTGTTACTTTGCTGTCCTAAATTGAAGTACCTGAAAAAGAGCTACTCCTTCAGCCTTTTTTAGTGTCCCGCAAGGACACTAAGAGAGTGACAAGTGTGTTTCATCCACATGAGAAGAGTCTGATTTCCAATTACAGCACCTAAAGCATTCCTTGCTAACTTCCCGGCAAGTGTAGCATCACCTATACTCTGTGTCACTAGTGAGGGGGATATAGCTGCCTCAGTCCAGATGGGTTCGTTGTACTGAGTGGGTTGGCATATTTATGTAAGTAAGCTTATGTAGTCACTTACGATCTGTTCAATGTAGTCTGTTCTGTAGTCATTTACAGTCTGTTATGGTTGGAAGATAGAGAAAAATAGGCTTTGTCTTTGAAAACTCATAAAAATTTCATCCAGATGAATTTAATCTCAGGACAGACAATTTTCTAAACAGCCTGTCACTCAGTGAAATACTTTAGAAACGTGAGAGCCTTGACAAGATGGAAGGTAAAAGATCTAAACAAAAATTTGCATCAAGGAGATCAATCTTAGAGTGCCACTGCTAAAAGAGGAAAACACTCGGTTTGAAAATCCTGTGTCAGGGCTTTACCGAGTGACAAATCTGAGGTTGTAGTTCCACAAGCATTTTTCATGGTGACAAAATCAATCAGACTCATTCAAGTTAAATTACTAGGTTTTGGTTTTAGTCCAGTTTTGCTCTGACAGTAGTGTTCATGGAACCATAGCTGGAGCAACTCATCTGCTTTTAGTTTCTGTCAGCACAGGGAGCTTTGCCAGTGCCTAACACTTCAGGTGGCGTCTGAGTGGCAGCTTTCAGCAGATCAGTATTGACTAAACTGTCGGAGAAGCAGCTAAGTGCTGGTGAGGGTTTGGGTCTACGCAGCACTTCCCGCTGGTTATAATATCAGTACAGCAAGACTGCAGCACCTTGCAACTTTTTCTAGAGCCAAAATTACTGTTACTGATTTGGCTTCGTAGTTCTTTTCATCTTAAAAATGTAGAGCAGAGTTCACAACTCATCTGTTGTATTTTTGCATAACAAGAAAAAAATCAAATGTGCACAATGGAGCCTGAATAACTGTTCTCCCTCAGTAAGCTTCATGCTGAGAATGTAGTTCGGTTGATGCGAAAAGCCATGCTGCCTGCCTTCAAGGGAAGTCTCACCAGCAAACATGACAACTAGATGGCTGAGAAGGATAAATAATACTTGATAACAATTTGTAGTAGCATAATCTTCATTTCTATACTTTATGAAAAAAATTGCAGTGTGTTGTATGTAATTTATGATTAGAAGCAGAAAGCAAATCACTTGCTTGTATTTGTAGATAATTCTCTAGTTTTAGCAGAATTTGAAAAGTCCAATGTGACAGACAACTGAAACTCTTTTGGGGTAAATTGGACATGAATATTCCTGCATTGCTGACAACCTTAATGCTTCTGCTAGTCAGGATGAGCTGTTTGGATTGACTCGGTATACGTAAAGTAATTCAGAATGACTCCTTATTACTATCAAAATATACGTCCTGTTAATAGTTCAGTCAATATGGGTTTACTGGTGTAGAGAAGCCGCCTACCGCGGTAACACAACATAGCATGTTCAGGCTTGTTCTGTTGCCTGACAACCTTGACATAATTGTGCTATTTCCTCTGTTTGTGTAACAGTCCCTGGATACAACACACATCCTTGGGCAAGCATTTTCATTTTACTGCTCCCAAATGGCCTTCATATAATTTGCTGTGCGCGCATGACCTGAGTATTGCAGAAATAACTGCACAGATCCTAAACTTTAGCAGGGCAACTAGCTGCCCTTTGTAATTCACAATCAATTCGTTTATTGTACTTCACTTTACATAGCTTTTCACTTTACACAATGCTATAATACTACTGCTAAGAATTTATTTTACAGAGGAGAAATATTGGCTGCTTTTAGTCTCCTTTGGTTACGATCTGATGATGGCAAGTGTGGCTGGCAGTGCATCTAAGGTTAGAATTTTCCCTTAAGTGAAATATTAGAAATTCCCAGGATTCCTTCTGCAGCGTAACCTACACGGTTCCCCACCTCTGGAGCCTGGCACCTAAGCAGTCTCCTCTTCCTTGGGGAAGGGTTTGATTCCTTCACTGCTCTCTTTCCTGCATTACTCACTTGTCCATTCACTGTCTTCAGACTAGGCTGCCAGCTGCTCTTGGTAGTGACAAGCAACCTGCCTTTCATTTTAGTTTTCAGCTATCATAACAAGATCATTGCTCATCTCTGTAACACTGGTGCTGCCATTAATGACACTGCTTTCTGGGTTAGAGTCTGAAACATGATGTTGATGATCTGTAACCACAATAAATACATTTTCATGACATTATTAGAGAATCTTTTTAACTTACCAGGTCTTTTTCAGTCAATGTGAACATTTTTGTATTTTACTGAGGTTACAGATCTGAAAGAAAAGCCAACAGACTTTTCATTATGATCTCCTACCAGATGTAAAATTGTATTCCTGTTTCATAGAGAGAAGCTTTAAAAACTGTCTTTATAGGCAAATATGTATTGTGGTGTGTACTAATCTTTTCAGATGCTTTTCCAGACTTTTGGCCTAATCAAGAATGTTACAATATTCTATTAATTTTTATTCATGGTTTAGAGAATCTTTACCTCTGCTAAGAATAAAATAACTGAACATCTCAAAAATTTTAAACACTTTGTAGCTAGGTGACAGTAAGATTGCCTTTAACTTTGTCTTTGAATTTACATCAGCAATAAGGCCATAGCATATCACTGAGTTCTGGAAAAGTTTGTAATTGTTCTTGTGTGCTATGTTCCTGTCTGCAGTCTGAGAAATAATCTCTCAAGGCTTTCAATGTATTCTTAATCAATGGATTTTTTGACACAAATACCTTCCAAATAATGCTATACTTGCCTAACTTAAGGGTCTTACACAATTTGAGATGTCCTAGGGGTATTCAAGACAATAACACAAGACTGGCAGGTATGACACAGAACCTGTTGAAGACCTGCATCCTTGTGGAGCAGACCTTGGTTCAGAGCAGGGTCTTGGCTGGAGTATGCGATTGCTCATGCAGCTCCTTTTGGAGCTGAATTTATCGTAGACCTGAAGTGTTCTTGAGTTGACATCTGGGAGTGAGTCTCAGCATCTGAGCTAGATAAAACCCCATTTCTGACATCTCTTCAGCTGTCTCAAGTGTTATGTGAAATTACTCCAGTTTGTAGATTGCCTGGAAATACTCCAAGCTTCCCTTTGTGCCAAGTGATGAATAACAATAACAGTGTTGTGATGTCCCATATAAACAAACCATATTAACTTGACTCTTCATACTTCCTAAATTAGAACTACAGTAATATCCAGGAATTGCAGATATTTTCCAATATCTGTAACCTCCATGAGTTCTCATGATTTACTTTAAAGCAAGAGAAACTAACTGATTTCCAAAGTTTACCTCCGTTATCCTTGATAACAGGAAGGCAAACAGTCTCAATTTTAACTATGAGTGTCACAGCTTGGAAAGCTCATTTGTCAAACAAGTTTTCCCTCCTCTTACAGCAACAGCAAGGAGACCATCCTCTGAAACATTGCGCTGTATTTATAGCGTCTCAAATACAAAGCACTGGGGAAGGACAACTAATGGAAAAAATAACAGTAGTCAAGAACTGAGGGGAAAATTTATTCAACTGGGAAGGTAATTAGCTTTTGTCTGTATTAGGCCTTTAAATCAGTAGTTTTATACTACTAGGTGTGGTAAGATTTTCAAAAGTGATAGTTATGCAGTCTCCAGTTTTCTAAAAATAACAATGTTGGGACTGGTGGAAACCGATGGTGGAAAATCTAAAAATCGGAGGTAACTGAGAGTAATCATGACATTCTGTTTCACGGTCCTGAGGAAGATTCCCTGGAATGAAAAAGGGCAAACACAGTATTTTTCTTAAGGAAAGTCTGACCTGGAGGGTTGCAAATCATTTGGCCTAACTTTGATAACCAGAAAGATATTAAAACAAAAAATTAACATTACATTACAAGTAGTGAGAGGATAAAGAAACTAAGAGAAAGCAAACAGATTTTTCAAGAACAGATTTTGTCAATTCAACATGATTTCCTGTGTTAGCAGGGTAAGTAGTTGAGTGTTTTGGGGAGAAGCAGTAGATATAGCTTGGTAATAGTAGAACTTTTGATGCTGCTATATGTTGCTTTCTCTCAGATTGAGGAGATGTGGTCCAGATTAAATCAGTTAAGAATAGTTACCAGTGCCTTCACTTATAAATTGAAAAGTTGTTTTAGGTGGAATCCTTATACAGGCCCATTTGTTTATTTTGTACTTTTAATAATAAGTCAGATGAATATAGATTATACTTACCAAAATTTCTGGGTTTTATCAACCTGGGAAGGGATGCAAACATTATAAATGATAAAACTAGAAGTGAAAATTATCCTGGTAATTTGGAGAAATAGCCTGAGATCAACAAGAAGAAATTCAATTAAGAAAAGCACAATTAATAAATGCACAAACATAAAGAAAAGAATAGCTGACTCTAAGTGCTGTTAAAAAAGAGAAGGAGGAGAACCTTAAGGCAACAGTGGCATGTGAACCAAGCCACTTATCTAACAGAATACTATGGGTTATGAATGATTTAGCCAGAACAGTTTGAGCAGTTGCTGTTCCTTAGTGGGGAGTTACTGCACCTCAGCTGAGACATGATAACTGACTGCAGTTACATTTCTAGTCCCCTGCAGTGTAAAATAAAAGACATTACCTTAATCTCTTTCTTTTCTCATCACATTCCTACTGACCTGGGTCAACAAAGCTGCTGTGAAAAAAGCAGAGGTCATCTTGGCAGGCATGAAGAAGAACGTGTGACACAGAAGAGTTAATTATTTCACTATATGAAGTAGCTATGCAACCTCAGGTGAGTACTGCATCCAAGTTTGCACACCACACTTGAAGAAAGGTAGAGATAAGCTAGAGTTGGGGGAGAGCTTTGAAAACAGGATTTGTGAGTAAAGATTGAAGGCCCAATCTCTCCTCACAAATGAAAGGCTGGTGATTGGCTGTCCTCCTTGGCCACAAGGCAAAATGATTTATCTCGATTTATTTCCCCCCAACATAAATAAAGTACCATCAAAAAGCACTTTAGTAGTGTTTTCAATGCTAATGGAATTGTACTAGATGTAAGCAATTGCTTTCACAATATAAAATATGGTAAGTGTGAACAAACAGTATGTCAGAGATTTTCATAACATGTATTTTGATATTTTCCTTTATTAACAAACCAGCATGAAGTTCTGAAAATGTGTTAACAGGGTGTGACAGTAGAGCTACTCTCTCGTTTCTTGAGTTGGATCCCAGTAGCGAGGGAATGGTTAGCAACAGACTGTACAGGAAAAGAACGGAACTAGGTGCAACACCAAAACGCCACGTGGAGTTCCTATCCATTGCCTTCTCACAGGCATTCCCCTCACCCAGCTGTACGGCAGACGACTCCACCACCTCCCTTTTCACTTCCTTCTCTAAATTAGGCCCAGATACTCAGCCCCCTCAGACAAACATCTTCCACATTTCATCCATCAGTAACCTTCAGTAACCTCCCACACTCTTCCCCATCCTGAGAACATCTGACAGGAGCAGACACCTACCCTTGGCAGTGGTAGAGAATGTACAGTGTCGTTCATGAAGTGATGTGTAATTTTATGAAAATTAGTTTATTAAATAGTTCACATAGTATTTCACAGGGAGCGCCACATGCTACTGAATCACCATCATCTGTTACTGCAACGTACGCTACCTATGTCTCCATTTTATAATAATATTTTCATTTTTATTAGTATTTTTACATTAATAATTTCATTAATGTGAAGACTCATACATTCAGGGCTTACCCGAACGTACCCGAACTCACCAATCTCTGTAACGTGTGATCAGAAAGCTAGGGTCATCTACTGCATGGATGTTTCTGCAAATTTAAAGCAAAGATCAGGCTCTGCATTTACATTTGATCTTGTACAGCAAGTGCGAAATTGTCCAAACAGCATTGGCTTGAATTTTATATTTTATTCGTATAACGTGACTAATTGTTTTAACATTATCGTCTGCGTTGTGGTAGAGGACAACCAGATGACAGCCCCACACTAGATACTGTATAATCACACATAATATAAAGGTCCTCCCACTTCAGGAAGGTTGCAGTTCAGAGACAAGCCATAACAGATGACTGGAATAAGCCCGCAGATGAAAGCCAGAGGTTTAAGTGAAGGGAGACTAACACTCAATTCACACCTAGTTAAGAGGATTTAGGATATTTGGAAACATTTAGGGAGCAAAACTAAGTATCACAAGAGTGCATTTTTCTGCGTGCATTACAGTGCAAAGGAGTGTGTATGTATGTGTATAAAAATATAAACCAATCACCTTTCATATTTTTTTCCACTGCAGCCTATCTGGAAAATATATTGGATAATTATTTTCCATGATTTAGTGCCTACTAAATGAAGTACTTGGTACCGCTGTTAGCTGTCAGTCTCTTGTAGAGAGTTCCTTAATAGCAAAATGCTGGCTGTTGAACAGAGAAAGGCATGGCCTTAGAATCATAGAATCATTTGGTTTGGAAAAGACCGTTAAGATCATCTAGTCCAACTGTAAACCTAACACTGCCAAGTCCACCACTAAACCATGTCCCTAAGCACCACATCTACACGGCTTTTAACACCTCTGGGACAGTGACTCAACCACTTCCCTGGGCAGCCTGTTCCAATGACTGACAACCCTTTCGGAGAATAAATTTTTCCTCATATCCAATCTAAACCTCCCCTGGTGCAACTTGAGGCCGTTTCCTCTTGTCCTATCGCTTGTTACTTGGGAGAAGAGACCGACCCCCACCTCTCTACAACCTCCTTTCAGGCAGCTGTAGAGAGCGATAAGGTCTCCCCTCAGCCTCCTTCTCTCCAGGCTAAACAACCCCAGCTCCCTCAGCCGCTCCTCACAAGACTTGTGCTCCAGACCCCTCACCAGCTTCATTCCTCTTCTTTGGACGTGCTCTAGCACCTCAATGTCTTTCTTGCAGTGAGGGGTCCAAAACTGAACGCAGTACTCGAGGTGCAGCCTCACCAGTGCCAGGTACAGGGGGACAATCACTTCCCTAGTCCTGCTGGCCACACTCTTTCTGATACAAGCCAGGATGCCATTGGCCTTTTTGGGCACCTGGGCACACTGCTGGCTCATATTCAGCTGGCTGTTGACCAACACCCCCAGGTCCTTTTCTGCCGGGCACCTTTCCAGCCACTCTTCCCCAAGCCTGTAGCGTTGCACGGGGTTGTTGTGACCCAAGTGCAGGACCCGGCACTTGGCCTTGCTGAAACTCATAAAACTGGCCTTGGCCTGTTGATCCAGCCTGTCCAGATCCCTCTGCAGACCCTTCCTATCCTCAAGCAGATCAACACTTCTGCCCACCTTGTTGTCATCTGCAAACTTACTGAGGGTGCACTTGATCCCCTTGTCCAGATCATTGATAAAGATATTAAATAGAACTAGCCCCAATACTGAGCCGTGGGGAACAGCACTTGGGACAGGCTGCCAATGGGATTTAACTCCATTTACTATAACGCTTTGGGCCTGGCCATCCAGTCAGTTTTTCACCCAGCAACATCTCTTTATAATGGGGTGATTATCTTGATTGTTTTTCTTTGAAAAGGAAAGGAAGAGATCCTTCTCATGCTGAGCCTATTGCTTTTGTGCCAAGATCTGATCAAAGAAATGGAGAACGCATTGCCATAGTTAAATCACTGTGTTGATCAGGATAAATCAGTGCGTTGGGTAGAAGATGAGCCAAGGCCAGTGACTCCTCAGTAGTTTATGCATGGCAGAGGTGTGCTAACAAAGACCTTGTGATCACTATAGTCACCCAAATTATGTATAACCATATAGGTATAAAATGCTCCAGGAAAGTAAGAAATAAGAGATCAAGATTTTCTGGCAGCAGCTTCTGGAAGGAACAGAGCCGAGATATGCAATGGCTTGTGAGAGCTCTGTCTACTCTGTGGTGAACAGGAGGCTTATTTAAATCTCATGAAACTGGAATGTGCTGTAGTTTTGTCCTTCCCAGTCTGAGGGTTAAATTTGCATTTCCTTCAATGTCTCTGCAGCTAACATGGAAATAACTTCCATGTGTTACTTCCTCTCCCTTTAAAAATAGTTGGAGTTTCTTTGAAATTATGTTCAGTATTCAGAATATACCCCCAAAATACAAATATGCCTAAACATTTGAATGTAGTTTTAATTTCTTCATTTCATTATGTTCTTGAGTGTTAGAAGACCTGCTCTGTTCTTTCTTCAGTGCTAAAACCAGCAGTCTCCCAATATACAACCAGTGTCTTAAACTCCCAACACCTTTTTGAACATTAGTTTTGATAAGTTATTTCACGTTTCATTTACATAGACAAAGAAACAAGGAGTGAAGTCCCTTCGTGGGGAGCACAGGGAAAGCTGGTTTTTAGTATGGGTTGAGACCCCAGGACTCTCCTCTCATAGGCCTGGTTTCTGACCACGAAGACACATAGCTAACCAGGCTGTCTTTTGGCTGCCCTGCCGGTAATCCAGTCAGGAATATTTGGCAAAAGGACATAGAATTTACATTTCCGTGCTTTTTGTGAAGAGTTGTAGGAGAGAAGAGTGTTGAACTGAGGGAAATGCAGGAAGAATTGAGTCACTGCCTGCTCTGAGAGGCAGCCAACACTTGGCCGGTCCTCCAGCGCTATCTGGAGAGGGTGCTGTCAGTCCCCAGCCAAACCAGCAGGAGCTATGGAGAGGAGACCGAGCTGTGGAGAGGAGACAACGAAGGTGTGAACTAAGTAGCCTGAGCTAGGCATGTGAGGGTGGACTGAAGGTATTGCAGGGTCCTGCCTTGGTGGGGAAGAGTTGGAAGAGTTGCACTGAGCAGCAGAAGGGATGCAGGAGAAGGGACGGGGGGTGCTATGACGGTCCTGCTGGGAAGATGTAGGGCATTGTACAGGACTCATTAGTTGTGCTGCCCATGGAACAAGTTATCATTTAGGAGCTCTGA
>JAVKLA010000027.1:11141345-11203811 GCA_034782735.1 Sagittarius serpentarius
CCAGCCTCGTTGCCCGTCTCTGGACACGCTCCAGCACCTCAGTGTCCTTCTTGTGGTGAGGGGCCCAAAACTGAACATGGTACTCGAGGTGCGGCCTCACCAGGGCCGAGCACAGGGGGACAATCACTTCCCTAGTCCTGCCAACCACACTATTTCTTGTGGTTATAGGACTACTGCAGTGACAGTTCTTTATAAAGAAAAATAATCAGTAAATTGCAGGGAAAAATATGATGATCCTAGCACTGTTTTCCACTGCTGATAAAGCCTGCCCATTGTGGATGTTTTTCTTGACTCTGCCCCCATGTGTCTGTGAATTTTTCCGTAGTCACGTCTAGTGAATAGATTGAGAAATGGAGATGACTTATGGTAAGTCATTCAATTTAGTGTATATTAGAGCCAAGAGACACTGACCTTGTCTGATACACTCTAGCCATGAATCATAATTATTGCTGTAGGTGAATGTTCAGGCAGCGGTCAGTGGAAATCAAATGGCCATGTAGTATTTTGTGAGATGAGAAATGGAGCATGGAAAAGCTGGACAAGGACTGGGCAAACTCTTCCCAGTTCCTCAGGGTAATTGTATTGCCATGAACACAGCTAATCCTAAAAGCACACACACACCTGATAACCTGCATGCACCTCAGACTAGGAAAGAGGATCTCACTTAATTGGTGAGAAAATAGAAGAAAACGTTATTGGCTTGCCTCAAGAATTACTGGCTGTTTTCACAACTAAAAGCTTTGTAATTGTTGATTTTAACCTTTCACATGGCCAGGTTATCATGTTATATTCCTAGTTGCCAACTTTACTTAAATACATTGCAGCAGGGAACAAATCTCTAAATCAAACATGATAGTTGATTCGTATTAGAAAAACCGACAATATAATCAGGTATCTGACATAGCCAGTTGTGACGGAATATTTAAGTCTGCAGGCAATGTAAGTCAAGAGTGCATTTTCTTAAGAGTAATCCAAAGATTGAATTAATTTAGTTGTTTTCAACATAAATGCATTTGCAGAAAAGGTGACGATATCATGTAAAGTTTTACTTAATTCAGATTTCTTTAGTTGGAAACCTGACTTTATAATACTTGACTCCTTCTTTCACTTACAAGACAAAGCTATTTTCTGATTTTTTTTCTTGATTGTTTTATTTTTTAAAAAAAACAGCATTAAGATTTTTCTGGAAATTAGTTTTTCTTTTTTTTTCGTAATTAATGAATAACAGACTTCTTGATTCTTCCTACTAGAAAGATTCACTGAAGACTAACCTTCAAGTTAAACTTATTAATAAGAAACCTGAAACTAAAGTTCCTACTGATTTTGAAATACTCTTAGGTGCATTTATACCATATATATGGTGAAATTATTTTGTCTGATTTGTTTTTCTCAAAAATGAACCCTCGGTTTCTTGAAAGTAAGGCATTAAATTGATACAAATAGGCTAACAGCTGCTAGTCAGTTTTGAAAGCTTTGGTCTATGTATAACTGTTCTCACATAGACACACACGCATCATTACGATACCTTCTCTTTAAAGAGCTTTATAATGCTTATGGGAGAGAGCAATGAATTTAACAAAATTCATTTTGTATGGTTTGAAATACAGTAAATGCAAATGCTTGTCTTGTAGTCTGCCTTCATTTTATTTTCTTTTATCTGTACAGCCAACTTTCTGTGATGTTTTTCGTTTGGAGAGTGGCCACCTGTGGTGGCTGTTTATCCTGACATGTGCGCCCATGGGTAGGCAGCTTCAGCCTGTAATCCAAACAGAAATTTTCATTTAAACAAACCCAAGTCTGCTGATCCTATCTCAGCAGGTGTAAATTAAGAAACTTGTGGAGTTGATGGTAGCTTAGGGGCTCACAAGCTCCAGAGCTAAAATACTTGGCAAGATTGTATTAGGGGACTATTCTAATTAACAAAGGACATGCTAATCCAAAATAAGGGCATAATAGCTGACAAATTATATTTAACTGGTTTAAAAATATGTTTCAAGATAGCATATGTAACATGTAAAACAGGAGGCCCCCAATACAGCAAGCAGAAAATCTAGAATCGCTGCAGGACCTTTTAATTAGTAGAACTGTTACTTTTTACCTTAAAGAAGAGATGAGGAAGTTTGTGCAGAAAATGAGTGTAGGGCCACTGGGAGGAGGGGCAGTCAGAAAGCCTGTTAGTTCATCATTTATGGATCAAATATTATGATTCTGAAGTTCATAAAGTTTGTCTTCCATCTCTGCCAGACATCCTATTCTTGTATTCAGAAACCTCCCAAGTTAAAAGCAGAAGTTAACTTAGTGTTGAAAAACTACTGACTAAGAAGATAGATGTATTTTCAGAATGCTGCAGCATTTTTTAGATAGATACAAGCAATATTTAACTTGGTGTTATTAGCAGAAGTCCAGAATGAAAACTTAAATAATGTAATCCTTTTACAAGTAGAAGATACTCCCGTGAGAAACTGCTGGCAGGTGGGGTAGTGTAGAAGAATGCAGTAGGGAAAATATTTTTTGTTTGTTTCATTCTTGATATCTTTTCTCCGTACATGCAGGTTTTGGCAGATTTGGGGACTGTGTGCTATAAACCATAAAATGCTGCAGTCTAGCTATGTTTACCTTCCATGTCTGGGAAGACAGAGAAATTGCTGGCAACAGAAAGCCAGAATTTTCTCAAAATGTACGTACTATCTCGTTTTTCTGTGTTTCGCCTGCAGTGTGTATCCTTTTTGGTAAAGTAGTTTATATATTGTAGGTACCAAATGGAGACGTTGTAACACAGATGAACAGTTATTTTGTGTAGCGGCAATTATTTTTACTGACACAGATACTTCCACCCCATTTGCAGACATACACAGAAACACAGAGATTTGTGTTTTCTTTCTGTGCTTTACAAGCCCCTTCCCCAAATAGCAGATTGGTGTCTGCCTTTGATATGATAACAGTAGAAAACAGTATTTCTGTGTTAAAAATGGGAAACTTTTCAGTAAGTTAACTGCTGTGGGTTGTACCCTTAGCAGTATTTCTTCCTTTAGGTTTGAATTCAGCACAGTTGTTAAGCAAGTGAAAGCCTGCTGCTTGTCTGTAAAGCACTGCCTTCGGGGACGAATTTTTCTGTGAAGACTTGCTAACTGCCATCTTCAAAGCCAAATTGGGCGCCCAAATAAAGACCTTCAGTGTAATGGAAGGCTGATGTGACGGAGAAGGAGCAAATGTGCTGTTGGAGCCTCTTTGGGTGTTCCACACTGTCCTGACGGGTTGTGGGGAACGCCAGGCTCCTCGCTGAACTGGTGTGTGAGGCCCTGGGTGCGGCAGATTTGCACGTGGTGAGCTGAGTAGCTCATGCATCATTACAAGCCCGAAGTAGGACTTGCTCCACATCTTTTTGTCGAAGTTGGGAGGAAGAGAAGGTTTCCACCGCTTAATTTGGGTGACACCTACACTGCACATCGTGAGGCTCAGTAGAAATCCCCTTGTTCGTGACTGCTGCCTAAATGAACTCGCTCAGGGAGTTAAGTACAATCTTGGCACAGTAGCTCCGTGTGGACTAAAGTAACCCACTTCTCCCTGCTGCTGCTCTCCACTCAAGGTCGCTCCTACAGGCTCAGGTCCCGTATCTCCCAGCTATCTTGTCTGCACAAGGACAAACTCTGCTTTGTTGTCAGAACCGCTCTGTCTTATCAGGATATGAGGAGTGTGGTACTGCACGCTGTGTGTCTCCTGGAGATGTGCTGGGAAGGGGGGAGTCAAAGACCTCCCCTTTATGGCTGCTTTGGTGACAATGCTGCCATGCACTGCATTTACATTGAGTCAGATGGCAATGTACAAAACTAACAGTTAACAAGTTCCTAATGATTAAAAAGTGATACTTAATGGAATAATAATTTCATTCAGTCACCTTATAGTGTACCTAATAATAGAATGAGGGGGGATTGGCATCACTTGCTGACTTTATGTGAATACCTTTTTAAAAAGCATGTTGAAAACATAGAAGCACAAGTAGGTGTTTGCAGGGCTGCGGCGGGGGCGGGGAGGGGGGAAACCTGAACATCCCAGATTCTTCATTTCCTGGCATAGCTTCTTGGGAAAAGATCTGTGGGAAATGGGGAATTTGCTGCCCATCTTTATCTGGGGGGAAGAACTGTTCTGCAAGAAAGTTCTTCCCATCAGTGCTTGCCTATCCTGTTACAGAGCTGTTTTTTTTCACTGTTAATAAAACAAGGTACAGGGAGAAAATACTCAGGTTCCCTGCAATTTAATTTAGCACAAAATGCCAAAAAACTTTAGGTTTCAGGCTTCTGCTGGGCCACCTGTCTTGGTTTCCTAGCCTTCTGGCCTCTGTCTGCCCTGTGGATGACAGATTAGCTGTGAACATCCTCTATAAAAGGAAATAGTGTTCTATAAAATTCGCACCAGGGTTTCCAATTTAGTACCAGAGTCAGGACATCCTAAAATAAAATTTGTCTCAAAAATAGGTCGGGGGGATGTCAGGGTTAAAAGCAAACAATCTACTGATGTCAGTTTGTTCTGTGAGAAAACATGCATGGAAAAGGGGTTTAGTGTCTTGTTCAGGTGCAGCAGTTTTTTGCTGATGGGGAGTAAAGCAAAGCAAAACAATAATAGCATGTTCCGTGAATCGAGTGTGATAAAGAAGAGTTCCTATATAGCAAAACAGGAAGTTTAAAAAAGGCCAAACAATTGATCTTTGAGGACAGGAATGATATTTTAATTTTAACCTTTTTGTTTTGGCTTTAATTTAGAAGTTACAAAGTGATGCAAATCATTGCCAGTAAATAGCATTTTAGCGCATTCAGTGCACACATGTTGATACATTAAGAGATATGAAAATATTTTAGATATTTAATTTTCTTTCTGCAGATTAAATGAGAGTTTTAGCTACCTGAAGTGTGTAAATCAGGTTGTTTATCTCCTTACACTACTTGTTGTCTTCCCAATATGTTTTTTTCTGAGTCATACAGCAAAACCTTTATCTGCATTTTCCCAAGAATTTTATTCTAAGGACTTTTTTCCCTTCCTTTGTTAAAATATATCTTTTGGAAGTATTATTTTCCAGATCTTGTCTATGGTTGAGGATGGTTTGTTTTGGAAGTCTAAGCAAAAGCAATCAACTGTCTGACATTTTTAGTAGTCTTTGGTCAAAAATTGAACTATACCTTGACAGACACCTTATCTAGGCATTTGGATCTTGAATTCATTTTATTTTTACAAATATTATTATAATTTGTTTATTTTAATAAAATAGGCCAACTTTATGTAATTGATAATTAGACATAATACAATCTGATACTGTTAATCTAATCATAATTTAAAAACTGTCCTGTAGTGAACATTATACTAATATATAATTGAATAATACACGATACAATGTATTAACGCTTTATGTAAGTGCACCAGATGTTTTTTTATATTACTTCAATATTCAGAATAAGCTTACAAGCTTAGATATTTACTCTTCAATATTGGAAAAAAATGGTTTTAACTAACAGGTAAGTACTGTCATTATTAACATTTATGTTCTCTCTCTTCTGAATATTTGTCTTCAACTTCCAGCCATTGGATCTTATTGTATCTTTGCTGCTAGCCTGAAAAATGTTGTAGTGCCAGTGTTCTCCATCTGCGTACTTAAAGAATATGATCAAATCATTGCTTCAGCTGTTCTCTGTTAAGCTGAAAAGATTGAGTCTCTGGAGTCCTGCACCATTACACCTCTGAATCATTCCTGTACTTGTCTTTGATGTCATTGTAGTTGATCAATGTTCTTTCTAACATATTAACTTGAAAATGGGTTTGCTTTTCTAAAACAGATGCAGGACTGGCAAACACAGAGATAATGAAACTTCTGTGCTCCTATTTTCTGCTCCTGCTTCATATTCCTCTTTTTAAACATCCCAGAATCACAGTAGCCCCTCTGGGCACAGAATTCTCTAAAAATCCATGTTCATTTGATGACCTTTTCAGTGTTTCTGATTACCAGAGGAGAAGTCATTGTCTTTGTTCCTATGCGTGACTTTACATTTGCTTATCTTAAAATGCATTGGGATTGCTTGTGTCCACGTTACCATGTGATCTTGATTGCTCTGTATGAGTGAACTCTACCCTTTCTGTTATTTGCCTTTTCCCTAGCCTTCACATCTTCTGTAACGACTTTGTTTTCTTCCAGAAGTGTTAAGTTGGAGGAGATAAGAACTGATCCTATGGAATCCCGTTGGAAAACACAGCTTATGTCCAGGTACTATGTGGTGATGTTAGTCCAGTGCTGAGCAGTATCCTGCTTATGAGCACATGCCACTGCTCTTGGATGGGAATTACACAGCCAGCCTGGCCTTTGGCTGACCGTCACAGAGTATGGGTGGAGCAGGTATGAGAGTGCCTTCATTTGATGATCTCAATATGTTACACTGACACTACTTGTTATTATCAGCCGGACTTGTAATGCCATCAAGAAATCTATCAAACCAGTTGCCGTAATCTAATGTAAACACACACAAATTAGCATGTAGTTACCATTCTTAGCATTTTTATTGACTGAGTCCTGCTGCAGGCACTGTTTTATTTTGTCCAGGATTTTTAAGAGGTTGGCAGGCCCTATAGTATTGAAGTCAGCCCAATTACATTTGTTAATATTGACAGAGACTGGCTTTCTTTCAGTGTCTTGAATCTTTCGTGGCATTCTCTGACCTGAAAGTTGCGAAGCATTCTTCAGAGTTCCTCTGCCACTTGTTTTTCTAACTCACAGTCCCAACCTGTTGATCAAAAAATATCCAACTTTAGTAAGCCTTTTATAGAAGCCTTCTTTGTTACCACTGAAATAAAATATAATTTTGTCAGCCTTATGGTATGACTGCATCTGATTACCTGTGCATGAAACAGGTTAGTGAACTATTCATTGTACATTTCTGCTGTGTCCACATTATCACTGAGGATTTATAGCAATACCATCACATTGCCTTTATTCTTAGTTTACTTAAAAATCATTCTCAGTCTTTTCTCATCACAGATCTTTTATTACTGTTTTTTATGACTGTCATTAGTTTTCTTCTATGTAATTTTATTTGCTTCTAAAATGATTTGTCTCTCAGATTGTGTCTTCTTAAGCAACTGGCTCAATTAAATTATTACACTTTTTAAAAAATATTTTCTTGCAAGTAGTTTCACTAAACTATGTTTAGCTTTGTGAAACTGACCCTTTAAAGTAGCTGATACATATATGCATCTCTATTTGCATGTGAATACGCATGTGTACGTATATATGCAGATGACCGTTTTTGTGGTGCCTTTGGCAACATAAAATATGAGGTCTCCAACCAGCTTCATCTGCACCTTTTGTTTGGTCTTTAACTTCTGAATGTAAATTTTGTAATACTGAGCCCTGTTTATATTTGTTATCGCTAAGGGCAGTGTAATGAATATAATTTTTCTATGCCAAAAGTTCTGAAACTTTTGTTATCAAGACCTAGACACTGTAAAGCCCCTATTATGGCTCGGCTCTCATTATTGGTAATGCCTGCTCATCCCGTTTAAGGTTTCTGAGCACTCCCACAAGATTTTGTAACCCATCTTTTCCTAACTTGGCTTGCAATTTCACAACCTCCTTCCTTCTTGGTGATGACTTTGGGTTTTAGAGGCGAGTGGATAACGCCAAAGGAGACCTGCAGCCTCTCCGTTCGCATCCCTGATTTGCTCCAGGCTTAGGCAGTACCTCAGGGAAGAACTGCTGGCAGGCTCAGAGGAAGCTACGTAATAAAAAACCTAGCTGAGCTTTGAAAGGGCTAAGCGAACTTCGGTGAAGATCACGTTCCTGTTTCTTTGAATCGGTGGGTAACACCCTGTAGCGTGGTACGGAGCTGTACGCTGCTGAAGGGCTTTCTCACGTCTTCTTGACATACAGGTTCAGCAACACGCAGTACGGCCCCCCTCGCCGCCCCAGTCACACCACTATGGCCCATCTCCTGCGGGATCCGCCTCTGGGCGGGTCCGGGCGTGAAAAGCCCCCAGTGCTCGGCCTGGCGCCCGGTCCGAATCCGCTTGAGGACATGGGGATGTGGCAATTGCTCGGCTGGTTTAGGATCCCGGAATACGTGGTACTCTGATTTAGACAACCCCCTGAGCTAGACAAAGAAGACAAAGAGGGAAAGCTCTCTCCTTGCTTTATTAGGGCAGTTACCAACCCAGAACAGCCCAAAAGGCAGAAGACCTGTAGTATTTCCGTTTCAAGTAATGCAGGTCCTTTGTAAAAGCGCAAATAAAGAGACCTTGTAGGAACAGTTTCTTAAAAGAGGAATATTGGGAAAGTAGAACAGGTCCTCCTCGGCAACAAATGCTTGACCTCTTTCTATCCTTTTAATCAGACGGCTGCATTTTCACCTTTATTTATTTACTTAATGCACTTAGACAAGAACAAGGGAACCTTGATGTTGCCTTTTTTTTTTTTTTTTTGTCATTGTGTGGCTCACAGATACTTGTTGCATCTGTTTCCTGTTAAGGAAGCTTAGTGCTGCCGTTCGTCCAGCAGGTGGAAGACTTGCTGCAGTATGCACGGCTCAGCAGTCAGTCTTTATATAAACGTTTTTAAAAGAATCCAGGGGTTTTAAGCCATCGTGGCAAGCAGATGTTATCAAATAGGCAGTTTTTAATTACTACGTTGTTTGCAATGACTTTGTCAGTCAAGGAAATATAACAGTAGAGTAAAAAGAAAGGCAGCTTCTGCACTAAAAAATTTTAAACCCGAACTCGGTGACTGAACCTGGGAGGTGCCACTAGGGTAAATCCCAGCACTATAAATAGCTGTGCGAGGCCTGCTGGGTTTTGTTCTGTACTCGTACTATCATCACAGCTGTAGAAAGTAACTCCCCTTGAGTTCAAGGAATATACTTCCCCAAAGCACTGCGTTTGGGAGATTTAGAAAGACTTTCTTAAAGTTCAGTGGGACAGTACTATTAGTATTAACATTTATGTTTTTTAATCAGGGAAAATAGATTTGAAAACATTAGTGATAGCTCTGTCCAGGGCAAGCAGAGAAGGCTGTAGGACTCGCTTTGACTTACATGCAACTCAGCAGACAAAATACTGCTTCTGAACCTGTGACTATTACCCAACCTGTTAAGACACGTTGCTCGTCTTAGAAATGCCCTAGAATGTGTCTAGTGTTGTCTGATACAGGCAGAAAGAGACGTTAATAGTTGCTTTTTATAAATCATTGATCTGTGTGAAGAAATTTATTTGTACAAAGTGGCTAAGAGTTACTTTAAATAATTTGTAATACATATTGTACATATCAAAGTGAAGGAATGCATGAAGAGGTGAAATAAGACCTGAAGTGATTTTTTTGCTATGCACCTGTTAAACATCTTTATGTGATTGGTATGAACTAAAGGAAAAGATTGTGAAGGGATGGTTTATGGATATAGTGATGCTAAAACTCTGTTTAGGTATACAGCTACTTTGACAAATTAAGCCTCAGCAGTTATACAGACAGGTTAGTCTTCACCATATGTAACCAGTGAAAAAAAATGAAATTTAGTACATTTCTGTACTGAGAGAAGGAAACATTTGTCAGTGTTATTGTCGTGTGTCTTCGAAGAGTATGAACAGGTTGATGAGTGTAATCCTGGGACAGCCACACAGTCTTCTTTTCAACCTTCACACTGCCACTGTAGGATTTAAGAGTTCTTTGTCCTTCCTCCATCAGTCTGCTATGTCTAAACACAGTTGATTTTTTTTTTAATCCCACAGCCCCAAATACTGGCTCACTTCATGCCTCTTCCTGCTGAAAAGCAGATCTTCCTTGCTATCTTTCACCTGCCATTGGAGTGGTCAAACATCAGGTTTGGTCATCTCATGGAAGCCCTTGGTGTTGTGCAGAGTACTGGAATGAGAACCAAGAAACAGTGAAGTTAACGGACTTAACAATGTACGTATACTTTGGGGTAGCAGAAGTATGCTAAAAGTTGTGATCTTTGGTTTCAGAGCTCAATGCCTTTCAGTATTTCAATGACATAGTGACTTAGAGACAGCAACACCTTTTTCATATGACATTTAGGGTACGGGTATTTGGGAGATGAGGATCGTTGGGCTGATTTCAAGTGGACTAACAAGTACTAAAGAAGAACGGGATTTGGCGTAACAATGACACGGTGAGTCTTTTGAAAGGCCTTTTGAGAAAGAGGGAGACTAAGATGATGTATTTCCATTAGACTGATGAGCTTGGCTGAAATTGTAGGAGTAGGTCTGGCAAAGGGCAGAGTGTGAAATTCTGTCATGACTCAAGCAAATACACTTGTTTGCCAAGCCTGACTGTTTTTATCAAAGGTCTGCAGACATTACTCCTGAGGAAATTCAGAAGTAAGATTAATGAGTTTCCCTACTGAATGTCATGGCTGCAAGCTAGATGAGTTTTTCAGCTTGCTCTAGTTGTACAGAAGTCTGACCTAACTTTTCAGTGGTTGCATGCCTAAAACTATTATCACTGTTTTGCTACTTTTTGCTCGCCAAAAAAATTCAGATTTTGATCCTTTAGATTTTGCTGTCCTGGGGTAGCAAAGATGGTGAAACTGTGTAATAAGAAAAGCAGCATGTTAAAAGTAGACTACTAAAGAGATGCTCCTAACACTTACTACAATTCATGATGTAAATGTTGGGTCTGTGGTAAATACATAATGTTCTTCAGGTGAATTACTGCTTATTTTTAAACACAGTCTCTGCTTGACTTGAAAGACTTCTTCTTTCTTAGTCGTTGCTTGCAATGTAGCAATGTAGTACAGCTGATCAAGCTGTTGTGCTTGAGCAGGCCCACTGCTAGCAGCATCTCATAGCTGTGGGAAGGAGAGCACAAGAAGGCTGAATGGCTCACACAGGACTGAGTAGGCCTCTGCTAGTTTTGTTGCAAAGAGGGAGATTTTAAAAGGCCTAATGGAAGGCATTGACGAAAGAAACTTTCTGCCTGCTACATCTGATGGAAGCTTTTCAAATGTGATTTAGGTGATTTATAACATATATGTGTACAGACAGAAGTGTGCAACCATTGCAGATAACTGTAATGAAGTGATATGTATGCTTTTCTTCTTTTAGTAACAAAGTAATGGGAAACTCTTAGCTGTTTCATTTAACTTCACAGCTGAACTGTTCCGTGAGGTGGAAAACACCATACAGGCAAAAACCCTAAAGCCTTTGTGTTAAGCCTTGCTTGTGGAAGTTTTGTGGAGTAATCTACAGCTATGGAAGATGATCTTTGTTTCAGAGAAAAGGTGTCTCTTCAGTGGCAGTGAGCTAGGATCCCAGGTCTGCCCTTTCTGAGATGAATAACCCTAGTCTTTGCCAAACTCATGAAAATCGCTTAGCAGGATTCTAGATTGGGAACATATTTCTTCCTTTGCTTGCCTTGGCATAAAGCTCTAAGGATTTGTGATCGATATCTGTGATACAGATTTTGGCTAAAGAGGAGGAAGAAAGCATTCAGATCAGCATTTTTGTCCAACTACATATTTCCTCTGAAGAAAAGATTGATTTAGGAAGGAGAAGCACTTATCCTGACAACAGGGAGGTCCTCCCTTAAAACAGTAGTAACATAGTAGTGTCTTGTTCCTTTGACAATTAAGTCAGATGCTTTCTCTGTGCCTGCTCTATGCTCTGGCCATTGGTTGGATTGAAGGGTGGCATTAACAGAGACGTAAGGAATTTTTTGTTGTTTTAAGCTCTAGGTTCCACTGTAGCGCCGAGTCAAGTATCCTGATGGATCTTACTGTCTTCTGGACTATTTGACCTGTTTTAAAAATTGAGGTGGGAGGATAAAAAAGCCCTAATCTAGGGAGCAGGGGAGTGTTTGGAAGCAAGTTTATTTGAATTCCGTGTCCTGCCTCCTCTCTTAGCTGTTCAACTACTCCAGTATACTCTGCTGCTCTGTATCATCAATTAAAAGAAAGAAAAGGAACATTTGGGATTCATTGTTTCAATATGTGTTGTTTGTGCTAGTTTTGCCACTAGACGTGTACCTGCAACTGCAGGTTTCATATGGCATCTTATTGATCCCACTACTTACGCAAAAAAAGGTGATACGTAGGATCTTTATTACTTAGAGCATAGAAACTCAGCATATTATAGAGATGATGCTAATGTTAATTTTAAAGGCTTTATAAATCTGCACATAACTTTTTAGTGACAAAGGAGAGACATTCTAAAGCCATATAAAACATGTCTGGTTTTATGCAACTTGAAATCATGACTCTCAATATTTTTGATTTGGGTGTAATCCTCTTTTAGAAGCAGATTTCTCTCACAGTTCTAGAAGTCTGTGCCGTATGGGCCTGTCTGAATTTTTCTGTTCTTCATACTTTCATTGTGGTGTAGCAGAACCTTCAGAGCATAATTAACACATTTATTTTTGGTAGCCTACTTTTACAGGACTGTAGAAACCGTCTGTCTTGTATAGCTGCCTACACTGCACAGTGAGCCAGAAAACTTTTTAAATAAACAAAAAACAACTGTACAGCTTAACAGGATATATGTAAAGATTAACTGTTATTGTAATCACATAGCCTTCCTTCTCATGTTACTCTGCCTTCATGTTTCTCATGTTTGAAATGCAGTGACAGAGATTTGAGATATAGCATCTGACAGGTGATAATGTTGCTGTGCTTGTGTGCTTCAGTGTTGGCTTTTACAGTAATTGCACAACTGAGACTATTATGCTATTCAGTGATTTAAGTAGATAAACAGTGCTGTGCTGTAGCTATCTCAGTAGACTGAAGAGGTGGTCTGTTTAATTCTTGTGAATGTCAGGGTGTGGCATGGACTGGTGGCTCTCTGGGGCTGGGGCATCTGGAGCTGTGGGCTGTCCCCAGGCTGTCCCTCTCCTACCACCCTGGCCAGGAATTGAGACTGCCGGGGGCACTGGGGAGCCCCAGCCTGGGCCATCGGACACCTCCCTGGGGAGGCGATGGAGACCGTCCCTGCTGCAGCATCGCTGGGGCGGGGTATGATTGCCCCAGGGGGCTGAGATGGGGTCCTGGGACCTGGGTGAAGGTGGGCAGGGCCAGTGAGCCCTGTTAGTGCCATCAAAGCCCCAAGACTGAATGGCTTGGCAATACTTGATTCTTCATATTTTTTGAGTTTCATGCTGTTGTAGTTCTCAGGATAGACCTTGTTAAAAAGACATGGGAAGAATTAGGCTTAGAAATCAGCTTCAAAACCATCCGGCAGTTTTGGAATATGGAAAAACACAGAGCAGCTCACTACGTTTTCTGTAAAAACCACAGGTTTCTTCTGGAGGAAAAGAGTTACTTTATGAGACTTGCACCCTGATTGCAAGAGATATTTTAAGAGGTGTTAAAAGTGCCACTGAGTTTGTCTTCTGTCATCTTATAATTCAATCCTGTAAACAGGTATGACTTCATAGGGTATTTGCTAGAGTGCAGGGTATCAATGGGATGGCTTGCTACCTCAGTTGCTAAATGGGAAATGCTTGAGGGCTGAAGCCTAACAGGGGGATGAAAATCTCCATTTATGTACATCCTTGAGTTTTTAAGTGTTAAACTGGTGCAACTGTGCTTGAAAATCTTCTCTTTGCTTGACATCAATAAATACAAACCCAGTGAATTTGTTTCTAATATCGGTTGACTCTAATTTGAAGCAACAGGCATTAATGCTTTAAGAACATGTTTTGCAAGGCCTAACTAGAAGTTCACAGAAAAATATCTGAAGGAATATTTTTGATAAAGAACTTTGGTTAATTGAAACAGAAACATTCTCTAAAATAATGAGAATCCAATGGAAGTCTGGCAAAAAGTATTTGTGTCAAGTGTTTGTCCATCTATGCATTCACCCTGGGCATAAACTCTTTACAGATTTTGAGCCCAGTTCCTTGTGCCACCACAGTACTCAGGGTTTGCACGCATTTTGCCCTCTCTCAGTAAAGGGAAATGTGCACTGTACAGTTCCTCTTGATTCTTATTTGGCTAAGTAGGAGTTGTCTCTTGGCAGAGTAAATTGACCTGAGGCATCAGTAGGCTTATCCAAATAAGTCCTCTTTTACCTTAACACCACAATTTACTTTATTCTACTGTTATTTTACTCTCATTCCTATTTTTTCATTCCACTGTGTTGACCTTTACCTCATTGCATCAACAGTGAAGATAATGCAAAGGAGTCATTTGTTTTCTGCCAAAGTGGAATGTTTTCTTCCTTTCAGTTATTTATGTTTTGTTTCTATTTTGTTTTGTTATGACTTTTTCTAAAGATGACTTTAAGATGTGTTTGCTATGTGATAAGCCCATATAGGGAGGCCATAAGAGATATTTCTAGAAAGAAATCATGCCACCACACTGTATGACACAGGTAGCATTGCAAAGATTGCTGCTGCTTTGAGTTTTTATTGGAAACAGCCTTTGATAGCACGGTCAGTGCATGTACCTTGTTATAGGTGCTGGACATCATAGACTTTTCTTTGGGAAGGGAGTCCTACATAGGGGTAGACCTCTCCAGACTTCACTTTTGGTAGGGTGTATATGTTACACTGTACATCAGTCAGTGTGAACAGGTGGAGGAGGACCTCAAGGGGTTCTGCAGTTTCCTCACATGAATGCAGTCATTCCTGGCAGAGTTTATCTGACTTGCAGCTAGAATACTGTGTCCATTTCTGGGACCCCAATGCAAGAAAGACGACAATAAACTGGTGTGTGTTCAGTGGGGGGCCACTAAGGTGGCCGGGGGCCAGTTTCACTTGACTTCATTGCAGCAGCATATTTAAGGAGGAAAGGTCTGAATGCTGAGTTTTCTATAGCACAGCAGAAGAGCACAGCCCCCCGACAGAGCAAAGAGACTTATTTCCTGTGCCGACTACATGAACTGTGAGGTTATGCCCTTACTGTAGCTCTGGGGCTCAGGTATGTGATACTGCACTTTAAATTTAGGGTAGGACTTGGCTCATTGAAGATTACGCTCCTCCCCCCACCCGCTGGTGAGCGCTCTGAAGGACCATTTCCATTACAGGACTCTAAGACCATGAAGGGATTTTTGCATTTACGGTATTGTTATAGCTGCTGTGACGGGTAAAAGTTAGACAGGTGTGCCTTGATGCCGCGGGAGGTGATAAGCTCTCTTTCACCTCCGGGTGGCACTGCTTAAAAACGCTTCTCTCTGCTTTAAGGCTCTTTGCAGAAACTGTCCTGCACCGGTTTCGCAACTACAGTAGTTTGCATCATCAAGCACAACAGGCAAACTGGTAAGTAAGGAAAGCAGAGCCTTCTTATGAAAGCTTCTGATCACAAACCACAGATACAGAGCTCCAGGATTTTGTCGCTTTGTGCCCATTTTCCATATCCTACAATTCCAGCTTGCTGTTTTTCTGGACACGTTATCAGTATTCTGATTGTTTTTTCTGTATGCTACTTGATAAAGATTTTCCTACAGTTTCTACATGCACTATTTATATGAAGTTATGCTTACGTGGTGATAAATGGTAGAGGGGGAATCAGAATAGGAAATACCACTTGGATCATTTGCCTATCCCAGAGTGATACTGTGATATATGTGCTTACATATATCAAATATTATTCCCTTCTACTAGTAGGAAAAGTCCAGAGTTGCCATCTCCAGGCTTCTTTAAAGTTGCAATTCAGCATCTGAATATCATAATATTAAAAAGAAGGATTTCTGGTTTTAAATTTATTTGCATCTGGGTTGTGAGCTGTCAGGGAACTTCCAAGTTAGTCTCTTCAGAAATGTCTTCGTGACTAAGATGAGTGGAGATGTAGTTATTCTGAATGAAGCTGAGACTCTCACTTATTGTCAGATTTTATGGAAGACACCACAGGCTATGAAAGTCACAAGAAAACTGAGACAACTGGTGGTGTTGCCGAGACAGGCTGTACCCACACTGTCTCCTGTTACACCTTGCCTTTCATAATCCCATCTCAACAGCAGGTCCTCTCTTTAAACAGAAGAAAAGTTTGGGGCAGATGTAGAGTTATGGTGTTACCTAGATTCTGTAGTCTTTTACTTAGCTTGGGTAGAGGCTACTTTATTCCTGCATTTGAAATAGTCTGTTACTGATCCATTGATGGAATGAAGAAGTAGGATGTAGGAGGAGATCTGAAGAGGATCAGATATGCACTGGGGGAAGGAGGAGTCCTTGCTCTATTTAAAAATAAAATCTTATAAGCAGAGCCTGCTAGCTGTCACCATACTTATTTTAATGGTAGATCACTGTTAATTTTGGAACTCTTTAAAAAAAGTTTTCATATAGCATTAATTTACTTTCTGCTTCTTTGAATTTCCCTGTCTTCTGGTCCTGGGAAGAAGATGTGCAAAAAACATTGCAAAGAGAAGAAAAACTACCTCAGCATTTGGCCAGGATATGTGCTTTGGTACTTAGCTCTGCAAAACCAGTTTCTATTTCAGAGAAGTTGTTCATCTACACACTGAAATATGAATATATTATGTGGTGTATTTTAGGCATTATATTATGCCCTGATTCACCAGAGCATTCCTCCGTTTTCATGTAACTACAGCAATTTAAATGAAACAATATTCTGAACTACAGTGCTTCTCAGTAAGGTTCTCAGTAATACCTTATTGCATCTGTCATGTAATTCAAGATGAGTAACACAACATAGCTTTTTATTACATAATTTGATAATTTGCATAGATTGTTTGGCCTGGGTGTAGGATTTGGAAATGTTCCTAAATTCTCCTAAATCTGGTCTTGGATTTCCATGGTTCCTGAACCTTCAGCAAGTCATATATTCTTGAAACAGCAAAGTCCTTTACCTGACATCTAACTTAAGCAAATAAATTGGTACCACTGTGGTCAGGGGAATACGACGTTTCTCTCAGTCACTGTATCCTCAAATACTTTGCCTCTTTGGTGCATTAATCTCTGCTTTTTTGTGCTTTTAATACATCTAATACAATTTCTCATGAAAATGCTGTAAAGGTTCATTAACTAATGTTGGTGCAATGTTTTTCATGCTGCCTTTGCTAGTGTAATTGATCTATCTCATTAATAAGTACTGTCAGATTTTAAGAGGTGCCAAACTCTTTGTGATGCCCAGAAGCTGTTATGTGAGTATTGGAGGTGTAGAATAAGGTCTTAAATAAACTATGTTTTTAAAAGCTTAAATCAAATATTTCTGTACAGTGTTGAACTGTTTTGCAAAATAAAATGTTTGTACAAGAGGAAGTTTACAGTATAGAAGACACGTATCAGTCATTTGCACACTACTCAAAGATTAACAACTGAAACTATGATAAGGGAGAAATCAGTCTGTTGCTTAAGTGTTGAATAATGTGTTTGCTGTTGCCATAGGTACTATAGAAAATGATACTAAACTAACATCAACATTTGCTTGCAGCTAGGGCAATAGCGTCTGGAACACACTGTAGCTGGAATACGTGTGAGTGGAAAGAAGCAGTACCCATCACTTAAATATTGTCTATGTGACTGATTTTTCTCTCACGTATTATAGCACTCCAAAGACCTTGGTGGCTATCAAGTTGCTTTCCAGAGCATCAGGTAATACGTCTTTCACTTTTTTCCTGATGATTCTTTCTTTTGACAAATGTGCAATTTATTAATGTGTTCATTGTTCTACCTGATATTTTCTCTGTCAGCCTTAGGAAAGATGTGTACCAATATTTTAAAATTTGGCTAGGAAAGTTAATCACGTTACCTTATATCTGTTTTTCTTACTGGTTAATTCCATCTCCCCAGGATCAGAGGCCTTGCAATTTTCTTTGACTTCAACTTTCTTTGACTTCAGTGACAGCCTCGTTTTTAAAAAAAGAGACTATTTTTATTTAGATGCTTAACCTTAGATGCCTATATTTGAGAAATTTTTTGTTAGTGATTATGAATGGGCTTTCAAAATAGATCAGATTAAGAGAAGTCATTTAAAAAAGTTATAGGACATGTTTTGGAGTAGCATATTTTGTTAGAGCATAAAATTGAGGAAAATACATAAATGAGAAAGAACGGTTTCACATTTTCCTTTGTAATTGTCAACTGCACTCCTACCTACTCTTCCTTTACATTTTTAATCAAGATAAAATACTTTGCCCTTGCAAAAACTATTTTTTCAGAGATTTTACCAATTTCACCACTTGTACAGCTCAAATGAAATTAAGAGTTTAATTTGCAGAAAATATGATTTAAAATTTTTGAAAAATACTATAAACCACATTGGAATATAGAGAAACCAAAACCATTGACTGGCTTACATAGCCTGTCTCATAAATTTTCTCCCATGTTTTACTGAGTTAATGAAAAGGATCGTTTCTTATACTTATGGTGCCAGCAGTGAGCCTGAGCACAGTAATTGTCTATTTCGTTCTCTTTTTTCCTGCCACATAGTGCTATTGCCTCTTGGCTGAATGTGGGATGTACATTACCAAGCAATGGTAGTCATCTGTCAGTGCTGTTATATATTTGTAGTATTATAAATTCAAGTTCATGGATTTTTCCAGCCTGGCAAAAAATCTTAAGAGTATTCTGTCCAAAATCCATGAGAATGGCACTAAGGTATTGTTGAGTGGCCAGATGCATCTTCAAAATATTGCTTGCAGCGTTAGAGAAAAACAGACACAAAAGCCTCTTCTTTCTTTCTAGAAAAAGACCCTGGCTGGAAGATTTGCAGCAAAATGCTCCATCTCTGTGTGTCCTAAGCTTGCACCTGTGGCTGTGGAGCTCCTCTAGGAATAGGAGTGACAAAAGGCACAAGCTGTGGCTGTGTGTGATTAGTGGAGGAAAAACCCTGAAGCTCTTGAGATGCCAGATATCTGCTTTAGAAACCCCTTAATTCAGACATTATGATTAGCATGCTGTATTAGCTGGCCTTTACTACTGATTTCCAGAGGTCTGCTTGAGTTGTTCTGTACTGGGCAGCAGTAGTTACATTTTTTCCATTGGAATTTGTTCATATGTTTTTTTTTAAATTACACAATGCTTGCTTTACCAACTGTTCACAGTTTTCACACAGCACATGCAGATACACCATTCTTGTCTACAAAGGAAAACCGTAACATTATAAACAGTATAAACAGTAACATACAACTGCAGTTGTATGTATTTATGTACAGCAAAGCCTACACAGTACCAATGAAATCAGAGTCTTACTGTGCGAGGCACGGTATGGATGACTTGATGAACATGGTTTCTGTCTCAGCACCCACAGACTAAATATGGAGAGGCAAAGTGTGATGAAGGGATAGAAGATTTTTATCTGCCATACCCTCTAGATCCTATTTTTCAGTCTAAGTGACATAGTTATAAACATTCAAACATACAGAACCATAAGGATTAAGGTTACAAAGGAGACTGGGAGATTGGGTAGGTGGAACCTCTTCAGGCAGTTTCTTTATTTTTGTTTTATAGTGCATGAAGTCAGTTTACCTTAAATCAATAAGATATCAACTTATGGCTAATACATACAGCGGTTTTGTAAGACGAAAGATGTGTTTGATTGAAGGAGTTGCTCTTGTGTAAAGAAATCAATTTTGTTGATTTTAATATGGCTAAATTGTTGCAATATGTTCCTGTCTACAAGCCTACAAAGTGCTGTGCTGGGAAAACTCTGCCTTTCCTTACATTTGGACTTATATTCTGATCATTCTTATGTAGAGATACTTGTGTTTTGTTATCCCCATTGCCAGAGAACAAAGGTGAAAGAGCATGTTCGGATGATGTGATCACTGAACTCTCTTTCGGAGCCACTAAATTAAAATGGAAACCAATACACAAATGATCTTCACTTTTTATATTGCTTTTGAGTGACAGAGACTTGACTTGAGGTTTGTTTGAGAGTCAAATTCAGATTTCTTTTTTAGAAAATATGAAATTATTTGTGCCAAGTAGGACAAAGTCCAGCAAAAAGAAGTCATGAATCACTCCAGAAGAAGCAGTAGTGAATGTATTTTACTGGGATGTGGGATGGTATGGACCTGCCTTATTGCAGAAGTGAACTCAGCAGTACATTCCTTTTGATTTTGCTCCAGCTATGCTATGCAGACATAGATTTGGAGCCGACATACGTCTCAAAGCTGAGCGTGTAAGCACAGCAAGTTTGTGTTTGCCTTTAAAGACAAACCCAACAAACAATTCTGGAGATGCCAAATTCTCCTATGAGTTTCCTAGACACCTAACTTGGGACTGCAGATGCAGTGGCTAGGTGGATTTAACTCTTACTGATATGCTTAAGAGGAAAATATGTTCTACTGCTGTTGATTGTGCCTAGGGATGATTGGGATGATTGCTAATACTAAAGGGAATGACATAGCTACATCCAAGTTTATGGTGCTGAAGTTATCTTAACTAACCTAATGGTAGCAAAACACACTCTCAACTTCTGATATCTTATTTCCTATGATGTAAATGATTTTATTCATGCATCAAAAAGCAAGTGGCTTATTGTACCATTATAACCCTTTAAAAAATGTCTTAATTATCCCCTCCTTGTTGAAGTGAATGTTCAATGCGTTTACTGTTTGTGCCATGGCAATACATGCTTTCTGTTTCTTTGTATGTATTCTACTGCCTTGGTATCACTTGTGTCAGCAGAACATGCAAAATAAATAGTATCCTTAGGAACTGTAAACTAAACATGGGAACACAATTGATGCCATATAGCTTGTGATCACATTTTGTGTTCTGAAATGTGATAAAGATCACCTGGGAACGACTTGTCAAATCATAGTTGTACAATATTCAGTGACACAAATTGCCATCCATGAGATGTTACCTGAGTGATAGCACAGAAAAAGTATTTGTTGTTGTGCAAGAAACCAGTTATGTTGTAACAACAGAACTATGACTAAAAATAGAACATATAAGAACTGTAAGATTGGGCTCTGTTTTCTTGTTTTCATCATGAAATACTTCAAACGAGTAAATAGTTGTAGAATTTAATTCTCCTTTTATCTAATGTGCCCATTTTGTGTGGACAGTTCAAACAGATAACTCAAACCAAACCAGGCAAAACTTGAGGACACATGGAAGAAGTCCTTTCTGATGGTTTAAAAGAAGCTGGTAAACTAGAACGTATTTCCCAGAAACTGAAGGTGTGCACTGCAGCTTTATTGTAGACGCTTAAATTAGAGCATAGTGTTTTTAAAAATGTTATCCTCATAATTCCCTTCTCTGTGTCTGTCACGGTCTACTGAATTATGCCGGCCATAATCCTCCAGATTTCATGAAAGTGATTGAATTTAGTGGCATATTTCGGAAGTTCTTTTGTGGTCCATTTAATGTATACATTCTTCACTGCATTGGAGAATAATAGGTGGTCTGTGCAGTGCTTTGATCTGACTTCAGCTGCGTTGTGCTGGTTTAGTAAAGGGAAAGGGATGATCACAAGGAATGAGAGTGAAATGTAAAATCAAATGAAATGTAAAATCAAATAAAATGAAATCGATCAGGAATGATGTGAGAATTAATCGCTCTGTTTCATAACTAGGCCAATGTAATTTTCAGGCAGTAAATTTGAAAGGAAAAGGTTGTTTTTCCCCACAAAACTTGAAATTGTGAAATTCTTTGCCATAAGGTGTCATGGATGCTCAAAAATATAAACAGGAAGGAATAAGGAAAAGCTAATGGAGAATACATTAATCAGCAGCTGTTGAACTTCACAGTCTGTAAGCAACCTCAGACTCAGGATGCCACACTGCTGTGGAATTTGGCAAGTTTGATGGGCCAGAGAAAGTGTCTGTAGAGGCTATGTTTGTGGCCTTCCTCCCTAAGACGCTGCTGCTGGCCATGGTCAGTGATTCTGGCTAAGCTGATGTTTGGTCTGGCTTAGCCCCGGAGTTCTTAAGTTCAAAGATTTTTTCTTCACAAAGATGAAAACCTTGCTTTTGCCATCCTGGTATAGGAGGATAGTAGCACATAAACCGGGTATTGTAGCTGTGAAGATCCAAATCTGTCATGGTATTTTATCACGCTGACTTAAAGCAATCTCTCTTTCCTCCACCCCCCAGTTTCTTTGCTGACAGATGACCCAACAAGATCATTTTATTCTGTCCACACACCCAACGTCTCTGCTGCTGAAGGATTTCTGAAGACTATATGTCAACGTAAAGCTGTCTAAGAGGTACTTTCTACCACAAATTGTTAAGGTGAGCTCTTTGAAACATAACACATTAGCAGCAGCCTTTCAGAGTAAGACTCCATTAAAGCAGCACTTTCCGCATAATTTCTGTTCTGTATGTGCCTCCTCTGCCCCTTTGCCAAAGCACGCTCTGCTGTGTTTCATGTCATCATTGCTCATTGTGATACATTTCTTCAGTAGATCGTAGGCACTTCAGTGGTGGGCCTTATCTTTTTAAATGCCACAAAGTCATCATGAGTATATTCTGTGCTTCAGTAACAACATAGTTATCAGGAGTATAAAAATTAATAGGAAACAATCTAACTGAAAAGACCAAAGACAATGCAACAACATAAGAAAATATTTTCGTCCCACAACTCCTTTACCTACCACCTGCAGCTAAAACCAGCAAGTCTGTGATACAGATTTTTTTTCCCAGTGATTTACAGTTGCCAAGCAGAAAAAGTGTATTTTTCCCAAGTGTTTGAATATGCAGGCCCACTCATCTTAAAAATAGTTCAGCTTTGAGTTTGTCTTTTTGTTCCTTTGACAGCACTCTCCTACAAAGCCATATTCTTCTCAATGCGAGGATGCTTTGGTGCCATTCTAAATGAGTATCTACCGTGTGTCTTTTGTTAGTCTCTTCAGTCAGCGAAAGTCCTATTGTTACATAGTGATCTAGGTCCCCAAATTCATAGAGTACATTTTGACAAATTCAGAACAAAACTTGTGTTTTGTTCTAGTAGAAGAACCGGTGTAATGCGTTCAATGTTATATTTGCACTTCATTTTAAAATATATTTTGACCTCAGGTCTCTGCAGGAAGGTGCTGAGGGCTTTATTCAAACAATATACTTCGCTGTTCAAATCAGGTACCTAAATTATTTTAAATCTCAAAATTTAGAGGAGAAAAGGTTGAAGCAAGACCTGAAAAAAGATAATTTTACAAAGCTCTAGAAATGAAGTGTATTTTCTCATTCTGATCAGCTTAAGTTGCAATTATTTTCTAAAGAACAATTTTATCAGCATCTTGGAATCCCCTGAACAGAGGATTCTCTAGTGCATTGTAAATTTTTAGATAAAAGCATTTTATAATTTTTGCATTGTTTAAGATATTGCACTTTTAGAGCACCACTCCATGTACTACTTCAGTAAAGAGAATATACTGTTTACTGTGTTATTTTCTCCCACTTAACAACTTCACTTGTTTGGTTTAAGAAACTTGCTTAATCAGTTTGTTACATATAGTTAGTCAAATCAGTCATTTAGATATTTCTCCATAGTTTTTTGTGTCTGAATGACATTGGCTCTGATTGTTTACTATTTTTATTTTGATTTTACATAATTTTGATTTTGAATTTTGAAAATGTTTATGAATTGGCATTTTGGCATTTTTATGAAAATATTTAAGAAAGAAATGTTGTAGAACTTCATTTATGTCTTAAAGCTGTTAAAATTTTTTAAAATTTTTACTTTTGAAATTTGTCTGCAGTTAGAAATCATGCAGATACTGCTATGGATAAACAGATGGAAGGCATGTTTTGCAGGAAGCCTGAACAGAGTAGCAGCTAGAAAAGTTTGGGCAGGGGAGAAAGAATGTTTTAAGGCCACAGCTGAGAGCTGCTACATTAGACAACTTATACTAAGTTTGATAGTTGCTGAAGGTGTTTAACATTGCACATGATCTGCCTGCCTAAACTTTAGGCTTTCATCTTGTTAATCACTTGAGTGTTTGCCTCCTTTTAAATTTGACTTCAGGTGGGCCAGGCTACAAACATAAAGCTACCAGCTATTTAAGTACTTTATTCCACTGGGTCATTCTGTAAGATAAATTTATAATGTACTATAACAGAAGTTGAACTATTCAGATGGCAGGAACTCTTACATCAACATTGAGCGTAGTTCTACCTGTTTTGGTCATTGTCCTGGCTTTGGCTGGAATAAAGTTAATTTTCTTCTTAGTAGCTGGTATAGTGCTGTGTTTTGGATTTAGAATGAGAATAATGTTAATAAGACACTGATGTTTCCAGTTGTTGCTCAGTTGTTTTTAGACTAATTCAAGGACTTTTCAGCTTCTCATACTACCCAGCCAGCAAGAAGGCTGGAGGGGCACAAGAAAGTTGGGAGGAGGGGACACAGCCAGGACAGCTGCCCCAAACTGGCCAAAGGGGTATTCCATACCATGGGACGTCATGCCAGTACATAAACTGGAGAAGTTGGCCAGGAGGCACTGCGGCTCAGGGCTGGCTGGGCATTGGTCAGTGAGTGGTGAGCAATTGTATTGTGCATCGCTTGTTTTTTATATTCTTTTATTATTTCCCCCCTCCCTTCCTTTTCTGTCCTATTAAACTGTCTTTATCTCAATCCACGAATTTTACTTTGTTTTCCAATTCTCTCCCCCATCCCACCGGGTGGGGGGCAAGTGAGCGAGCGGCTGCGTGGTGCTGAGTTGCCGGCTGGGGTCAAACCACGAAAGTCCTTTATAGCTCTACATTTATTACCATGTTGGCCCAGAAGTTTGAATAGGATTAGCTTGTGGATAAAACCTCAGGCAACTGAAGCTGAAGCAGAGCAAGATGGATGTGATACTGGTGAACAGGGGATACTGAGAAGCTCTTGCCCATGATTCAGTCTTTTCTGGGTGAAAGAGACACATTCATAACCTACCCTTTAACTAACTTTGTAGTTGAGGGCTTCTCCTGTATTCCTTGCTGGTTCTAGATTTCTTCTGTCTTGGTGGACTGTGGCCTGAATGTTGTTCTGTTTGGAGGCTTGTGATGAACCTAGACATCATTGTTTAGGAAAGTGGCATGGAGTCCCTTAGAGACCTCCTCCGCATGAACATGCCAGCTTGCCTTCTGCTGGCTTCCCATAGAATTTTGAATCATGTTATCTAAAATACAATGCCCTGGACTTAGACCATCTTAAATATAGATTAAAGCAGTAACATCCTTCATCTGGAAAAAGGAACTCTAAAAAAAGACTGGAATTAAGCTGAAAATAACATTTTTTTAGACTAAGCTCAAATGCGTGAATAGAACAGCTTCCACCTTTCTCACTTTCCATCTTCTGAGGACAAGGTTTCAGTAGGAAAGGCACAGTTTTTCACGAGAAGAAAGCTTGTTTTTCCAATTCAGAATTTATTAACAATTTGTAGTGTTGTATATAAAACAAAAGCCTGTTTTAAAGCTTGTCATAAAGCAAGAGCCTGCATTGTGCATACTTCTGCCTTTGGGAAGAGGACAACAACATGTGACAAATGTATCAATGTATTCATTGCAATACTGGGGAATGTGCATACAATATTATGACAAGTGTAGTTTCATACCTTTGATATAATGGACAAATATTCACATAACAATTTAATTTTGGACTGGAGGAAATTTAAGGAATTTTGATCAGTCTTGACGATCTTACTCGGACGCAGCAAATTCCATTTTTTGTAATAACTGGGTTAAAACTTAACGGAAAGCTTTTGTCTGGGAAATTTTTTTTGCACCTAAAAAACCTGTTGGTGTTGCACTTCTGTAGATATCCCAGAACATTAGATTTACTTTATTACATCCTTCTCTTGATGAATGAGAAATGCAAAGCGTATTTCCAGTTTCACTTTTAGGTAGACATAAGGTTTTGCTGGAAGTAAGTCTTATCTACTAATAAGTGAGCTTTAGACAAACTAAAATGTATTTTATAGTTTAGGTTGTGGCATTAAACTGTTGGCCTCTCTACCATGGCAAAATTTAAAGAAATAAGACTGTGACCATTTCATAACAAGGGAGGGTGCTCACTGAGCCAGATGGCTTACCCGTGTTCAGATAAATCAGTCATCGGGTTTTTTTGAAGCAGCATGACACATAGCAGCTTAGATGATGCATACTCTTTGCTTTCCAATTAGTCTTTCCAAAACTAACAGAACCAGGATTTGAATGTTCATTAGCCTTGTTCTGTGAGCTGTTCTGGCATCAGCTTTTAAAGGCTGGGACTGCAGTTATTTCAGTGAGAAATGAGAATCAAATTGTTGTGAGAGTTGCCTGTGCACTGTTTAGTAATGGCATCAAAATAACAACAAGGGTAGGGGAAAAATAATTAACTAATTTATTTGGATTCAGACAGAGCTTTTGTGGTCATGGGTTTGCTGCTGTTCTCAAAGTGAGCACTGTGGTCCTTAATTTCCAACAGCTGTTACACAAACTCGTATCTCATGACAAAGCCTATTCTTGTCTTTCTTTTGCAGGGTTAAAGATTGTGAGTGAGTGCATGTTAGATATCTAATGCTCTTAACTGGTAATTTTGTGTGCTAAAACCCCCAGGCAATAAAACTCAAAGCAAATGCTGCCACCATTTGTACCTTAGTTTACTTGCTGTGTGATTATGGATTACAAAGAATTTTAGAAAAGATTATTTGGACTTCTAGAAAAAGGCTAGTCATTAAACAAGTTTCTTTCTCTTATATGCCAACGTCCATGTTAAAAATCTTTGCATTAAAATCCTCTGTCCAGTGTCAGCCTGTGGAAAGATGTTGTCGATAGGTAACTCCAGCAGCAAGAATCTCTCCTCCTCCCATTCCTAAGGCAGCTTTTGCTCTTTGGCTGTTTCTGTGGCCCTGACACCTTGACCCCCCATCTGACACATCTGCACCAGAAAAGGACATGTGAAAATGTGATTCCACCTCTTGACTGTTACCTGGATGTGGATGAACAAGTGAATGCCTTAAAGCAGAGCTCTCTGCTGTGCTGGTGCGATTGCTTCTGTTTTTTTTTCCCTCCCAGGTCCTTTTTGCAATAAAATTGTACCAGTTGGCTTGCCAAGAACTTTTCTTCTCTGTAGCCTAAGGGGGTAAAAACCCTGGGAACAAAGTTTACTCTGCTGTAGTAGAAGTTTCGTATGTGAAATATGGATTTCAAAACATAAAGGTAGAAGGAAAAAAAGTAAAAGACAAAACAATTCCCAGTACAAGAAAGACATGGACGTCCTGGAGTGAGTCCAGCAAAGGGTCACTAAGATGATTAAGGGATTGGAGCACCTGATATGCAAAGAAAGGCTGAGAGACCTGGGGTTGTTTAGCCTTGAGAAGAGAAAAGTCGAGTGGATATTGTCAGTGCGTATAAATAGCCTATGGGAGAGGGGTGAAGAAGATGGAGCCAGACTCTTCTCAGTGGTATCTAGTGAAACAAGAGGCAATGGCCACAAATTGAAATACAGCAAATTCCACAGGAACATAAGAAAAAAAGTTTTTACTGTGAGGGTGGTGAAACACTGGCACAGGTTGCTCAGAGATTGGGGTGTCCCATCCTTGGAAATCCTTGGAAACATTCAAAAGCCGTCTGGACATGGTTCCAGGCAACCTGCTCTGGCTGACCCTGCTCTGAGCGGTGGGTTGGACTAGGCAGTCCCACAGGCACTTTCCAGCATCCGCTGCTCTGTGATTCCAAGCCAAAACCCTTACAAACTATATCTTAGCAGTCTCTTTATAACGATCTGAAAGGGACACTAATATCTGCTTGTTCGTATGTCTCAAGAGGCACTTATAGCAAATAAATTATTGTTTGACGGACAGACAATTTAGTCTGGGTATTAAAGGACTAACTGGCACTTTCTTTCTTTATTGTAGAAAAGGACAATATTCTTTATGCCATTTGTATAATTCAGTGCATTTGGCTGCATCCTCTGACCTCATTTTTCATCTGTTCTGGAGTAATGAAAGACTATAACTGCCTTTAAAATGCAAGAATTTGCACAGCATTCATCGTAGTTGAGGAAGGAGTCTGCACTGGGACCTTGGGTACTAAAGAACTGGAAGATTTCCAGAAGCCTGTGGGGTCTGTGTTTGTGCTATGATGTTCACATGTAGAATCATGAATATATTTGCAGCTTCACAGTGTGAGTTTCAGAAGTCATCATCTAAAGTTTAACTGTCAACTTAATCCGAACACATGCGAAAAGCGTGTTTTTCTTCATTTTTTTTGCCTGGCTCAAAACCCACTATGCTCATTCATGTGAAATAAGTAAATAGTTGCTTGCATTTATATGTAGTTAAAGAATAATGCTACCAATCAGTTCTGAAAGTTGAGCCGCAGTTCTAGGTTTGTATCACACAAGTATTAATTCTCTTGAAGCTAATATTCCTTTACAGATTGAGTCAGGGTGAAAACCATATGAAAAATGTTGAAGTCTGCAAGTGAATACACTGGGAAGTGATTTATCTCAGCAGGGAGGGAGCTAATCTCTTTCCAGTTTTTGTCTGGAAATTGGTGGGTTCATTTCATAGATAAGGCTCTGGCACCAAAGGCAAACTGAAACGAGGCGCTGCATAAGGCTTATGGGTGGGGACAATATTAGTCAGTACTAGCACAGGAGCAAATTTTGTCATCAGTTATAAATATCTTACTTGATGAAGTTAAGTGTTATGAATAATTTTATATGACATTTCAAAACTACCGCTTTACAGCTGTTCTGTCAGTCTAATATTAAAAGTATGAGCAAATACAGAATGGCAAATGACTGTGAAATAAGACTTACCAGATTTATGTGGTTTGAGGTGTGTCTTTGCCGGGGGTTGGGGCTGAGATAGAAAATATGCCTGAACAGCGCACAACCTAGAATATTTTGCAAAGAATGTATCCCAGAAAATATTACAATATATGCTTTAACAAGTAAGTCACATTCATAGATGTTAAGAGAGAGCTCTTGGAAGCACTAGGCCAAATTCACCATTGGTGTAATTCAATCTACTCAAATCTTTTAATAAAGAAACCACAGAAGATTGGAGGACAAACCAAATGGGCTTCTTTTCCTTATGCAGGCTTTGTTTGCATCAGCATTTCTTTTTGCTGAAATTAATTCACTTTAGCTTTGCCTCCCTAGAACGGACAGGGTTGCTCCCTCATGCCACAGATCTCTTAGGTGTCTTTTCTGTCCCTATGAGCCAGCTTGTTTTGATATAATCCTTTCTTTTGTGAATAATTAGTTACGCTATAGAAGTTTCTACTTTAGGATACTAATAACGAGACATAAGCCCAGGAAATACAATGCTACTACTTCATCGTAAACTTTGGTACAAATACGTTTAATCTGTATTTGTCCATTGACCTCACACTAGGAGTCACATCTGAGTAGAATTTATTGTTCTAATTGCACATGTTCTTAAAGCAAATGTAGTGGCTAAATTTGATTCTTAGATAGATACATATTTGTTATGCAGTGTCTTCATGTGAGCTTAAAATCAATTTTCTTTAAATAGAAAAACTTGCCTTTTTTAATTGAAATGTATTGACTAATTCCTGACATTGTTGTGAAAAGATTGAAGCAGTGATTTGACATGTAGTTTGTTTGCCTAAAAGAGACTACTGTTTGCCAGCATAAAAATATTAATCTGTATTTCAGCAATGTGCAGTAAGCATTCCATAAAAGTGCTTTTAATAGTGAGTCATGTTTATTGGCTTTCTTTTGAGCATCTCTGTTACTATAAGTATGCTCTTTTAAAGTCATGTTTTAGTTTTTCATGCATCAGTAATATTGAATTGCTTGTAGACATTAATTGAATGGCATGGTTATAATACCACCGAAAGATCCACTTGATCTTCTGCTGGCACAATTTGCTACAAGTCCCCAGGCATTAGGATAGTAATGCCGATCTCTGTCAGCTGGCATGTGGCAGACTCCCAGTTACTCAATTTTTATATTCTACTTTTAGATGTTATGAAAAACAGCATTTACTTTTTAAGATGTGATCATAATGCTGATTGTCCTGTTAAATTCTAAACACAGTCTTTTCCCATTATGCAAGCATTTTTGAATCGCAGGTTTTTTTCTCATTTTCAGTGAAGCCAGAGTTAAAATCTCAAAAGATGGACAAGAAGGGAATTGGGAACCAAGAAGAAAAACCTCTGATCAGCTTGAAATATTTTGTTTAAAAGATTTGATATTTTGATTGTGATCTTTTCTGATTTTACCATTTTAAAAATATGGTAAGTTTCTAAAAGAAAAGTGTCTTCAAACCAAAGAACTGAAATTTCCTTTAGAAAATAGCAGAATAAGGTATTTGACAGCCTCATTTTTTTTTTTTTGAGCATTTCAAGTCCTGAAATGCACTGAACAGTGCGTTTCCTCCAATTGGTTTCACTTTAGACAACTTTGAGCTTCAATTATGTGGCCTAAGGTTATAAACTCTTGGTCATACCATTAGCTCCATTTACTTGAATGGAATTACTAGGCCGAAGGACACAGCTTGTGTCAGTTTGCAGACAGGTTGTCTGAAATCCACCAGTATCAAGGGAAATATCACTATGACTAAAGACTTACTATTGTAAGAGTGAGGATTTTAGCTCTGAATCCTTCAAAGATAACTAAGGCAAAAAGTATTTTCAGCCTCACTTATCTCTTATCTACATCTGCTGCCACCAGGCTTTGTGTTTAAAAAAGGAATATTTATGAGGCAGTAATTCTCATGAAACACCTTGATTTTTGGCTAGATGAATTGCACAAGCGAGGAGCTGCAGTTTCTGAATTCCGGGATCTGTGTTTCTCCTGGGGAGCTGCAGTGGGTTCGCCCAGCTAAGGCCCAAATGCCCAGCCAGCTGCTCACCCACTCCCCTCCTCAGGGGGGCAGGGGGAGAAAGTTGGATGAGAAAGCTCATGGGTTGATATAAAGTCAGAGAAATTGCCTATCAGTTACTGTTGTGGGTAAAACAGTCTCGACTTGGGGAAAATGCATTTAATTTATTGCCAATGAAAATAGATTCAGGTAGCGAGAAACAAAGACAAACAGTAAAACAACGTCTTTCCTCTCCTTCTTCCAGGCTCAACTTCACTCCTTCACTCCGGAGTCTTCCACCTCCTCCCTGTCCATAACAGATCCTCTCAGCCTCTCCTTCCATCTGATACTTTTCCTCTGCTCCAGGTGGGTCCTTCCATGAGCTGCAGTACTACAGGAAAAATACTGCTCCAGCGTGAGGTCTCCCCAGGGCACAGTTCGGATCTCTGCTCCAGTGTGGGCTCCTCCAGGGGCTGCAGGGGAGTCCCTGCGCCAGCACCTGGAGCGCCTTCTCCCCTCCTTCTTCTCTTGCCTTGGGGCTCACACTACTGTTTCTCACTCTCTTTTTTTCCTTCCTCCCCTACCTGTCCAGCACCTTTGCCTTTTCTTAAATATGTTATTACAGATGTGCCCCATGTGGCTGATGGGCTAAGCTGTGTCCTGTGGTGGGTCTGTCGGAGCTGGCTGGAATCAGCTGTGTCCTGCATGGGAGAGCCTCAGCCTCCTCCCACTCCTCCCTGTGTCCCCCCTGCTACCAAAACCTTGACGCCAACACCCACTGCATGAGCTGGTCCGTCTGCAACCCTGGCAATAGTGCTTTTAAAAATAAATCAGGGAATGTACCTTTGTCATATGCCATAAAAGATAGCATAGTCTAAGACTGTTGTGGAAGTAACAAATCTTTGAATCTGACAGCATATAAAAGCCCTTCCATTATCCAGTAACATTTATTTATTTATTCTAAGTATATATATGTATAAACAATTCAGGCCCTTTAAAAGAATAGCTTTTATTATTAACTATTAAACATGCTTTTTTGAGAGCAGAAGATCAATTGAGTCATCATTATCCCTTCCATGATCCCATTCTCCAAATTTGAGATTTACTCTTCTGTTCTCAGTTAAAGTGATCACTAAAACATTTATATCATGGTATGTCTTACACATTTGCTAATGTATGTAATGTGATTGGGAGCACATGCAATACAGAACGAAACTGAGTTATTGAAGATAAATAAAATATGAATCAAAATGGATCAGTTCAACAAAGCTCTGATGTATTTAAAATTAAGAAAATGCACAACTGCACTGGGGAAGGGTAAATAATAGTAGTAAAATTTCAAACAGAATGATAGGAATTAAGGGCCAGAGGGCACTGATAAAAGACTAAGAAAGTTTTAAAATTAAACTGTGACTCTACATGAAAAATGGGGGAAAAAAACCCTCCCTTTTTTTTCTTCCGGAGAGATATCCAAAATTTCTCACTTGATCTTCAAAGTTTATAAATATTGATCCAAAAATAGGCTGACCTGGCAGACCCTCAATTTTCAGAAAGCATATGCTAAGTAAGAGGAACAAACCCTGGGATCTGGCTAGCATACAAATGCACCTTCGCTACAGGTATTTCTGACTACTGCATGTAGCACGCAGTTCTACGTTTATGCTCACATTTATGCTAAACCTATGTGTAATCATTCTTCTGAATAAGGAAGGACTTATGTACGTATCTAATTAATTTGCTAAATTGACAATATACTTAATGGCATCTTCATTTCCTTAATGTAAGTTTTGCAGTGTTGCAATATGATCTAAATTTAGTTATTGCTAGGTTATTCAGCACAAATGAATATACGTCTGCCTCTCAGTGAATATACTTCCGTCTTTCAACGGATATACTATTTCTCTCTCTCTCCCTCTCCCCCTTTGTGTATATATTTCTGAAAATAATTTCAAATATATAAAGTAAAATAAACTTAAAAGGTTTATGATGCACAGATTGTAAGAATGTGGGAGAATGACTGTGAGTTATTTTATGACCAGTATACAGGTAATATTTGGAAAGGCAACAAAGAGAAACTTCAGATGACTATGAGAAAGACTTTGTAGCCGAGCTGTATTCACAACAGCTTGGCCTCCCAGAGAAAGCACGCGATCCATCATGAGGTTCACCTGAAAACAGTCTAAACAAAATTATCTGCATTCTGCTGTAAAGGAACAATCGTGATGTGACTGAAAGGTGCATCGGTCTCGGGAATAATGCTTTTCACTTCTAACTTGCAGGAATATACTTCCTGTTATACTTTTTTATGCCAGGATATGTGTGTGTGTGTGTGTGTGCGCGCGCGTGCGCGCACATGTGTGGAGGGGGCTTGGGCACGGTTCTTGTTTAGCACATTAGTTTGCCCAGCTGGTAGAAATGGTTCTCACAAATGAAAACCAGCTCCTTTTGTAGAATACAAACATGTTGCTATTAATTAGTACTCCCTCATATTGTCTTCTTGCTTCTGCAGCTATTTTAAGTTACATCTTGATAGGGAGCTTTTTTTTTTCAGTTGCAAGGAGTTTGTTGTTCTTTATGGCAGTATAAACAGATCCAGGTATGTTAGAAATTACCTCTCAATTTAAATTTCTGTTTTGAGAAAAGTCTATGAAAACTTGTAATTTAAGGAACATCAATGGCAATAAAAAGAAAGAAATATCTCAATGAAAATCTGCTTTTAAGCCCTGAAATGGGGCCACACAAAAACTACTTTTCACCCCCATTCCCTACAGTGTTCCTGAAGGGAGATAAAAGTTAAGAATTAGTATCCAGAAAACATCCTGAACAAAGCCTATTACATTTTCTTTTTCGCTGTAGGTCAAAAAGGCAGAAGAGTAACTCAGTTCAGTTTGAGGTTATATATCTTACAAAAATGATACAATGACTACATTATCCTCTGATATAATCATAAGTGGATGTACAACGTGGCATAACACATACTGTGTTTTTCAAGGAGCATGTCTAATTCCCGAAAGCAAAAATAAACCCAAAATAGCATTAAACCAGTAAGACAGTATAATTGCTTAGAGACAGTTTGCGTGACCAGATTATAGCATGCCACTTCTTTTTAGATCAGTCTCTTCCAAGTAAACAGACATCCTTTGGCATCTGAGTATTTCCCTGTGCTGGTCTGCTAAGAAAAACATGAGAGGAGATCTATCTGGCATCACTCTTTCTGCTGGCTGTTCCCTGTGATTTATTTGAGGTCTCAAGGATCGCTTATCGGCCGAGATAGAGCAGCAGAGCCCACGCACCTGCCTGCTTGCTCCGTGTGGTGGGTCTATTGTTCTGTCATGGCTCCTGGGAGGTTGCCGTGGACTGACCTTGGCTGGTGACCTTATCAGAGGTGATTTTGCAAATACTGGTTTATTTCAGTAAGATTCAAATAACTTTTTGCAAGTTGCTTTTTTCTTAACACGTGCGAAGTGAAAGCCACAAGGATTACGATTCCAAGCAGAGGTTGCTCCGGGGGCGGGGGTTGTATTTCTGCATTATTTTTTCATTCTCGAAGGCCTTGAGCTGTCTTCTGCGTCTCTGAAGACAGAGATGGCTGTGCCTGCAAAAAGAGGGAGTCGACTGCTGCTCTTCAGAAGAAAAGTGTAACTACATATATGTGCCTTTAAAGTCTTATGGTAGCATGGCCAATATTGATTATAAAACATACCTTCTTTTTCAGCGTAATATAAAACTGTATGTCATTGTCAGAAGGTTCCAAGATGTTAATCTGAATATATCCCCCCAATTTAGCATCTCTTTAGGCAATGTTAGATCTATATAAGAATACTACTTTCCTTCATTATGGTCTAAAAATCTGAGAATTTTTTCTTAATCAGTGTTTGAAATTGTCAAGAAGAAGTTAAGGGACAATAACATAAAAAATTATCTCATTAAAAATTGTTTTTTTTAATTCGAAAATCAGTTAAAAATAGATACTGCTCACTATTCAGTATACTGAAGATAAGTGCACGAATGCATTTCGCAGAATTGCACAATATAATGCAGCTGTACCCTGAAGGGGAGTGGAGCATCTGCGTGTACCTCTTTCCAGCCGCAGTCGCATTCCCCAGGCACTTTCCAGCCAGCATGCGCTATATGCTTGGTACAGGTGTTGCTGATGCAGCGTGGCAGTCCTCCTCATCCGGGAAGTAAAGCAGAAAGAGTAGAAATATATTTGGGTAACATTCCTGGGTCTGCTCACGCTGTATTAGGCAAGAGAAAAGAGGAGCATGAGTGGTTGGCTGCAGAGAAGAACTGACATGATTAGAATGTGCCAAAGCAGAAAGAGCGTATATGTTTTAAAAATGTGAAATAAATAAAAGTACAAATTTAAACACTTTGATATTATGGAAAACAGTAACTTTTCAGTGGGTTCAAAATTAATTGTAGATTTTTTTTATTTTCAGTTTATTAATTTTCTGAGATTTTGACTCCCTGACAAAATTTGTAAAGGGAAAATGTCAAAAACTAACAGCTGATGGGACAGAAAAAGACTTTTTTGTTTGTCTCAAGTGCAGGATAATAGTAAGAGGGAGGAAGCTTGAAAAATGCATCAACTTTCTGCTGTAATGGAGCAGCAGAAGCAGAAACATAAAACTGTATTGACAGCCAGGCCTTTCCATCACTGACTTTTTAGTTTTTAATGGTAGGAGATATGTTGTCTTCCAAGTTAACTCATCTGCTCTTTCTTGGCTTTGTGATGTTATTTCACTGGAGAATGACTACAGGGATCACTCTGCTCAAGTGGGGAAATGAATAGATCCTTTCCATTACAAGTTATATGTACTGGGTTGGATCTGTGTCAACCACAAAGTAAATTATTTGACTAAAGGAACTTAAGAGATAGAAAAAAATATTAGTGGGTCATTTATTCTATAGCTTTGTCCACGTATGCTTTCTTTTTTAAAAAGATTAAAATTTTAATACTTCATCTAGTCTAATTTCAGTGCCTCACATAATGAAACTTTAAAGTACTCTTCTTATTCTTTTACTGATAGAACTGCTTGAAGACAGCAGTGATACTTTTTACCATTCTGTCTATGGTCATATATTTAACCTACAGACTTCCTAACAAATATTTTTATTGCTTTTGGTAATTTAATTATTTGTTTTGTTTATGTATAATTTTTAATCAATGTTACTGTGTATGGAAAAATTTATGTTGACAACATCTGAGACTTCATTTAGATAGGGGAAAAGATTGATAGATGGAAATTTGGTGGTGATAACTCCTCATATGTTTTGATTCTTTTTGAAAGAGGTGGGCATTGCCTTTCTATTAAGTATTGAGCCTGTGTCCAAAAATCTTTATCCATCTAATGTCACTTTCTAGTACTATTTGAGATTAGAAACTGGCACTATGCCAAAAATACAATGCAGAAATACAGGCTGGATATCTTCATGGAAAAAAATAAATACATGTATGGAATTGGCTCAAAATTTGATATATGTATGAAGTCAGTCCTTTAGTAAAATACCTGCTCTGCATGTGAGGGAGTTTAGAGGAATGTACTTCCAAATCAAAATAAAATGAAAGGGAAACAACAGGTCTGGAAATACGCAATCAAGACACTGGAAAATGACAATTTAATCCAAAGGATAGAAAAGTAACTGAAGATATCTGAGTAGAGTTTGTGCGGACGTGTGGGGAGTATGTGTGTATGTCTGTGTGTATCTATATACAGTTAGATACAAACATGCATATGCAGAAATATCTACTTATAACATTTGCACCTAACTGTAAGGGAGAATAAATGCAGAAGGGGGAAAACCAAGTACCCTGGAGGGCTACAGTAATAGAAGTGGTGGCCGCCTTCAGGTTTAGAACTCAGTGTGGGAATCCTGGGTTGATTTTAGAAACAGGCATTCAGCTCCATTTTTTACAACTAGTACTGCAGGTGTGACAGTCAAATATAATTCAGTGGTACCTGTATTTTCTCAGATCTTCTTGCTTGCACCCACAGTTAACACGACTGAGTAAGCTAGACTCACACACGGGATTCAGGCACAGTGATACAACACTGGAGGTGATTGGCTTGTTTCCTCTGGACATCATCAGGTTTGAGTTAGATATCTTGGCTCCTGAATCCTGGGCAGACTGCAGGGCCTCTAGATAGGGGTCGATATTTGATACTACTTCCACGTCTGTCAGAGAAATGGGTATCTAAACCCAGGCTTAAAGTTAGATGTGTCTTGCCACTGGGCACTTGTAGCTATGAAGTCTGTTGTGGAATTAGATGTTGTATGCAGATCACTCTTTTCTTTCACAAAACCTAGATGGGAGGAGGACCGCTGAGCTGGTTCACCGTCTTGAAAGCTCAGCTATATGGAATTAAATCCTTGCTCTAAATCAGGCAGTGAACTAGATCTCTGGAGTGTTAAGAGAGCTCTTTACTAGCCAGAGGAATGGAGGACAGCAGCAGCTTGCTGCCTGGGCTGTAAGAGGGGATGGTCAGGTTTCTTCAGGCAAGATGGGCGAAGCAGTGACAAGCTGTGCATTACACCAAAGCTAAGACATTAAGCAGCTTAATGTTGTCAGAGCTGGAATGGTTGTACACGTGCCCCACAGCAAAGCCGTACTGTTAGCAATTTAGGAGCCTCAGCAGCCTGGGCACCTACAGGAGTAGGCAGCAGATCAGAGCAAGTGTTTGAAGATGTAAAGTGTTTGTAGGAGGCAAAGTTGTATAATATGTCTAAGCCTTGTCTTTTTCCCTTCTTGGCCTCAATTTATGAACTCACTTTCTCTAAAAACAGCCTGTGAATTCCATCAAGGAAATAACACCAGACCCCAGCAAAGGATTTTATGATGTCCTCCAGGAGGAACCAAAGGATCTGTCCCTCATAGTCACTTGAGCTGCTGGTGCTTCATGAGGTTTCTTTAGCTTATGCTTCACGTTGTCTCCGTGAAACAGGGAAGTTGGTAAGGTCATTGCACAGAATTTCAGATAGACAAACTGAGGAATCTGGGGTTAAATTTCAAGGTAAGCTGATAACAGCTTGGCCAGGGAACTTATGTGCTGCCTGCTTAATCCTTTTCTTTGACCATGCTCTTTGAGAGATGCAAAGAATTATAGTTATAAATTAAGAGATTTGTAAGAAGTACAAGGAAGTTAAAAGAGTATGAAAAAATAGTGTGTGACAACCCTAGCTGTCTTAATGAGTGAAATTTTCAGTAAAACATTAAGGTCCATACAGGAGTTTTCTAAGCAATACAGGAAGAAGTCAATCTTTAATAAGCTGACAGCGCCAATTAGATCTGCAGTTAGTTGTAACATAACTGTTTTTTACAAATCATTGTGTGGTAAGGTCAATACAGGTGACTGCATTATTAATTTGGTGAAAGGGCTGGGAGGGTCATGAAGCAAATACTTGAGGGAGAAAATCTTTTGCAATGTTGTAGGAGAAGAAAGCTAGGGATAGGGCAACATTTCTAATCACTGTTTCCAGTTTAAAGAATTCGAGACGCTCTGTAAGCATTCACGTTATCACTGCAGTGAATTATGTAGATGTAACACAAACAAAGCAAAATGTAGTCGAGGATGGCTCTTTTTTTCAGATGCCCATACTCGGAAAAAATCAACATATGGCTGACCCTTCCCTTCACCTAGTATCTCTTACAGAACAGAAACTAAGTGTAGATGGTTAAATACATCTGAGGCAAGAAAATAAGGAAAATTAAGCTGAGAATGATTATGCATTTAACTCTGAGACAAGCCGTACACTCCAGAATGAAGTTCTAACCCACTTTAAGATGATGGTCAATTTGTACTTCTGCCAGGCCAGAAATTTGCAATAGGAAGCTATCTTCTCAACGCAAACAGGCGTTCGGATCTGAGTTAAATTTAGTGGTGGTCAAACACCAGAACAGTTCAAACAGGAGTTTTGCAGTCCATCTAACCATCCAGGCAGAGCTCTCTTAAAAGCAAGGCTCCGGTCTTGTTTTGTTTTCCTCCCCAGAGGCATACTTTTTCTTTTTTCTCGTTCTGCATCCCCAGCTGTTGGTTATCAAACCTGTGTTGGAGAATTTAATGAATAAAAGTCTGTGGGGATTGACTTGATAAGAAGTTCATGTCTATCAAACACTAAAATGCTGTTGTAATGCAATAGCTCAAAATCTTATCAGTAGTAACATATTAATAGTGGCACCTTTTTTGGAAGGCTTTACTGGAAAGGATGTAAACAGGCTGGGCACATTGAAGGGAACTTGACCCAGGCCCCTGCTTCTAATGTGATAATTTCCTTTTTAGCTTGATAGCAGTTTCCTAGTTCCATACCTTACCGAGCAGTCCAATTAAAAAAAAAAGCAGAGGTATAAGAGGTTGAAGGGACTTGGAAATATAAGGCACATTATCAGCATTTTCTTGGGGCATGAGGTCAACAGTAATAGTTTCACTGGTGTAGCAACGGCCTGTTTTAAAGAAGTGACTCACGCTGCAATGATAAAAATACTCAAGTGTTAACTGCTGTTCCATATGGCTCTGACTTAAACAAAGGGTGTCATTCAAGGGCCATAGGATTGCCAGGCAGGGAGGAGCACACTGCACACGGTTCTGACCCTGCTCTGACTCAGGATAATGCTGCAGCAAAGGCTGCTTATGGTTCTCAACCTGGGATGCTGGTTATCTGCTAAGGAAAAAAAGAATATATCAGCAAACGTGATAATGTAATTGCTAACATGTTTTTTCTTTCTTGGGCATCAGTTTCCTGGATATGATGCTGATCTTGAGAAACACTGAAGACTTGTAAAATGAGGTGGAACATGTTGTACTATGTTTAGGTACTTGCAGCATTTAATCAGTTCAGTTACTAAAGCGAAGTCCATAGAAAAGGAGGAGTACTTAATCAAAATCAGAGAAAGTGATGATAAAAATATTTTTTACAATTATTTTGATGCTATAATTTTCTGGGCTGATGCAAAGAATTTTGCAGTCAGTCAGAAACTTTCTCTTGTCTTGGAAAACTTCCACTTGAGCTTTGGTTCAGCCCGGGGACTGCAGGCCAAGTATGTGCTTAGGGTGCTTGACTTAGGCCTCTTGCTGTACAGAATGGTGTTGCAGGCTAACTGCAGGCACTGGGCCTTCAACAGACCATCTCTATGCCGCTGTCTTCCTAGAGGACACCCTTTGGAATTGAAAGGAAAATGGCCACTGATGCCCTTGGTCACTGGAGGGGATCCTTTGTACTTATCTGTCACTGTGGTCACAAGGAGCCAAACATGAGTTTTCCTCTTCTCTTCCTTTCAGTGAGAGACAAGAACTGAAGTTAGTGACTGCCTCAGTGATGTGATCATAATTTCAGTTACCGACCAGTCAACCCTTACAGAAAAATGGGACCAAGAGGGATATTGAGCATAGGATAAATGTAATGTTTAGTATCAGAACTGAGAACTGGAGATGTTCTGGAGATAAGCAGGCATGTAATTTAAAAGTGATAATGACAGCAACCCAGAAAATTGTAATCCTGCTTGCAATTTCAATTTTAATCACTAATATGTTTTCTCATGTGGCCAGATTTTGCCTTCTTAAATTTTCTGGACTAATTTTATATTCCCCAATTTTTCTTTGCAAATGGTTTTTATAAAAAGAACAGCTGTTCTCCAGAAATTCAGGGTAAATTCATACCACATCATTTTAGTAGTTCCATGGGTGTCAGTCAAGCTGCCCACATGAATGGATGAAAAGCGTTTTTGTGTCAGTATTGATTACTATAGGAGTGTGATAATTTTTTTCTTATTGATGCTATTTTTACTGTAAAGTTGATGATTTCTTCTATCTTTTCAGAATATATGAAGTGTTTGTAGTACAAGAAGGAATGCAGTGGAGCTTTTAAGTTACGTATGTCTGGACAGAAGCTTTATAAGCTTTTTGAATTCTTAGAGAATTAAGGGGCATTCACACCATCAAATGGTGACACTTGCTATCATCTTCACTAGCTCCCAGAAGTACTGGTTTTCAAATTCTAGTGGCACATGGAAGCTGCTGATGGATTAGCTGGTTATCAAAAGTGGCTTTGCATGTACTGGAAAGCTAATGAGGGTAGTAATGATATTTTAAATCCTGCACTTAAAAACAACTCTATAAAAATTCCTGTATAAGTGGTTAAGCTATAAGACATCAGAATAACACATAGAATTTGCACTTATTCATCTTCTGAACAAGTGTAAACAACTGACTGGAATATAAGCAGTACATTAGCTAAGGTAGATTAAGGACCTAAATAATTATATTAATATAATATTTAAGAAAGCAATGTTTATAGCAAAATATCTGTGCAAGATTATCATTCGGTGTTTGTGCCTATGCATCGTATTTTAAAACTTCTATAAATGTTGAATTCTCTACTAAGGAAAATAGGTAAAAACTCATTATGGCATGCAGTGGTAGTGTCTACTGAGCAGTGTTTTTGTTACTGTTCTACACAGCTAGTATTGAGAGCTTGCTGTAATCCTGATTAAGCAAAGAATCTCCCAATCAGATTAGACATCTGGTAGCAATTAGATGGAACAGTTACCACCCAGGGACATAGTAAAGAAAATAAAACCATTCTGTGGTATAATTAAGCTGCAGTTAGATGTAATTCTCCTGTCTCTTCATAAACTATATTCACACACATTTATAATCGTTGCATTGCCCTTTTTCCAACATGTTGAAATGAAGACTGGCTCACGGATGACAAAAGTCCTTCAGACTGTCATGTTTTGTTGAGTGCTGTGAAAGAAACTGTGGAACTATTTTCATTGTGATACCTGAATAGAGAAAATATGGGAAAATCTTTAGCACAAAGAGGATCATCTTGACCAAATGACTGAACAAAAGCAAGAATTGATGCCAGGAGATAGTTAATAAATAGTCTCAGAAGGTGAGTGGTAAAAGCTCCATTTTAACATATTTAAAATTTATACCACTAAAGAATTTAGTTTGGAGGATAAGCCTACAGTGATAAGAAGATAGATTAGATGACCTAGGTTCCCCACCCACATATTTATTTTATGTTGTTCTGTGAGTCTCTTGAGCAATCTAAGTCAACAGAAAATGATATAAATGAAATATTTGAAAAGTAAGTAGAGTTTTAAAAGAATGTAAGAAGACTTGCTGAATGAGATGTTAGACACTGCTCTGAACAATCACCTGAGGTGAACCTGGTCTGGTGATTAACATTAGCTGAGATTAAGCAAATGGATTATGATGTTTTTCTAGCTGAGCGTACTTGGAATAAGACAAAGGATGTTCATTTCATATGGCATAGACAATCACATGTACAATTTATAAATCTCTGAAAACAAGCTGACTACCCTTTTATTTACACAGGATGTGACTGTGGGTGAGTAAGATGAAATTATATGCAATACTTATCAGCTATATGGCATTAAAAATATTCTTATATATTTAGAACAAAGTGTTCCACTTCGTGTCTTTATAAAATTTAACATCTTTGTGCATAAACTTTGAATGAGTGGTTTTGTTTATGAGAATGCAAGCAAAGGGATTAAATTCTGAATTCTGTTTGATTTTCTTGCAGAATAAAATTCTTAACATTGTAATTGCCAAGATACCTTAGTAGACATTCTGTATCATGTAATATCAGCTATTTCTTAATTTTAGAATAAAATCATTTAAGTATGAAAATTGATACTATGTTTAAGACTAAATGAAGCTATTACAGTGTGATCACCTGTAGTATGAAATAGTAACTTCTACAGCATGTTGATTATTCATTTGTTGAAATGTTTGCTATTTGTAAGACGCAATGATAAGGTATTTGAAAGCTGCATAAGCAATTTCCAGTATTAAAATTAATACTGGAAAGTATGCATACATGGTGTGCTATGCAACCATCAGTTCTTTCATACATGGTGTGCTACGCAACTATCAGTTCTCTGCCAAAACTATCTGTTTTATCATTCATTTTATGTTTTGCCAAGAAAAACTTTTTTCTTAGTTACTTTTGTAAATTCAAATTATTTCATGTTTATAATGAAAATTGTCTTTTTTCTTTACATGTGTATTCTCTCTCTGTTTTGGATTTTGTTACTTCCACAGTGTTAAGACTCAGTCTAATAAGTCTCTTTATGTAAGATGTATTGCATATCTGTTCCAAATGTTGATGCTTACATAACTGAATGTTTCACACAAGTACAAATATCCAGAAAAACTTCTGAGAGACTAATTCAAAAGCAATTATTATCAGTAGTCTCAGGAGAAAGTCCACCTATTTTGTCTCTTGTAAGAGTGGATAATCATACAGTTAGATGAAGTTCCACTCCATTTTAATAAAGGGTGAGAAGTTGTAGTACAGAGTAGCTGAGGAGCTATGTCTGTTCATTTCTGTCTCTGGCTGTTAGTGATGACGACTTAACAGTTTTCTCCCCTTCCCCAGGGATCCTGGACTAGACTCTGTTAGCGAGCTCAAGTCTTCTTGACCAGTTAAATGGGGTAACACGACATTCAGTTCACTCAAGAACTTTACTACTGTCATTCCTTGCTGCTTTCATTAGAGCAGAACATTTGCTCTGCAAAGAGAGTAGGAAGGTTTGTGTTGCAGCTAGCAGTAAAAACACCCTTATGGATTTCCTCTAGAATACCAGTATAAATAGAATGATGCCTGAAGCATAAAATGGCTGGTTCAAATTGTGTCCCTAGTTTTAACTCACCTGTCAACCTCTCAGTTTAGGATTGTAATGAAAATTTAGGCAGCTAATGAATAGATGAGTCAAAAAAGATGAGCATCTATATCTCTCAGTGATTTCAGTTGAAGTGGAGCTCCTCCCTACCACAGAAAGTAAGCCATTTCACTAGCCCTCATGGACTGGGTTTTATAAGTTCTTCCTGCATATTCCTTAATTAAATACTTACAGGATTTGGGGTGGGGGGTGGGGGTGTTGTGGTTTTTTTTTAATTTTAAATGGAATAGTGATTACCTAAATCAATCTTTGTGTACAGCATTCTAGTGCAGACCCGTTTAGTTATTTTTCAGTTTTAGCACTTAGAATGAGTACAATTTACAGCATAAATAATGTATTAAAAGACATTTTTTCCTGTGCTCTGATCGTTGTTCAAAATAATGAATGTTTAAAAACTTACTAGCTCTTACTGAAGGCAAAACACCCAAGCTGAAAACAATGCATGATTGGAAAAGTTGTAAGAACACAGTAAGATAAAATCCTGTCAAATCTGACTTTATTTGAACCTTGACTATCTTGAAAAATAGCAACATTTTCTTATCAGTTTCAGAAGTGATGTATGTAGTAGTAAAATAGTAAAAATATTGTTTTCCATAGCTTCATTAAGAAAAATATGTGGTAGCCAGAAGAGATTGTTCTATTAGTCAATATGGCAGCTACATAAAGGTGACATTGTCAAAGAATTTAATTTATATTATTTTGATGACAAATATATTCCCCAAGACTGCTATACAGTTGTTCAGTAAAACTCTACTAAAACTGCTTCCTTGAGGCTGATTAGTTGACTAGCCATTTCTACGCCGTCTTCCAGTCAAAGCAAGCCAATTATTAAGATAAAGCGATTTTATTCATTTAAAGGGTTGTCATTACAGTATCTGTATGCAGATTGGATCCAAATGGAAAGATTGCAGTGAGGGTGCTCTATTTTCAAGCATGAAGACTATCATTATAGTTGTCAGAAATAATCTGTTGTTTAAAGGAGTGGTATTTAAATGTTTCAAATTAAAGGCTACTTCTACTGAAGACGTGAAATTTTTGTGTCTGTATAAAGGATTTGAAGACTTTTCTCTTACTTAAAAAAGTCTTATTTGATCAGTAGTTTTTCCTTCAGTATAAATGCAAATATTGTAGTGGTTTATATGTCATGAAATACAAAACTTATAATAGAAAAGAAAATGATCTGTCAATTTATGATGAACTTAAATCTAAAACATGTTTTGGACCTTTTTCTGGTATAGTCTACGGTGTAGTAAATCAGGAGCCTTTTCTCTGACTCCAGTGGATTTGGCTTGGTATAAAACTAGTATATGAGATCAGAATGAATTGTATTGTCTTTCAGTTTTGTTATTTTGGACTGAATACGGCTCATGCCTAGACACAAATTGCTCCCTCTTAAGAAGGATTTTTCATATATCTTAAATATGAAATGTTGTCATTAGCTTCATCCTCAAGAAAGAGAACATTTAAATATCATTCTGGACTGATTTCATGGTTTATCCCCAACTGGCAACTCAGCCCCACACAGCCGCTTGCTCACTCCCCACCGGTGGGATGGAGAGGGAATCGGAAGAGTAAAAGTGAGAAAACACGTGGGTTGAGATAAAGGCGGTTTAACAGGTAAAGCAAAAGCCGCGCACGCAAGCAAAGCAGAACAAGGAATTAATTCACCCCTTCCCATGGGCAGGCAGGTGCTCAGCCACCTCCAGGAAAGCCGGGCTCCATCACACATAGCCGTTCCTTGGGAAGACAAAGGCCGTCACTCCAAAAGTTCCCCCCTTCCTTCTTCTTCCCCCAGCTTTAAATGCTGAGCATGACGCCATACGGTATGGAATATCCCTTGGGTCAGTTGGGGTCAGCTGTCCCAGCCGTGTCCCCTCCCAACTCCTTGTGCACCCCCAGCCTCCTCGCTGGTGGGGTGGGGTGAGGAGCAGAAAAGGCCTTGGCGCTGTGCGAGCCCTGCTCAGCAGTAGCGAAAACATCCCTGAGTTATCAACACTGTTTTCAGCACAAATACAAAACATAGCCCATACTAGCTGCTGTGAAGAAAATGAACTCTATCCCAGCCAAAACCAGCACAACTGACAAAGCACCTTCTTCTAAGCAAATGTCTCTTGTACCAAAATGATAAGAGATTTGAAATGACATTGGAGAGGTTTGGGAATATTTACAAGTAGAGCTATGCTAACTTAATCTGACAGTACTGGAGTCTTTGTGGAATTTAGAGATAACAGCTTGGATCCATTTAAATCCAGCGATTTTTGTCACAACTTGCTGCTGTTGGTTTCTTATAAATTCTCTTTCTGCACCTTTCAAAATGAAGACCATATTATTACTAGTCATAAGAAAACTTTTACATCCATCTCCTCTTTCTTCCAGATTGCCGTCAAGATGAGTGAAACACCTTCAACTAGTTATTCGGTGAATCAGCCAAACTCCTCCGAGAGTGAACAGAGTTTATCCACGCGCCATTTCAATGTTACTGAACCTGTTGTAGCAAAACGGGTCTGTTTCTATAAAAGTGGAGATCCTCAGTTTAATGGGATCAAAATGGTCATTAATAACCGGTCTTACAAAACATTTGATGCCCTGCTGGATAGTTTATCCAGACGGGTCCCATTACCTTTTGGAGTAAGGAATATTAGTACACCAAAAGGGAGACACAGCATTACCAATCTGGAGGATCTTGAAGATGGAAAATCCTATATTTGCTCCCATCAGAGGAAAATGAAGCCCATCAACCTGGAACAGGCTAGCAAAAAGCCGCTGCCCTGGCAGATCAGTAGGCCTGTCAGTGCTCGTCGTCGAGCTGTGCAGTTAGCAAGGGAGAATGAAAATGGATTTGGGCATCAAGAAAGCAAAATAACGACTCCCCAAAAGATGCTTGTTTTCAAAAATGGGGATGTAAGACTCAGGCGCACCATAGTTCTGGGAAAGAAAAATACACAAACCTTTGAGGCCTTTCTGGACTATATGAGTGAGCTAATGCAATATCCAGTCGTGAAACTATATACCACAGATGGCAGAAAGGTGAGAATAAAGATGAGTACTGACAATTTTTTTGATTGCTTCTAGATAATTTTTAATTAAAAAGGTGATTTTATCAATTGTGAGCTTGAGACACTGGCCTGGTGCAAGATCTGATGTGCTGAATTTCAGCTGTTTCCTTTCTATGCCTTTTCCCCTTCAGAAAAGCTACTAGCTTGGAGGAAATATACTGGAATCTTGCTATCAGAGAGAAGCAAGTGATGACATTTTGTTTTAAGTCATCATGAAAAAATACTTTTTCTTACTCAGGCCTCTTTCAGGCATGCTCTGAATTCTGTATTTTTACCCATTTACACAGTAACTTCCTTTGGTCTTAATGCTGTTTATCTGTGATTTTTAATGTTTTAAAAATACAGTAAGTAGCACCTAATAGCCACACATTTTATCATTACACAAATGCAGAGTAGTTTGCCATTAATTACTTGGAACTATGACATCTGATTGTCTATTATAGTTTTCAAACCACGGACCAGGTTCTGTGCCTCTAAACCCAGATGATGCAGCACCAATTATCGTGATTTTCATCTCACATGCTCTTTTATATAATTTTATCTCACCTAGTGTTTTATCTGTGTGGTGTTTTACCACAGAAAAGCACTTGTGATTATACCTAACAGGCATCTAGAAAAAGAATTCCATGTAGAACTCCAAGAGTTCAAGGGAAATCTTGTGTTTTCCCTCCATTTGGTGAAATTCTGTATTAGGTTGGGAAACTGTCCATATCACCTACAAGTCAGTGAAGTGCAGTTTGTAAGACTTATCTTGCAATATATTTTGGAACATAAATTCAAAACTGTTAGACAAGGCTCTGAGCACCTTGATCCAGTCAGACCTGCTTTGAGCAGAGGGTTAGACTAGGTGACCTCCAGAGGTCTTTTCCAATGTATATTGTTCTGTGATTCTGTCCTGTTCCTCTATGGCAGTACGGATCAAGTACTTGTAGTGTATTCTGAATTTCCCCTTTCTTCCTCCAAATATGTGTTCATATGTATACCTACCTCCAAATGTATATTTTTATTTCATGGCTATGAACAGTCACTGTGCAATGATGAAACAAAATTACGTATGCGAACACTTAAACTATAAGAAAATTTCGATCTGGATCCAAGTTGCTTCTTGAAGTCTTTTTCTAATATATTTATATAACAAGACATACCTTCACAGAGATAGGAATTGCCTTATAGGAACTGAAAAATTAATTCCATGCTGTGATACATATTTAATAGCCTGCTGCAAACTAATGTAGAGACTAAGAAATGAAGATATTAAAGCATGAAAGGGATAAATCTCTTACATTATTTTTTGCGGTTACTAAGGCAGAGAATTTAATGTTACTTTTTTTTCCCAGGTTCCTAATCTTCAGGCCCTGATATTGTGCTCTGGAGCTATAGTCGCAGCGGGGAGAGAGCCTTTTAAACCAAGCAATTATGATTCTCTTGGGTATTCACGGCCTGCTAAATTGCTTGGAATTGCAAATCGTGTGTACCCGAAAGCAAATGCCAAGTCAGAAAGTGAAAATAGTAAGTTCTTTGAATTAATTTGTATTTTATTAATTGGTTTAGCTCTCTCAACATAAGACATAAACCATGACAATCTTACTAGGATCAAGGGTATTCAAAAAGGCCATTTGAAACTGTTTGTATCTGCTCTGACTCCTCTATAAGCATAAGAAAGACCAAAGTGTTAATGTTCTTTTTAAAATTTAAGTTTCTGCTAAGTACTCAGCTAGTATGCATATTTTCTTTTAAACAGACTTATTTAGAATATGGATGCAAATCTATATTTTATTTTAATGCACTTGATTGATTGTCACTGTTATTAATTCTTTTGGTGTCATGGCAGTGGTAAAAGAGAAACCACAGGTTACTTCAGGCTCTTAACTGACTGAATTTCTCGAGCAAAACTTTTGTGCAGTTTTCAGAACTTACCTTAGCAAGTGGAGGTTTGACTTATCATTGTCATGACTTTCACTTTTTCCCATGTCCCATGCTCCACATAAACAGGAAAAACACTATAGCACCCATCCTCTCACAAATTCATCATATTTTGAGGCTGCTTTTGTCTAAACAGTGTCATGCTTTCCTATATCTTCATGGCTGTGATACATGGGGTTTTTTTATAAGTTCGGGAAAAGACACAAGTATGTACTTTCCGTTTGATTAGTCATGGAGTTGTGCCACTGACAAGGTCAGTAAGAGTGTGAAGTGGCCAGTGGATGATCAAGAACATGAGGAGCTGTTGGAGAGAAGCCAGGCCAGCTGAATAGCCTGAGGTTGAGGGAATAAAATGCTGTGGTACCAGAGCTTTAGGTCGTGTGGGGATCCTTGGCATTAGAGGATCCTGTCGGGCAGAGGTACTCTCTATGGGGAAACTTGTTTAATCCAGAGGTACCTTGTATTCTTGATACAGCTCCATGCTGTACTGGAGAGCCCAGGGAACATTGTCATTGTTCCTGTACTGAGACTTTTCCATGGTAATCTTGACTGTGTCATGGAGCACATCGATACAAAGGACACTTGGCTTCCATTTACTTGAAGCAGTTTCTTCCACATCCCTCACAGTTTATTATGTCCCCACCAAACTATTAATTTTAGGTTTTCTCAACCTTCATGTTCTTGCACAGCTTGAGAGCTGTTTGCAGAGCATAACTAATGAGTCAAGAGAGAATAGGAAGGTTTAAAGAATGAAAGTTCTGCAGAAACAAAAAATCCTACCCAATTTTTGCTCTGAGTCAGAGATTGAGCCTTGCAATGGTAGAAAATGTGAGTAGCTGAGAATCTGATAAGCTCCCTCTTCTAATCCTTAGTTAACAGCAATTACAGAAAGTGAGAGAAAAAAACAACCCTCTTTTTGTCTTTAACCTGAGAAATTCATAAGTGTCCTATGTAGGAGACATCATTGACGATGTGAAAGCCCAAAAAATCAAATTTCAGATGCTTTGTTTCAATTCAATTTCCTGAGACAGAGAAGGTGAGATTTTTACTTTGGGAAGCATAAGGTCTGGTCTGTGTTAGAGGAGTTAGTACAAACTTTTATGTCTGTTTCTGTTCCTGTTCACGGTAAAGCATATGCCTGGGAAACTTGCAAGGTGATCTGCCTGAAATTACAGACATGTATCTATAATAGTATATGTTAACTGTGAAAGCCTTGATTTGAGACCATTTGAGACTCATTTTAGGAAAAAAAAAAAGTTTAAATTCAAGCAATGTAGATAAGTTAATATTACATGTGTTAAAATAGCTTTCTGCAAGTGAAACCTTTCTCTTAAATGGTGGATCCTATGTATTTAGGTATCAGTAGCAGTTGTAGATGTCTTTGTGTGGGTGTACATGCACTGTTTCCCTCGCACACACAGAACTTGGAAGACAGCAAATCTTTACTTTTATCTCATGTTCTTTCATCTCTCACCTCTTCAGTGACAACTGCTAGAGAGAGATGAGATGATTTTCTTTAAAGGCCATGTTATTACAGATTAATCAGAATATATTTTGGGAATATTTAATGTGTGTGCAAACATATTGGGCCATACTTAAAATTAATTGAAGTCTGGAAGTATTCTCATTGGCTTTACTGAGTTTTTTGCCATTGTCTACAGTACTATAGCATAAAATGTATCTCAGAATGTCATGATTTAAATTCAGATTTTATAAGAAGTTCAGGTGCTTCAATGTTTACTTCTTTATAGAAGGTCAGTCCAGGGGATGGGATCTGAACCCTTTATTCATTTATCAGTGACACTCCTCACAGTAATTACTCATATGCTGCAGATTGTTGGATTATGCCCAGAGAGATATATGTTCACCTTGACTGACACATTCTAGCACTAACTGTAAGAACTAATAGGAAATGATCTATTAATGATCACTCAGGCATGAAGAAGAAGTAAAGTTGGTAGCTTGAAGCCAAAACAAGGGAGGGCCTGTGAATCCCTTGAAAAGTTCAAGGCAATCTCAGCTCCCAGCTAAGTTTAAAATGAGAGCACTTAGTACTTTTTTTAGGCTTTGCAGCTTCAAATAAGGCTATAGCTTTGGGATTAGAAAGAACCTATTGCAAAATAAAATGAAGTGGAGAAGTAGTTAAATGCTTGATTCTCTATCAAAAATTGGTCATATTTCTAACAACTTCTTAAAATGAACTGCAAGATTAGCCATGTTTTTCTCTTTCCTTTCTAATACTCTGGTAAAATAAACACACTTCATTTTCTTCTTCTGTACTAATTTTTCTCCTTTCTTCTTTTCTCTTCTTTTGCTGCCTGTCTGCTGTCTCACCATCTGGATCCTCATGCATGATATTTGTCTGCTCTACTTTCCACCTGCTGAATGAATTTGGGTGCTTTCAATGTAATTATTGGTAGTGAGAGCTGAAATGAGCTCTAGCTCAAGATCTCAGATATTCTCAGTTTCTTCTGATAAAGGGTCCAGCAATGATAACAACTCCAATGATAACAACTCAGATTCTTCCTATGTTCCTGACAGTCATAATGGTATAGGAGTAAATAAGTCAGTTACTGGTGAAGACTTATCTGTGGCACAGTATGAAGACGATATTGAGAAATCTGTTCACCTTAATCAAGATGGCAGTATCACAGTGGAAATGAAAGTTCGATTTAAAATTAAAGAGGAAGAAACCATTAAATGGACAACCACTGTAAGTCGTGCTGGCCTTTCTGATGACAAAAATACCACCATTTGCAATTTTGCAGCGTGTGCAGAAGACTGCTTATCCAATGTAAAAGTATCAGAATGTATAATACCAAAAGATGCTCCATTTTTGAAGAGCTACAATAAAGAAGAGGGAGACTCATTACAGCAATTCAATGCAGAAATGTCAGACAAGGAATCAGAGTCTGATTCAAAAACTGCTGGTTGTCATATCTGTAAGGAGAACAAGTCTGCAGATCTAGATGTAAGCAGTGTACCTGAGGATAGTATCAGGCCTCGCTTTTATAGGCCTCCCACCCCTGGGCCAAGGCGTGTTAGACAAAAAAAAGCTGTAGTTGAAAGTGTCACCTTGGTATCTGAGAAAGAGGTTCAGGAGAAGACAATAGGACAGTTTTCCTACAGTGAGGAAATACAGAATGGAGAAAATAAATCCGAGTATTGCATGGTAGCTCATTCAAGCAGAAAAAAATCAAGTGTCAGTAATCCAAAGTTTAGTGAGATGAGTGACAATGATTTATTAAAGCTTTCTTCAGAGAATATAAAAGAAGAAATGCTTTTTGAAGTAAGTCACAAAAGTAATGATTTAATAGAAGCCACAAATAGGAAGACATTAGAAGTGCCTGATGAGGATGAATTGGTACAGAATATATTAGAGAAAACAGCTGTGCAACAAGGTACATATAATAGTTTAGTATCAACCTGCAAAGCTAACATCAGTGGTTTCATACCATCATCAAAAATTTACCTGGCAGCTAGGCCAGGTTCAGCAGACCACATCCATGAGTCATGTGATATTAAACAAATAAAAAGATCACTGAGTTCTTTCATTAGATACTCAGAATTATGTCAGTCAAAAGAAGAAATGAAATGCAAAGCTACTGATTTATTACCTATTTCTCAAGATACAGTGCATTCAGTCTGTCCCGGACATAGCCAGATGAAGATGATGGCACCTCCATGTAGTAAAGCTCCTACTGAGAAAATAAATCCAACATCTGGATTCTTTCCTACTGTTACTGAAAGTGAGAATCAAATTAGTGTCAGGATTGACTCTGTGGCAGCAACACATCTCATTGATGACAGCCAGTCTGCATCTTCCCACACCAAAAAGAAGAAGAAGAGAAAACCGTCTAACTTCCTAGAGCAAGGTACATATGAAAAACAAAAAGATAAAGAAATTTCAGGGATAATTAGAAGTGAGGGAATGCGTATCACAAGCAAAAGCACAGAGGATTTCACAACAGAGAATAATGTTGCTGAAATGGATAATTATTCTGAAATGCCTCAGAAAAAAGGAATGGATTTCTTTCTAAAAAATGATGGGTCTGTCAATTCAGACAAAAGCATGTGTCCTGAAGATGAGTTCTATCACCAGTATTCAGTGGAACAAAATGGTTTATCATCTAATACAAAACCAAGAAGTAATAACAACAAGTTGGCCCAGGTAAAAATGAAGTCAGGCAAAAAAAATAGTATCATTTCATCTGCAAAGAGTGAAGATGGTCTAATGACAGTTGATTCAAACAATGAATCTGAACACAGTCAGAATACACTGAGTACTGAGAAAGAAGGCAAAGATCTCACCACCAGTTCTTTCAAACAGACACCTAACTCGGCGGTCGTTTCAAAGCCATTGTCAGAAGTGCCAAAGAATCTTAACTTTGAAAAAGAAAAGGAAAAGAATATTTTGCAAAATTTGTCATCAAAGAAAGAGAAAAAGAAAAAGGGTATGAAGAAAAATCTAAGTAAAGGTGCAAGTAAGTTAAATATGTCAGAGAGAACCATTACACTAGAGGCTCTGAAACAGGAGGATTTTCAAGAGGAGGTCGTTGAGCATTCACTTGAAAACTATGTCCAAACTTGGCTGAAAAACTTGTTACCAAATTCTGTCTTACCTCCTATAAATAAAAAGGAAGGAAATGTAGAGAATAGCAATGTCTGTCATTTTCCTAAAGAAGATACTGGTGCTTCTATAGATAAAGAAACAAGATTTATCACAAATAAAGTGCATGTGACTGGAAAAAACCATCTGGTTGAACATAATCTAACCAAAAAAACACTAAAGCCTATTTGTGAATTGGGAACTTTAGAAGAATCAGCCAAGGATTCAGGTGAAAAACAAACTGACTCTTTGATTCATGCTAGTACAACTATAGTAGAAGAAGCCATGTGTTCACTAAAGTCAGAATTTCTTCATGATGGTAAACTACACTTGTTTCATGAAAAATATGACAATGATAAAAAGATGCCAGAAGTTGATATTCAAGATACCAACCTATGTCAAAGAAAAAAATCTGAAGTTGCTATTCAAGTTGATTGCACAATTGTCAATGAGAAAATGGGAACTGATGTTCAGAATAGTTGCATCTCTAGCATGTTGCTGCATGATCTACAGTCAACTTTGCTTGGTCTCCAGAAAGAACATAGTGGATGTACAGGAAAATCTTGCAGCCTTTCAGATCTTTCTCCTTCAGCTTTTGGTTCTTGCTCCAATGTCCTCCTAGCTTGGCTACTTGTACTGAATCTGAGAGAGAGTTTGATTGGGACAATCAAAGATGATATGCAAAAAACTACATGTAGCTGTTCTGAAATATTTACACAGTTACAATTTCTGAAACAAACTACAATCATAGAAAAAGTTGATGAACTGAAGGCTGCCTTCTCACATTTTCAACAATCAACAGAAAATAATTTGTTACACTTTGGGAGGGAACTCAAAAAGCAGGACTCCACACATTGCCATGAGAATATGCCCATATCTGAAATTCATAATAGTATAAGTTTGCATGAAAATGAAGAATTTGTTGAGCCTTGTATTCCAAAGGACAGTGTAAATTCTGAAGAAACTCTAAAATTGACTGGTGAATTAGAAAGCTGTTTTGATATACAGAAAGATCTTTGTAGAGAAACAGAGACTTTAGACTTAAGCGCTCCCAAAACACAGCTAGATGGTCAATATGCCAATTCTAATTCAAATACCTGTAGCCTTTCATCATCTATACAGCCATCTGAAAGAAACAAAGAAATGCTTGATAGCCTATATAAAAAATCTCAAGATAAAAACACTGATACATCATTCACTAATGAAGAGTCAGAAACTTCAGTAGAACCTAACTCAACAGTTCATAGTGTAGCTTCTAATGATAAATATTGTATTTTAGATCAGGATACTTCTGAGTTAGAAGGTGAAAAAGATATACACGTTACTACTGATAAAAGAGAAGATAAGGAAGTTGATCCAAAGTCAGCAGGTAATGACAAAAAATCAAATAACCAACTTAAACTAGCTGCTGAAACCTCTGTAGAATACCATAATGAGGATTATTCTGTACAGGAAGACAAGGAAGATGCAGAAACTTGTGAGGAAACCTCTGAGAGGTTATCTACAGTCTCTCCATTATCATTTTGTTATGAATCAAAGCAAATTACAGAATGTGATATGAGTGAAGGAGAACAGAAATTGCAAGTAGAAGAACTGGACAATAAAATGTGTTCAGACACTTCTCAACTAAAAAAATGCTTAAAAAGTCCTGCTACTTCAGACTGGTCAGATTACAGACCAGATACTGAAGAGAGCGATTATAACTTTAGAGCATCCAGTGATTTCACCAATGAAAGCGGGGAGGAAACAGTGCTTGAAAAACATTATAACACTGGCTATGTAAAAAGAACTATTGAACGACTTTATGGCAAGACGGAAGCTTCATTTAAGCCTGACTTTCACAAAGGATTTCCATATATGTCTAAAGTATTTGAAAAGGATATTGAAGAATTCCACTCTGCAGTGGCTGGAAAAACCATTTATTTTTCTCAAGAACCCAGGTCTTGTTCTGCAGAGAAATTGTCACATTCTTCATTACCATCACAAGAATTTCCAGTAAACATAAACAAAGATGACATGATGTCAAGAAGAGAAAATACTTCTTTACCAACATCACAACCTACTCTTAACAGAGAAGAGACAAGTTATACTAATGACCATTCAGGGGAATCTCCAAAGCAACATTGTCAACCTCGTGTACAAGCTAATGAAGATGAAGGAATATTGATAGATAAAGGCAAATGGCTTCTCAAAGAAAATCATTTGATAAGAAGATCACCACCTGAACGGACTGGAATGTATGGTAATCTGGATACGACATCAACAGACACAGTCCTTGACACTAACAGTGATGATGTTCCGTACTCACACTTTGGCATTCTGAATCAGTACCCAGTCCTCAATGAAATCTCTTCTTCAGAACTTGAAGACATGGCTAAACCCTCTGAAAATTATTGCAACTACTTCAATATGCCTCATAATAGTGATTCAGACCCCTTTCAGGATGACTTAAGTGCAAAAAGCAAACCTAGCCACAATGCTAAGATCTCTTCCCTTCCTGCAGCAAACAAAGAAAAGATCAAACCATCAGTCACGGTAGGTTCTACTTCCACACATCTTTCCATGCAGGCTGATACCAGTTTTCCAGCCTTCACATCTGTGGAATTTAGATTGCCTGATAACAAGGTGCATCCATTGGGACAGACTTTAAATGATGAACCCATACAGTCTCAGCCAACTGATGTTAGTAATGCTAACAGAAGTGCTCTTCAGGAAGAAGATTCTCTGGATAAACTCCATGCTATATGTGGCCAACATTGTCCAATACTGACGGTGACAGTCACACCAATTAATGAGGAACAGAGAGGATGTGCCTACCAAAAGGCATCTGATATTGAGAACCAGCTGGGTCCATGTTTGTTGGCCAAAAAGAGTGAACATTTACAATGGTCAGATGAAGATATAATAAAAGACAAAAATAATCATGTGACTCTGAAGAATAACTGTATCAATAAGATTGCCAATAATATTTTTAACAGGTTTTACGTTAATAACACCTTAGATTTTATAAGTAACTTTGGAATACTTACATCTTCAACACTGAAAGACACAAATAGTTTAGGGAAGTTACATGTTATAGAGGATATGGATGTAAAACCTGCGGAAGTCAGCAATTGTCAAAATAATGTATCCGAACACATACCCAGTGATCTTGTGATAGGCACAAATAGTGAGCAACCCAATAGAAAGGCAAAAATATGCCAAACCCTAAGAATAAGCCTAATTCATATAGTTGGAGAAAAATTTTCTCCCATGTTGGCAGATACAGCAGAAACCTGTCATTCTGAAACTTTTCTGAAGGGTGACACTTCTTTAAATAACACTGAACACAATGCCTCTGAAAATCTGAAAAATGAAAATGCTTTTCCTAGAGAAGAAGGAGAAGAAGAAGAAGAAGAAGGAGATGAAGTTTGCTTTTGTACAATGGACAATGGAAACAGTAAAGATGAGAAAAACTTGGAATAGAGATCTTGGAATTTCTGTAACATTAGATTAGTGAAAACATCTTCAGAAAAAAAAAATCACAAAATAAACTGCTGAATGCCACACCCAGTAAAACTCCCAATGTGAATACAGTCCAGACCTAGATAAATATAAATCACAATTGTATATCTTTGCTGAAATACAGATAATTACTTGGATTTTTATGGGAACCAACATAGGAAGAAAAACTGTTATTCTAAGACAGTGATTTCTTGGTTAAAAAACAGGTTTTCCCCAAAATGTTATCTGTTCAGAGATATTCCGTTATATACTGACCATCTTATTTGTAGAGAAACAACTACTGCTTGTTAGAACAGAGAAGTGAAATTTGAAATACCCTCCTGAGTTCTAATATAAGATTCTTATATTTCATGGCATTTGAGAAAGGGTTTGAGAATTGTCTTTCAGTAGAAATGCTTTTTCCAGAACAAAATCAACTGATATGTTTAATTTGAAATGAAAAGTAGGAAGTACTATTCAAATGCTGTAACACAATGAAAAGCAGGAAACCGAAGTCACATTAATTTTATATAGATTAATGTTATCAAATTGCTATTTCAGTTTTTCAAGGCCAATTTAGGAATATTTATGTGAGTAAAGAGATCTTTCAGTCTCTATATAGGATCATCCAGACCCCAAATGAAGTTTGCCTCTTTTACCCAGAGGATACTAGAAAAGGAGTGTATTTTTTGCTCCTGGGATTCCACAGGATCTGAGAAGGGAGAATGTGTGTCAATGGACTTCCTGACTGCCCTTGCCATATCCCCTTCTGAGGCAGCACCGTTTACACTCAGAATTGTTCTACATACACCACAAGATTTAGTTGTGTGTTCTTCTTTGTTGTCTGTACTTTAAAAGTGGTCCATGTCTTTTTTTTTTTTTTTTTTTATAAATATGTTGTATTATGAGAATCCAAGGCATATGTAATATGTTCCAGGATCTTTCAATCTGTTATTAGAATTATTTTGGATACGTGTTTACAGCATTTTTTAATATTATGTGTACATAGTAAGCACTTATATGGTTTACAATTTTCAGTAAATGATTTTAAATATAAAATTTGAAAATATTTAACGTATATTGTGATTAGGCAGAGTATTTCAGATTTTTGGTTAGATTTTAAACCCTAACACTGCATAGTACTTTGCTTCAATGTCAATGAAGTCAGAGATACACCTGAAGAAGGAAGGTGTTATTTTTCAGTTAGAGAATGAGAATTTGGCCATTCTGTACTCTTGGAGGCTGTGTCTAGACTAACTGGCAGGTACACGCTGCCATACGCACCGGATCATGATCTTTTTGTTATCATGGGACCTAATTAAAAGCTGACACAAATCCCTTTTGGCCCAGAGGCTTTGATTGTCTCCCTGTGGGACAGATGGCACATGGAGGGGAAGCAGAAGTTGGATCTGGAGCAAAAGGGGGTTGCAATACAGGTAGGAAACCTAGAAGCACTCTTCAATTCTTTTTAGGACGCCGGTGGCAGATATGTTTCCCCATAAATGACATATTTTTCTGTTGTTTGAAGCAGTGTATTCTATGTAATAAATTAACATTACCACCCTAAAGCAACATATATCGTCTAATATATTTCACACCAAATAGCTGTGTGTTATTTCCTATGCTGGCCTTGTTTCTGATGTTCTTCCCTCCATCTCTGCATTTCTTGGTGTCCTCCTTTGCATGTTTTGTAACTGCTCTAAATGAAGAGTCTCAATGGTATTTTTTCATCCTTTTACATGTCAATACAGAAATAAAACCTACGTTTGGAAAATGAAGCTCGATATTACTAGAATCCAACTAAGTGCCACATAGCATTCTGAGTACCAGGCTTCTATGCTGTAAATAATGTCTAAACGTTAGACAGGCAAATTAACAGGGAGAGATATATATATCTCCATCACTTGCAGTCTTTCTGCTGCGTTCACAGCACCTTAACTTTTTCAGATCAAGGTTCAAGAACCTTTAATCAGATGCTTATTTTAGGGTTACTGAACAAACTAAGCACTCAAAAGGTGAGATATGAGATACTGCCTGAGGTTACAATTAGCAGAGACCACAGCAAGTGGTGAAATGATTGTTATATTAACTGAAAGACTTGCTTCTGATTTCAGTATGTTAACTGAAAGCGAAGGAATAAAATGGTCACCTCAGAGCAGGAGAAAAGCTTGACAGTGAGAGGTACCATATTGTTATAGGGTTTATATATTCATTAATGGTTCAAGGAATATATAGAATATTAAGTGCCTGAGATATGCAGATAAAATAAAATTGATTTCATTAGGTAAGACTGGAGAAGGCTGAAGAGAGAACCTCACAGTGTTGGTGACTAGAGCAACGTACTGACTGACAGAGGGAAGAACGCTATGAGGAGTAATATCAGCTACTTTATATAGGTAGCTTAATTCTGCAAATTAACTGCAAAAGACATAGAGTCCTTCTGAATAAGTGAGGATAAAATATATTTGCAAGTGACAAGCATATTAAATAATGTGTAAAGAAAACCATTTAGCAGGCATTCAAGGGCTTTATATAGATTATGCCATTCTTCTAGAAGAAATTAAGTTTTTGTCTTGCCATTATTAAAAAAGAAACAGTCAACATAACGAATAGATCACAGTCCCAGGAAGTTTCAGTTTGTCTAGTTTAGCTCCCTGCTAGAAAGAAACCACACAATTAGGTAAGTAATTCCATTTCATTACTAAATCTCATTTTAAAACTTGTTATCTATAGTCATTATAACTTCCACTGGAGAGATTTTCTAGAGCTTGAGTCCTTCTTCTGATGTCTGTCTTAACTGTTTTTTCTCATTTCCTTCCTAAGCCTAGTCATGGTTAGTTTATATACGTGTGTCCCAAAGCCACCGCTGTCATTTACTTAGATATGTCTTTTTCCTCCTTGGTATCTATAAACAAAATCAGACAGTCTCTCAATTTTTTCTCCTACATAAACATTTTCTCCATTTCCTCTAATCATAATTTATTTCTCAGGACTTTTTCTAGTTTCAATAAATCTTTTTTTGAATATGGTTACCAGAACTTTATGCAGTATTTGAAAGATTGTCTCTCTGAACTCTGGGACACTGACAGTAAAATTTCTCTACTGTGATCTCTTTCATTGTGCATCTTACAGTCACACCAAGGACTCACTCCTTCTCTGTTTTTTTTTAAGTGATAAATTCCCTGTTCATAGCATTAAGTCTTGGTAGTATTTTTAAAATGCATTTCCTTGCACTTCATGCTGTTATGTATTATCCCTTTTCTGCTATACTGGATTTTCTGATCCTCTTATACTTTGACAATTCTTAGAGACTGTGTTACAGAAATGACCTACTTTATGCAGTATATTGATGAAAATATGAAATCCAGATAAATCTCAACACTGATTCCTGAGAAACTTACTAGTATCCCTATAAATTAATACTTCTAATTTCTGCACAAACATATGATATCCCATTTAGCTAGTTATTTTGTTACTCTACAGTCTTGCACTACTCCATTTCTACATTTTAGCTACTAATTTCTGATATAATGCTCAGATAGATTAGAGCTACTGTAATTTCCTTGTCTACAAAGATGAATTCTCATCATCACGGAGGAGATCAGGTACCTGAACAATGCAAGTCTGGGTACCTTTTGCCATGTATCTGCATTAAACTGATGCTGGTAATCTTTTTTTCTGTTTAGCTGTATATATCTGGAGATAACTGTTCAGTCATTTAAAATTTGTGCAAAAACATTACCTAGTATTGCTTTGGTGCAAGACACATGGGTTTTAGTCTCTCAGTGCACTCGTCATCCCATTCTGATCTTCCATTTTGAATTTCCCTTTCCATAGCCCATTCTTGTCAACCGTGCTGACATTTCCCAAACACTGTATGTCACTGTTCTTATAAAAAAAACCAAAAGAGGTAATTTTCACTTTTTTGTGAAGGCACTTAGTGTTCTCAAATCCAGCACGTAGTATACATACTTTGTTTATTCTCTTTTAATGTGTATGGTTAAATAACCTTTTTACTAGTTTGTTTTATTTTCCTTTGCTATACCTTGCTTTCCAGTTCAATTGACTTCATTAACGTCTTCCCTTAGTTCTGAAAACTTGCTGGTTTTAATCAAAGACATTCTGGACTGATTTTGCTGTGAACCAAGATAAATATTGAGGGATTTAAAAAATATTAATCATACAAAAATCTCATTCAATAACAGTCAAGACTAGAATTTCATCTAAATACAGTATTTTCTGGTGTTTTTTTTCTTTTTTTCTTTCAGCATTATCACACAATTAAATTTTCAAACAGATGTCACTGCCAGCACGACAGGCTTAGATACAAAACAGTTACACAGTAGAGAATTTATTGGTAACCTTTACTACCCTTGGCCTGAAAAAAATGGTCAAACAGATCTTCTACTGAGTTTGCAGTGAATATTCACATGTGGCTAGAGGTGAACACTGGAAACTATTAACTGGAAAGGCTCCAAGAGACTGGAAACAGTGTATTGAAGAAGAAGCCTTTGCATGCAGTGATCTATAGTAATCAATACAATTTCTAGTGTGATGTATAGAAAGCTGGATGACATGATTTTGCATATCTAAAAGTGTATATAACATAAAAACTAATGAGAAATAACTGATTTTTCAGAAGTAATAGGCTCCTCAGTTTGAGTGTGTAGAAACAATACTTTGGTATCATTTATTGGTTTTCATTTCTGAAATGCATAAGGCATATTTCTCTTCTAAGGATGTCAGAAGAAAGCATTTAATTCTTTCATTTATTGATATTAAACAAGTTACTTGACTTTTGATGTTATGAAATATCATTAGTCTAATTACTATGTTATTCCTCTGTAAGAATTAGGGGGAGTACTTAATGCCGTTTTTTTACCTTAATAAACTAAATTAAGACAAGAGGCTAGGTACACCTACATAGAGTGACTTAGATGTTGTATACATACCCTGGTTTCTCAGTTATAAGTGAGATTAACATGAAGGATTATATGGTCACCTCTCATCAGTCATGGCTCACAAGAAAGATGGAGCAGACACTGCTTTGGATAGTGTAAAGAACTTCCTTTGTAACAGAAACAGCAAGCTAACTTCAGCTGTGGAAAAAGCAGATTACAGCAACTTTTGAGAAGGGTCACACTGCTCTGTTGTCGGGAAATGTGATTCTGCCAGTTATTTCTCCTCCTCAGGTCTCACAGTTCTTATTTTTTCCCTGTTCTTTCAGTTTAATTAGTTCAGGCAATGACAATTCTTGTAATGGTGAAGTTTAATCTGTTGGTAAGAGTAGCTGTTTGGCAATTTATCATTTAATAATGACAATATAATTACTTAGGAAGCATGGGTACTACAGCTGCACATTCACAGTAGTTTCAGAAAAGTCCTGCTTTAAGAATATCTCCTTAAAATTGAGTAGTCCTGTATAGTCCAAATTTCTCATACTAAAAATGTATTTTAGATGCCTGCTCTTAAACAATGTAACTTCTCTCAGATTCTGTCTCAGTCTTTTACAAGTTTCACACTTTCTACTCAGGTCATGGACCTACAGGCATTTTTCAAACAAATAAGTAAATCTCAGAACACTACTGTGGAATTTCAAGGTCTTGAGGTTTGTCCACAAAGATAAATCAAGAATTATGTTAATGTCTCCCTGTCTCTCCCCTCAAAGTATGGGAGAGAATATCTGTTTTAATAGTTACTGATTCTACAATACTGCATTTCCCCAGGATGTGTGTTTCACACACAAAGCACAATGGCCACAGAGAGGTAAAGAATTCCTCAATAGGTGTAGCCCAAGGGTTATAGCAAGACACAAACAAGACTTACAGACTCTACCATCAGGTCTCATTAATATGTTGAATTTCATAACGTGCCTTTACTGTGCCTTGTTTTCTGCCTTTTATTAAAAGCAGTATTAATTATTCCAACATGTCGTGGTTTAACCCCAGCCAGCAACTCAGCACCACGCAGCTGCTCATTCACTTCCCCCCCCACCCAGTGGGATGGGGGAGAGAATCGGAAAATAAAGTAAAGCTCATGGGTTGAGATAAGAACAGTTTA
>JAVKLA010000027.1:11212066-11233453 GCA_034782735.1 Sagittarius serpentarius
CTCTTCCGCTCTCTTCCCTTCCCTTCCCTTCCCTTCCCTTCCCTTCCCTTCCCTTCCCATCAAAATCATATCAACTGCAGAGGACAAGATTAATGGGATGAGAGAAAATTCAAGTCAAAGTTCTCTAAAAACTATGGCACCCCTTTTTCAGAATGTTTAGTGGTATAGCAATGCTTGGTGGTATGCTTATGGTACTTTGTGCTGATCTTGCACAATTTAAATGGTAACAGGCATTTCAGTGGTAAAAGCTGTTGAGGGTGCAGACTAGAGGAAGAGGATATAAACAAAATTGAGGGGCAGAAGTCCAGGAAAGGGCCATGGATGTGGGGAAATGTACCATGGGACAGTCACTCGTAATAAAGAGCTGGGTGGCCTGGAACTCTGTTTATGCCTATCTATGATGACTAAGCACTGAGATTAAGTGCCTGAAAAGAAGAGCAGGAAAACAAGTTTGTGTCTCATTAATATGTCTTTAAGAGAAAAAGAATAGCGGGAGAGATTTCCTCCAGTGATGCAGTTAGCAGCTGTAAATGGCTCATAAAATGCTGTAGAGAGAGGCCGGCCAGCCCTAACCACAATGATTTTTGATCTTGAGTGGGTATGATCTTCATATCCTTGAGGACGTGAAAAGCTTCAGAGGCAGCCAGCCTGCTTCCTCATAGGCTTGGTCTCTTTGCTCAGGAGACTTTAATATTATTAGTGTAGGGGGACATACAAGCACATTGGTATGAACGCCAAAACAATCCCCTTCCCTTTAAATAAACATTAATTAATGATTATTGACATGTTATATTGAATATGCTCCAATCCTCTACTTGCAGTATTTGTTCTTCCCCAAACATTCTCTTGCTTAATATTCTGGGGCACTGACCTTACCCACCTTCTAATTTTCAGGCTCTTCTTTCTGAGTAGGTTGTTTCCTTGTTTCTAAGATTAAGATACAATGCAAGATTTTTATTATCAGGTAATCTTGGTACATTGTAAAGTACAAAAGCATACTTAAACCATCCTCTCAATCTGCATTTTGTAGTTAACAATTTCTCCCTCACATAAGAGAGGAAGAAAAGAACTTCAGTGCATTTCAGCCAGCCTCAGTATAAGAGGGGTCATGCTAAAGGCTTTGCAGAAGGCAGTTTCATCTCTAACTTTGTAATTGAAAGGCAGGCTCTGTGTCTTTTTGCCAATATTGTATTTCTGCATGAGACAGTGAAAAGAGAACGTAGCTTTTAACTTCAGAGTAGATAGTTTGATAACAGAACAGTGAAGAGGTCTGGATTCAATCTGAAACAGAGATGACGAGAGGCACTTTAAAAACAATTTCTGAATAAAAAGAGGCTGAAACACTTTCTGATTTAACAGCCTTTTTTATTCAAAGGAAAAACGTCTGAATTATACTGTTAAGAAGTATTACATGGAGACTTTGTGACTCTAATGCTAGGGGACTGAACACCATTTGTTTGACTTTTTATCCTCAACCATCCCAATTTTGTCCCCTTCTGTTCATATTTTATGATGTAATCTTTAATTATATGATGATGAACTACTTACTGGGGATAAATCAGAGTTACACAGTGTTTGGTGGCTGGTGGACCTTTGCATTTCTTCTTGCAGAAACTGGAAAGTAAATAGTTAATGAAAGAGGAAATGGTAGGAATAGAGAGGATTGTTGTGGTCTTAGACATGGGATTGTTAGTCTGTAGAAATGAAATCTCTGTCTCTGCCATGGTCTGTTCATGAGTTACCTGTTCATGTGGGCGCTGTAAAGAAAAATTTGGGGAATTAAGTAGATCAGGTGGTGACATGGTAACTGATGTGGGTAAAATACAGTATTAATTAACCATTCCTAAATGAAAACTGTTTTGAGTACTGAGACAAGTGTACTCTGAGAAAAAATAGTACATGACTACGCTGCTAACTAAAGACTGTTGAAAGCTTCTGTGCCTTAAATGTGTCTGGCTTTTGTCCAAATAATAATAGCTGATCTGAAAAAAAAGATATGGGTTTTACCTCCTTGTTCTATCTCTCATATTCATAGGCGTAAGGGAAAGAATTAAATTTTGTAAATAATCTTAACCCTTACACTTTCTAATTTCAGAATGATGTGTTTACAGTTGTAATACTCTACACTTAGAGACAAAAATAGATGCAAAGAATACAGTTCCTTCCCTTAATCTCTGTTCTGCACACTTTTCCATAGAATATCTAAAGGGAAGAATCATAGAATCACAGAATATCTCAAGTTGGGAGGGACCCATCAAGTCCAACCCCCTGCTCCTTGCAAGACTATCTAAAACTAAACCATGTGACTAAGAGCATCGTCCAGATGCTCCTTGAACTCTGACAGGCTTGGTGCCGTGACCACTTCCCTGGGGAGCCTGTTCCACTGGCCGACCACCCTCTGAGTGCAGAACCTTTTCCAAATGTCCAATCTGAACTTCCCCTGCCGCAGCTTCATTCCATTAAGAGTCCCTGTTTCCTCGGATAAAAACTGTAAGCATCATAAATACTCATAAAGACTTATTATAAAGCTGGGATGATCCCTAGGCTTATGAAAGGTAAAGAGAAGTGTAAAAAATTGTGAAAATTGCTTGAATTTTTAAGTTACCTATTTTAAGCCTCTATGCTGGATTTATTAATAGCATATGTCTATGGTACAACACTTCAGTGGAGTTCAGAGATACCCAGTCACCATCTCAAAATGAGGTAGCTCACGTGCTAGAAGCAAACTAGCGCTAACATTCTGTGTGGGCACATTAAAATAACCTGTGCAGAGTGCTTACTGTTTTAGCTAGATTGTTATCATTATCCAAACCGAGTTCTTTGAAGACAGCTTGTATAGTAACCTGCACACAAATGCCATGTAAATAAATGTGAGGTAATGCTAAAAAAAAAAAAAAAGCATCAAGGGAAAAGTTGTAAACACTGAATGGCCACTTAGTGCAATTGCAGATATGGACTGATAGTGAATAAATGTTCACTGGTTATTAAAAGAAAGTGTTTGTCCATCAGAAGAGTGAGATGCAGGAGCAACCTCCTTTAGAGGATTACAGTCAAGCTTCATAACATGTTTCAAGTGGAAACTGATAATTCAATGATGATAATGTTGATGTTGTTCTGGACCCAGTGGTCCAGAAACTCTTCTCTACTTGCCAGACAGAGAAGCGCAAGGACACCTACACCTGGAAGAAGAGCTTATATGCCAGAAAATGAGGTTTTATCTCCCCCTTTTTGCCCTCTCTCTACCTCACTTGTCTAACAAAGTATTGTTACTGTATGTTGGCATAAACTTTGCTTTTCCCATGTTTATATTGGAGATTATAACTGCATATTTTTATCTATATTCTGATTTTATGGGGTTCCTACATCTGCATTTTAGTGATCACAGTTTTCTATTGATACAAGTTTTTATGTGTCATAGTTGTTATTCCAGTTTCACTGGCTTTTGACTTAAATTTAATCTTGTTTGCATTATCCATTTCTATTAAATAACCAGTTTATTGAATTTAAGTCCTAGGTTTTTCCTTCCAAATTTACTGCCTTTAGAGAATTTCCATTTGGAATGTAATAGAGGAAGTCTATACTATCCTATTGCATGGATCAGTAAAATAATAAAACAATGCAACTTTCTGAGTTCTGGGGTCCTAGAAAACTAAAACTATGGTGCTAGATTTTTGCTTGTTTGGTTAACCAGTGCATTCAAATCGCTAATGGCTCCTGTTGCTTGTTATAGTTTTGATCTCACCACTTAGGGAAAGGCTAATCTTGGATTTATGTTATTTACTTTTCAGCTTTATGCTGATTTCAAATGGTGCTATAGGACAAAGACATACTATTGTGCATTTAAGGTTCAATTCTGTTTGCATTCCCCATACTGACAGTCTGGGATAAAAAGCATAAATGGAACACCAAAGCAAGTTTGTACGTTATTTTACTTAATATTGAATAGGATGTTTAAGGTTTTGTACTCTAACTGTCCTTGACACAGATGTATTTGGACTCTACAGGCACATTCACAGCTAGATGTTATTGTAACTATAATAGTGGTTGTGATACGAAAGGTTGTCATCTTTCATTGTCAGTGACTGCCTATGAAGTGCGTGTGACAACAGGAGAACTGTGGAATGCTGGAACTGAGGCTGATGTCTATATTTCTGTCTATGGAGAAAGAGGTGATACAGGATCAAGACAGCTGCTCAGGTCACAGAAACCCAAGAAATTCTTAAAAGGACAAGTAAGTGAAAGACAGGGCATTTTACGGTATGTTTGGCTGGCTTTTCTCTCTCAGGTGGGTGGTTATCCCAGGCAAGGTGCAGTTAGAAAAGAGATAATTACTGCATTCCAATGTTTCTCCAAAATTCCATAATTAAGCCCAAAAGACTATCTAAAGGTATACCAGTGCTTTTGGAAGACAGAATTTTCATTTATAAACCAGGTAAGCTGTGTACTTTTGTTTTCAATTCTAAAAATTTGGTTTAATAAGTGAAGAGAAAATGAAACTTTACATTTTATGTCTACATTTCTGATGTTGAAATCTGCTGTAATTTGTAATTGTTTAGCCAACTAAGCTTTTGGCATGTTTCTCTTTTCTGACTCTGGTCCCATTCATTTGAATGGAACTACTCCCATTAGCAAAGTGATCAGGCTTACTTATTCTATTTCAGGAAACCCGTCCTTGGTTTGTTTTCAAATGGTTATCACTAGCTGATATTTCAAGGGATGATCTTGACACAATAGTTCTATAGGTTTATGGGCCTTTGGGATTCTGTGGCTGAAGAACATTCTGCTTTTTAGATTTCACTGAAATTTTGTTGATTGATTACAGACTGACATCTTTGCTGTTGAAGCTGTGCACCTTGGACATTTGTACAAGACTATTATAGGACACAATGGTCTTGGATCAGGTCAGAAATCTCTCTACATAATCACTGAATACTGCCTGCAAAGTTATTAACCTTTTCTTTGAAATACAGTCTGTATTTCTAAAACTGAACACATGAAAACATTTTAGAACTGAAAGACAAAGGCTTCTAAGGAAACTGTTCAAGCGACACAATTACCTTATTGTATCATCACAAATTTCAAATATTTTGTGTTCACTTTCACTATACTCTCAACCATTGTGTTAAGGACACCATCTGCTACTGTTCTGTCATTTTTGACTAATCCCTGTGGAAAAACTGTGAAGAGGGGGATTGTCTGCATGATAAGTCTTTGAATATGTCTTGTGCAGTCTGTGTTACAGATAAAATGGGCTATTATAATTTCAGGTTGATTACCATTATCAGTTAAACTGTAAAGATGCAGCTGGAAATTTTGGCTACACTATCTTGTCATTAGACACCCAATTAATGGTGAAACTCAAATTGCTTGCAGTCACAAGCAAGTTTTTTAAACTTGAGCCTAAATATTGTAAAACATAGCAACTTATTTTGAGCCATGACAAGCTGCTATCTAATCTTGTTGATATTTTGATTGGCAAAACAAATAAGTATCATACAATGACTATGTCATATGAGGGGGGGATGTGGAGCACTGAGGGCCATGACAGCCAGGGAGGGACCTGGCAGCTTGCAGGCCCGTAAGGAAGCTCTGCAGTTCCTAGAGCAGGTACTGCCTTCTCTCCAGCCATCAGGGCAGCCGTGACTCTAGCAACCTGCCAGTGGAGCTGCTGATTCTGCAGTTCCACTAGAAGAGAGAAAGCCATAGGAAGTCAGACTTCACTAAATCTGCCTCTCATGAACTAATTTTTTTTTTTTTTTAATTTATTCTAAGGAAATGGCTGGTTTCTGGACAAAGTTGTAATCAAGGATCCTGTAACAGATTTGGATTATACTTTTCTTTGTCACAGGTTGGTGGTTGGTGTCATTTGGGTTAGATTTTTAATAGATTTGTAATTACACATAGTTTTTCTTCTGAAATGTCCTGTCAAGGGAAATATGTGTTTCCTAAAAAGTGAGCTGAAATAGTCTGATCGTTTTTACAGCTCTCTGAATTGTACCTGCCCCAAATCTCTGGTGCATTTGAGCTAATGAAAAAGCAATAAAAATTTCTGCCTGGGAACTTTCCATTCTTGTACCTTGTAAACTATTCAAGACTTCCTTTTTTGACACATTCCCCATACCCAGCACCTTGGACCTGACACCAGCAGGTCCATCCATCCTTCCATGTCTTGTGATGCAAGGCAGTTCAGAAGAGTGGGTTGCTGTCTCTAGCAGACTGCTCCTACTTTACTGAAGTTAATATGGAGATTAACTTGGGGTTCAATGAGCTCAGGATGAGATTTTAAGATCTTGTGAAATGGCCATCACAAACGCAGCTACGTGATCACATCTCTTTTTCTATTTGCCTTGCAGCCTGTCACAAAGCTGCAACATAATTTGAAGCAATCCTAACTTCCCTGCCTTTCCCCCTGCAGATGCTGCTGCTCTGAATCTTCTGTTCTACTGCTCATTTCTAATTTTATCTATGCCTGATTAATTCTCAACACCTTATGGAAAAATTATAATTGATAAAGATCAGTGCAAATATTAGGAATGGTAAAGTCCAGTCACGTATGAATCTAGCTGCAGCTTGCCAGTGGCACCTCAATTCTATTTTCTCCTCTCACTTCTCTGAGTGAATAAATAACTGCCTGAGACAGCTCGGAGTGAGCAATGTGCCCACTGAAACTGATTTATGTGTGAGTAAGGGCTTTCTGCCTATCAGATACAGCACCTCATCTTTGCCTGACCTAATTTTGATTCTGTATTCTAGATGAGATGAACTGCGATGAAGAGATCTATAATGCTAGCTAGCTTCATACATAATTTAGGGAGAGTTCAAATCCATTTCAGGCAGAAAAATACAGGGTATGTGCTAGTTATTGTTAAAGCCCTACACCGCGGTTCCTGATCTTGCTCCCACAGTGCGTACATCCTCTTGACTCAAATGGAGTTAGACTTAACTTGTGTAAGTAGACGTGAAGCAGGTACAATGGCATTGTAAAAGTATAGTTCAGACATGGTAGAAGTGTTGCCAGTGTTGGATTTACCTCCCTGTACAGGGATTTTCAGGGCATGGAACAATTTGCATCCTGCTGTAGCCTTCTTGCAGACAGTAAGAGCAAACATCATGACCACTGCACCTTTTGTTATTGATCTGGGATCAATATGAGCTCTCTGATTTGTAATAATTGGCTTAGGCCCTTGTACCTCAGTCCCGGAAAGCATTTATTTATAAATTTCATCAAGAACAAACAAACCAACGCATTTTTGCCAAAGTCAGTCTCTTTCTTTTCACTAAATCTGTTTTTTTGTATTGCTGTTTGTCAGCCTTGAGACTTTAATAAATAGAATAGGAAATATGAGTATGCAAGTGCCAAGTATACAGTATTGTGGGAGTTGCCAATCAAGGCTATATGACTGAAATGGGTTCTGTTTTTCAGATGGCTGGACCAGGGGCAGGATGACGGCAATATTGCTAGAGAACTGACTGTGACAGATGCCAGCGCGTTTCCAGGAAGTAAGTGAAAACTGGTGGGGAGGAGAACCCAGCCTCACCCCAACTGTATCAAATGGAATGAGGATGCTCTGTAATTTAATTATGTGATTTTTATCTGTACAGGACAAGAGCTGGAACTCAAGAGAGCAGAAACTGTAAGAATGTACCTTTTAATTTTTAGTTAATCCATTCAAATTATGCTTTGAGTGAAATCAGGTCAGTTGTTCTCCTGTATGTCAAATTCCTGTGTATCATCTTCTTATAAGTCTTTTCTGCTTGTTTACAAAACCAGTGGGCTGCCGAAAAGTGGAAATTTCAGAAAGGCAACACACTTCAGTTTTACAACAGGCTCACCCGTGGCTTCATTTGCCTCAGTCCAGATAGCAGAGTTGATGCTCTTGGTGACAAGAAAAACAAATATGGTAAAGTATTTTTCATGTTGATGTATGCATAAAAGATACAAGAAGGAAGGACTTTGTAGTTCACTGTGATCTCGTATAGTGATTCCTGTAATGAATAGGAGTAGATAATTATAATAAACATTTTCCTTACTTAAAATATTTACATGTATTAATGGCTGTAAGAACTCAGAAATTATATGCTTACTTTACATGTAAAGTACAAGAAAAAAATCTCATATGGTATCGTGTCACTGGCTTGCCCTTACTAAATAGAAACTTCTTGTCATCTCCAGTTTAGTGCTGTCATGGAACTGCCATGGCAAGGACAGCTACAGTCCTTTGTAACTAGATCCATCTAAGCTAACAAGTTCAAATTTCCAGGCATAGTTCATTAATAGGAATTATATATATGTGTGTGTGTCTGTGTCTGTGTCTGTGTGTGTGTATAAAAATTCATTTTGTTCTATCCTTGTCATTGATTTTAATGGCACTCTTCCAGTTCCTCCTCTTTATCAGCTTCCATCCTACCATGTTACTAACGCTTAACTGTAACACACATCATATTAGGCACACATATTTTCGTTACCTTTGTAGTGATGGAGCTCCTCAGCCTTCCTGACATCTTCCCGGGGACCTTACACACATCTTTTTGGAAATCACAGAACAGAATCTTTCAGGACACACCAAAGAGTGCATGGAGAGCAGTGTAATCAATACTCCTTAGCATAGCCTATAAAAGCATCTCAGAAAAGCTGCACTGGAAAACTCAAATGTGTAGTATGGGAGATCAGTAATATTACAGACATTGAAAGTGGGTGTTACTATGTTGTACTGAAGCTCTTCTTATTAGTTAGCAGTTTTGGTGCTTGAGTTCAAAGTATTGGGTGACTAAACACTGAATAACGCAGAGCTCCTATCTACAGCTTTAGGATTTGCAAGTGTCTTAAATGCCTGAAAGCGACTGCACAGCATGGTAGTGTCCTTCCTCCAAGGAGACCCATTTAGGATCACAGACTGTGAATTACTTGTTGACAGACCAAATTACCTGCTTGTAGGAATTTGGTCTGTAATCTGTACTGGTGCAGTAAGCACATCTTTGCTGCTCTTTAATGCTATGTCTTCAATTGATGGATTGTATCTGATTTGATTTAGACTAATCAGATCATGAAGAAACCACAGAGTTCATAATCTTCTAACATGCAGAATTCAAGTTCACACTGCAGACTGTTCCCTGATTTTCATCTAGATGCACTTTCCCGTCTATAAATTAATGCATTTCTAATGGCATTTTTCAGACATAAATGTGACATTTTTATTGCATTCTGTACCTTTTTGGTAATTTTTACCTGCTAGATGTAAAAATCATGAGTGTTATCTCCACAATTTTAAATGAATAATGTGTATAATTGTGCAAATACCAAATCTGATGCACAGCTAATAAATATCAGTAGTTAAAGACGATAAATATAATTAAATTTATTAGAAAGAAAGATCAAAACAAAATTGGTATAAACTGAGTATTAATTAATTTTGATTGGAAGTCAGAAAAATGAGTAGGGATCTACAACCCCTCGAGGATTTAGTAATACTTAGGAATTAAACTGGTAATCAAAAAGAGCTTGATTTTTCTGAACAGTGTGATAGAGTAGCCCTGATATCAGAGGAACAGAGTTTGTGACACAGGAAAAACCAGGTATTCTCTTTTTGTAGTTCAGAGTACAAAACGAACACAAGTACAAAATGAATGCCGACACCTATCATGCAACTCTTCTGCCTTTAGAACAACATCTTTCTCCCTTAAGTTCTTTCAGATTTTTTTACTTGTATGTGCAGTAATTTACAAAGCATCTAGAATAGTCATGTGCAACAGAAGTCCACAAGTGGTGACTGGGGAATGTTGTTTAAATTTTCATTTGGGGGCCCTGCTTCCTTGTGTGTGCTTTGGAATAAAGTCCTCTGACATAAATTATCTACCTATCTTTCCTAATAGAAAACTTTGTATTTCAGATACTGGTAGAACTGTTTATTCGTCTTCAGCAGATCTAAAGCAATATAATTCAAAGGCCTTCGAAGTGTTGATGGCATATTAGATGATGATTTGGTCTAGGGTTTTTTAATTTCTCAGGAAGCTTTATCTCTATCTGAGAGCAGAGACCCATTGTGACAGTTATGTGTCCTCCCTATCTTGCCCTGCGGACTGGAAGCCCCCTCTGTATTTTATGATTTGTGGCATCATCCCGATGGGCACAATGATCCTTGGCCATATAATTCTCATAGTCCCAGTGGCACCCTGAAAATCTTACATTATGGACACCACAGGAGTCCTCCAGAGACAGCTGCATCTTACAAATAGGCAAGATAATGTACTGGTAGAACAGTTGTTTAAAAAATCAGCTATTGCCGCTGGGAACAATAGAAATGGCACTACTTTAGCTTTCATCAGTATTTTGTAGCTATAAAAGGTAATTGTTTGGAAAATTGGCCAGATTTAAAATTTTAGAAGCCATGAGCTATGCTGCAAGATTTGCTTTACAAATTCTAATATGGATACAGAGAAAATGGATGTTCTTTTTCTGCCTGAGAGCTTTATGTTCCCTACATCATCTGTTATTTATCATGTAAATTCATTGCTATAGCCCAATTCATTATGCTGGAGTCCTCAGCTCCTTTGTATGGATTTTTTTTTAAACATACATGCTGATAAAAAGAAATTTGTTCCTCATCATTAGCTCTCAGGGTTTTTCTCCTCAAGGCAGCGAAATAGACAGTAGTCTGTAGGTGCCCTTTCCTGAAGGAATGTGAGGATCCATTGACCAGAGAGGTCAAACTGTTGAGTTAAACACTTAATTCATTCTTTTCCCTTGAAAATGATAAATCATCAATTGTAATTAAATGCAAATATGAATTAATATACTTTCATACTTCTAATATTTTTTTCATTTAACTCTTAGGTCTTTTTGACGTAAATGTCAAAAGGAGAAATATATGTATATTCAGCAGCCACCAGATGCCACGTCTTGCTCTTGCTCTTGTCAATGGCCATGTAATCGGAAAGGTAGGAAATGCTGTTACTGAATTCTGGTTCATAATTACATGTCATTGGTTAAAAATAATGCTGTTTTTAATCTGTCTAATAAATAATTGTGTTTCCAGTCAGATAAGGAGTTAAGAATTACAAAACTGAACCCAGGAAATTGCCAATGAACCAGCAAATTTAGACGTAGGGCTTTGTTTTCTCACAGTTTACTTTTTACTCTTTGGTAGGATTTTTTAATAGACTAAATGATTTCATGCAGCAATACTAGGCCATTCCAAGCTGCAATTTATATTGGCTTACCACATGCTGACAAGGTACCTGGAATGCCCTAATATCTCCTCTTTTTTGGGTAAGTATAAATTCTAAGGATTGATTTTAAATACCCATTTTTCCTTTGTGTCTTTTTCTAAGCAACATGCCTGTCATAAGCCAACTGATGTATTCCAGATTTGTTTTGATCCATTTTGATTTGTTTCATCCCATCTTCAAAGTCTTACTATTGCCTTTCTTTCTCAGCACTTGCAGTATACAAGTTGGCAAATGGAGCTGTAGAAGTTAGTTCTTTCTGATGAAATTCTTCTGCTGATGAGGGAAGAAGCTGTTTCCCTTTCACTTTTTTGAGTCCTTCCCCTTATTTATCCAACAATTTCATAGTCAAAGCTGGTGCCATTCCTCTTTTACATGATGTGCATTGGCATTAGTGGGAATAGTGTATTCTCAGTAGAGTGAGGTTTCTCAGAGGCAATAGCGTCAGGCTGCCAGGCAAACTGTCAGACCTCCTTGCAGGAATTTCTAGTGTTCATGTTCATTAGTGTAATTCTGATACAAAGAACCCCTTGCAGTCTGTCACATTGCAGTATATCTTACTACAGAGAGGTTATTAACTGGGTACTTAAATTTGAACTTTCTCTTTTCTGCTTTGCTACTGACATGCTTTATGATTTTGAGCAACCTATGGAAAATCTGGATCTCAGTTTTCTTATTTTCAGTTGTGCAAGACATTCCTTTTCCCAGGGAATGGGAAAAACATTGTCATTTAAAACTTTCTGACGTCCTTGGAATGAAGATAGGTAAATGTAAACCAAAAAGGCAATACAAAAATTGCAATTGACCTTATGATACGTACTTAATTATACTTTGAAGACATGCTGGCTCACATATTTCACAAACGCTTCTAAAATCCATACAATTTTTCCATTACTTTTAAAGGTATATTGAAACTGACAGACAGTTTTTTGAGTATGAAGCTTTTTCTTCAGAAGTTAGTGCCTTGGAAATGAAAATTTTCCCTAGAAATATTGATTCTTTGAAGTCTTAAAAATGCTGAAAAAATGTTAAATGATGTAAGCCAGAAGTCTTTTAAATTATTGGGCTGTTTATTAGCATTTTACATTTATAAAATCCTAGTTTTATTTAAATGTAAGAATGATGATGGACTTGATAAAATATTTAAATATGTATTTTGTATTTTCTTTGTTTTACACAATGGGATCACAGAGCCTGCAAACCTGAACAGGCAAGCATGGGTAGTGTGTTGCTTTACTATTTCACATAAAACTTCTGACTCCTTAAGTGTTTTCTGTGAGAACAGTATAAACGAATGAGGACAAACGCAGAGGCAAAAGAAGGAGGGCTGGTGGCAGAGAGTTACCGCAGTTCATTTCCCGTCTGTCAGTTTTGTACTTCTTTGCCATGTTTGTAGGCTGTGACTCTCTCTCTCTCTCTCCAGTTGAGGCACCCAGGTGTCTTTCATGTTATCCTCAGACCTGTGTCATCTTGAGATGAACTGTTTCTCTGCTTTGAAATTCCAGAGTCCACAATTTTAGGACTTATGTATTAGGACTGCAAGTCTGAAAAATATAAAGGTGTTTTCATACTAGACTGGTAGTATTGTGGGAACTCGAACAATACAGAAACTACACTGTGATACTCTCTGTTTTGGATTTTGCCATGTAGTTCATATAATTTATTATTCCTACCTTGACTATGCTAGAGCAAAGACAAGACATGCTGTGAGCTCTGTGTTCACCTTCAACCAAGTGGTTGTGCCATTCTCGAGTCGGCTGGAAACCCTGGTCACACTGTTACGTTCAATCTTCAAGGCAAAGTAGCTGATGAAGCAACAGGATATGCTGGACTTTCCAAAGAATTTGTTGTTCACGTCAAGGTAAGGTGGGCAGAGGGAAATTTAGAAGGCGCTTCTAAAATTTACTGTTACAAAGCAGATAGTATCTAATCGAATGTCAGAGGATTGCAAGCTAAAGGCCGGTCCTTTTCCACCGGCTGGAGCTCAACTACGGTTTAACAGGTAGGCAGCACTTGAGGAGTTTTCCTTTACTGCTCTCCGGGGACAGGGACGAGGGATGCCGACGCTGCAGCTGGTATATGCAAATAGGGTGGGCTGTTACACAGGAAAGACACGTCTCTCAACTTTTTAGTAAACCTTCGAAAAGTAGGAAGGTAGGTACCTACAGGAGAGCTGCATGGGAAATTACTTAATTTGAAAAGAGAACAAGCTCCTTAGCTTGCCGGGCGCCTCGTGCTCTGGATGGTGGGCTGCGCTACTTAAAGAGCAGGGAAGCTGCGGGGTAGGGAAGGATTTCCACTATCCAGGTTAGTGTCTGCACAGAAAGCAGCAAATATTCAAAGGCTGGAGGTATACTTCAGTTACTTGGGACTTACTCATTTGCATTTTATACATGGAAATGCATTAAGTGCTTCAAATAAATCAGTATGAACACCTTAAATGTCACAGTTTAATATGGAGAAAAGCAGTGCTATTCACAAAGGACTTCTTGTCTCTGACCTGAAGGGTGTGTTTCACCATGGTGCCATCATTCTGCTCAACACAAGCCTCTGCCAGGCTCTGTCCCTTAGAGCTGATGGGACCTGCAGCGGAGCAGGTCAGCAGCAGGAGGAATCCTACTGGAAGGTGCATAAAATTGGCTCTGGAGTCTGCATGTTTGAAAGTGTGAGAAACCCAAGAATGTATCTGAAGATCAAAGATGACCAGTGTAACGGAACAGTAAGCAGTTCTTTGCATTTCCCTATGCAGATAGTTTGAGTAAATCATCAGTGATAACAGATAATTTTTTTTTTTTACTTGCTTGGATAAAAATGGGATAGAACATTGTTGAGAGTTAAAATTTTTCAGATCTTTTCCTTCATTCACCCAAGGAAAGATAGAAAAATATAGCAAGAGAAGCTGTCATGTCTATTTGGCACTTGATTGTAAAGATCTGATTATATTTTTAAACTGTTGAGAATGTGGATGTAGTTAAAATTTATTTGTTGTTAGATAGCTGATGACTTGCTGTCAAGATTCTGCTGTGTTAATTTAATTTATGTTAAACAACCACAGTTACACTAGTGTGAGTTTGGAAGATGTTGAAGTGATGTTGGCATCCTAGCTTTTACAAATTATTCTGTTTTGTCTGAAATGAAGAACCTGATTTTTTTCATCAGGCAACTACATACAGTTTATTCTTGAAATACCTCACCAGTAGCCTGTATATTTAGTAATAAAACTAGCCTTGGGGGATGTTTGAAATACGCTGATTTTTGTAGCTATAATATTATCCACCTGCTAGGAGCTCAACTATTGCAGATTTACATTTGAGAGCGAGAAAGAGAATGAGACATTAGTATTTGCTCATTAGACTCAGTGTTTACTAATCCTATGTCTGTTTGCTGATATGAACTGATATAATTGTTTTGAAAGTGGCAAAGCACAAACATGTTCAGGGGTTTAAAGTGGTATTGAGTCTAAATAAATTGATGATAACACCCACTAATGAATAATTAAGATGTAAGTTGCTTAAGTGGGAAACTCCTCTGAATAAATCCTAGACTTTGCCTAAATCCTACCAGAAATTGGAATGCTTTCATATGTGGTCTTCCACTTACTCAAATTACGTGATCGGTCTTTCTGTTCACAAAGGAATAAGCAAGGCCAAGACATGTATATATGTGTGTGTGTGTGTGTGTAATAATGTAGGACATTGTGAAGAACCTAAAGTTAATCTGAAATGTTATTAGAAGTTAGTAATATTTAAGTCTTAAGAAACATCCAACTTGCTCAGCTACATCAGTTCTATTGTTGAATTCACATTTCTGTTTTCAATTTCCTAGGGCACAGGTGATGAATACTGTCACTTTAAAATTGAGAAGAATTTGGAAACTGGATCTGTAAGTCTAGAATCAGTGCAAAATAAAGGGATATATGTTGGTCTCCTGCCAGATGGCCAGACTAAACCAGTCATTAACACTGGAGAGAGAAACATTTTTTTCTACCCACAGGTCATCAAATGTATGTAATTTCTTAATATTCTATGGTGTGCTTTAGTGATTAGTGTTTCTGCATGACAAATTAAAAACAAAAGTGTAAAAGTTAGATTGACACTATTTCCTTTGTTGTGTTTCAGTAATTTTAAAAGTGAAAAGCTTATTGTGCCCACGCTTAATTTCTCCTATATAGCTAGTTAATTTTTCTTCATCTCTTTTTATAACAATAAATGATGCAGAAGAAATCTATTTTTTTACTGAACAAATACACTTTTGAGCATAAGAATCAAAACAGGTGACAAGTTAGAGATGGAGTTGACTTTCTGGGCCTATTCCCCATTCTGGCCACAGATTATGGAAGCCTGGGAGATGTCTTGCTGTCTGCTATACCAGTCTTTCCCAGTTTTGTGGGGAAAGTAGTAGACTTTAGAGAGGGTCTGCTTGGCAGTGTTCAGTTTGTTTTTTAATGGTGAGAAATACATTTTACTTCCCCCATGAGTATATTGGTTATGTGATTCTTCTGTCCCATAGTCAGCTTTGAGAGCTATTGCAGTCAGAAAGCTCCCTGACTAGGGATCTGACCTCTTCTAGTCAACTAGCCAGGACTCCGAAATTAGCTCTTGGCACACTCTGGATCACTGTCACTGGATTGTCTGCTTGTCTTTTCTCCTTCAGGAGAATGAAGTTTTTAATTTGATGAACAGTTGGTTACCAAAGATAGCCAGCTGACTTGGATTATAACTAGAGAAAACAGTGGAAATACAGTACTTGTATTACCTGGCGGACGTAGTCACAGAGATCAAGACATGAAACATCTCATGAAAATGCTAAACTGGCCATCAGTTCGAAATTGAGAATTAGGTCAGATTTTTGCCACACACAGGCAGAAGAGGGTCGTCTTGAATGCTTTGACCAGCGAAGGGAAAGTATCAAAACATGCAACCAGTCTTACTATTAGTCGTCCTATGTATATTGTGACTGAGATACACAGAAGCATTATGAAAGTCACTGTAATGGCATCCCCACCGTTCAGTCCCTGCTTGCTACATGGTGACAAGAATATTTCGGTCACTGTTTCCTTGTAGAAATGAGCAAAGTATTTTCCTTTCTTACTTTCTGGAAAAGCAAGGTTTTCAATGGAAATTCTCAACAAAGCAGGGCTTACTGATGCCATTAAAATAAAGCTAAATGTTACTTCATTACAGGCTTGAGTTCTCCTGAATCCTTGTTACTCAGTAAAAGGAAGATAAAAGGAGCTAATATTTTGTATGAGAGCAACCAAGATTGTCTGTTTCCCACATCGTATTATCAGAAATAGCCTCTAGCAGTTTTCATTTCAGCATTCCCACTCTTAAGAAAGGAAACGTGGGGGGAAGGGGAAGAGAAGATTATCTTGGGGAAAACTACACTTTTAACAAGTCACTTTATTCATACATCAATGTTAAATGGTTACTTAGATTTTCAAAGCAGTAAATGGGCTTTTATTGGTATGCTAGATTCTTTTCCACTTTTTGTGGCATGCTGCTAACACTAAAAGCTAATAACAGCTAGTAGCTGTGCAATACATAAAGAAAAGATTTCTGGGTCCACTGAGTTGAACAGTTGTGAGCTCTGTTACTAGTGTTTGTCACTGAACATATGGGAAGCTTCTGAGCAAGAAAAAGCAAATGATTTGTAGCTAGTGACAGAATTTACTTGTCATTGTTTTAGTTGGCCGGGAAGAGCCTATGGGAACATCTGCAGCACCTAATCAAGAGAAGAAAGGCTTCAGAGAACCTCAACTCCAACCAGCAAAAGCCCAGAAGCCGGTAACTCAAAGCCTTTCAGCTTTTCCACCCTCAAGTAAGCAACAGTTTACAAACTAGTTGTCATATAGCATTGTGTTATGTCTGCCCTCCGTGCACGTTTGCAGTGAGTTGCCTCAGGAAGGACAATGAATAGCTTTTCTAGACTACTGACTTATGCATGCATACATGCAACATAAAACACATTACCGGTTATTGGTTTTTAAAAGGGCATTGGAATGTGGTTTATTGATAAGACAACAGTCAGCATGTAACTGTTGAATAATTTCACATTACTTCTTTTTTTAAAGTAACTAGCCATCTATCCTAAGGACTATTTCTGTGGAAATTAAGAGATTGATGTGATGCAGAGTCCAATCCAAAGCTCACTGAAAGAAATGGAATATTTCTCATTTATGCTCCCTCTCACACTTATGTTTTCTGCTTTATGATTCACTGGGGAAAGAGTAAAATTTTGGTGCACTGCATGCTAGCTTTATACCTATGTTTAGGCAGGTAGGAATAGATAAACAATGTTCTGGTCATGCTTCCGGAGTGATAGTCTACCAGATGTGTTTTACTAGAATAAACAACCACTTTCTTCATTAGCTACAGAAATTGCATAAGTGGTTTAAGGCAATGATTTCCCCAACTCAAAAATTTACAGGAATATTCAGCATCCTAGTAACCAAAGAAGGTGTGACTAAGGAACAAAATGAAACAGGGAATGATACATCTCTTAAGGAGCAGGGATGATCAAGTCTGCTTCCTGCCTCTCTTTTATTTCAATGTACCCAAGGACCCTGTCTGCACAGCCTGAATTGTGTCACATCGCCGTGAAAAGCAGATAGGATAAATGGAAACTACTGGGCTCCACACAGCACATTGAGGCACATTCATATGGCGGAAAAATATCTTTTACCTTGAGTGAGCTTTAAAGACAAGATTATATTAGAGCTTCCACTACGGGAGGTGTGCTTAATTGGCTAGAGGTAGTCCCAAAGGCATTCACGTAGCAAATAATTCAGGTGGGTTGCTGATTTGGTTTTGGGCTTGGTCCTCAGACTGCTATTTCGAAGTGTACATGAAAAGTCTGGCAATGTGAACAGGACATCACACAAGGCATACTTGTTCATAGGGTATAATGTGAAGTATCAGGAAGGATTTTAAATAAATTCAGTTGAACCAAAGTATACTGGTTAAATCCAAAGCATAGGTGTAGATTATTATTAATTACTGTTAATTGTTTCTGTCAATGTTTTTTCCATTCTTAGCTCAAAACACCCACTTTCCCTTTCTAATCTATCAGACTTCATGTTGTGTCATTGTGTCACAAAGCCTTCCCAAAATGTTGTGGGTCGTCAGCAGCTGGTGAGATATGCTGTATTTGAAACCCATGGCAACAATACACAAGCCATCAAACCTGTTTTCAAAGAAGCTGGATTTTTTTAGGGTTGAATACAAAGGCTCCTTTTATAGAAGCAATATCTGCCATGAAATTGTTTACATAGAGTCTATAGCACTTAGCAGGAAATATTTCTGACATTCATAAATGCGGACTCTGCTTATGCAAAATGAATAGAAATATCAAAGTTACTCTGCCCTTCAAAGAAAATGTTCATCTCTAGTAAGATATTTTCACTTAGAATACTTTAAAGGTAACTGACTTTTGACACGTAGAGGGGAGCCTTACTTTTTAAACTGATATTCCTTAAACACTCATTTGCTTTTTTCACTCCCAGTTAACATTCCAAAAAGGGTGATGTTTGTATTGAGTATACAATCCCGCAGTATGCTTAGCATCCAAACTCAGAGCAGGTTAACCCTTAGGCTGACCAGGCCATCTTTTTTACGTCTGTGTCTGCTAACCGGTAGCTGTGTTTTTGTTGTTGTTTTTTTCACAAATGATAATTGATTTAGGATTAATTAAACTGAAAACTGTGCTACAGCAGTTGGGGCTTCTTCTGTTGCGGTGCGAGTTCTCTGTTCCTCAAGAAACTTCTTTTACTGTACAAGGATGATGGGAAGTCCCAGCTTCTATGTAACAGCTCACAGGACGGAGATACTAGAGTGAGTGTCACAGAAAAGTCAGCTAAAATGCGTGCAAGACACTACATTATAGACTCAAGACCAATCGAATGTACTGCCCTAAAGAGAAGGGAAATAATATATATATGGTTAAAGGACCACAAAGTCTAGGGATAAAGGAAATGAAGCAGAAGACACTAAAAACTCAAACAAAAAATTGTGGGTTTTTTTAAACCCCCTTTTTGCTCTTCTGTTACCAGATGCAAGAGCAAGCCAAAATCAACAGCCCTGCTGAAAATATAGACATGTGTCGTATTATGTATCAAGTAGCAAGCATGCAAGAATCTTATGGGATTTCCCAAATGACTTGGTACTAGGGATTCCCTCTTTGCTTGTCCCTTGTGTTTCTCAAATCATGTTTAAATTTCAGTGCTGAAAACATACTTGTGTGTGCCAAAGAAAGCAAGGGGAGAGATGTCATTAGCTTCCATGAAACCAACACAGTCTGTGATGTTGAGAATATCTTTGTGGTTTGGTATTAACAAATTGTATCGCTGAGGAATTTTTTCTGTGCCCTCCACATTCCTTTCCTGTATGTCTGGAATACTCTTAGTTACTATCAATTTTTAATATATTTTACTTACAAGAGAAAACAAGATATAAGTAAAATCTGATCTCATTTCTACTTGGTTTACATTGGAAATGATGATACAAAAAGTGTAACAAAAATGCATCAGCTTTATTGTCCAAGCTTCTGCTCTAGAGATAAATTTTTCTGATGGTTCATTTCAAAAGTGACAATCATATGTTCCTCTGGGACAAGGCAATTTTCTTTTTCTTTAGATTTAGGACAAGTAAATTAAAAAAATAAAGTTATTTTTATGAAACTGCGTGCAGGATTATGACTTCATCATTCACATGCAGGCCTATCAGAATGAATTTTTGTCGCAACAGATGGTGTCGTGAAGTGTGTAAACTCCTATGACTAATGCAGACTGGACTGGAATATTTTTGGCCTGTAGCAAATCAATGCCACTGATTTCCATTTGTAAGAAGAGGCAGTGAATTACGAGGCAAGAAGCATTCCAAGCCTGTAAATTGTTTGAGCATTATAATTGTTTTCAAGAGGTAGTCGTTTGAGATTGCGGTAGCTGCTTCGGGTAGCAGTAGCCCGGGTATGGAATTCTTGTGCTAGGCATATGGAGCAGCCTGGGATTCCTTATGCTTCTTGAATATCTGTGCATTTCATGAAAATTTTCATCTCTTTGCTGTAAGAAGGATGTAGTTTTAGATAGCTGGAAGGAACTCTAGCTCTCAGACTTACAGGTGAGGAGCTAGGTAACTACAGTTACAGAAAGTTATATAGTCAAGTTCTCAAAAATATTTATTATACTAAAGCAACTACTTTGCTATAGTTCTGTTATTTCAGTCACTGAAAGACAAGTGTAATTAAGTTTTGATTCAGGTAAACATAAGATGTTTGCCTTTTGCTTTATTTTTGGTGTGTGGATTTTCTTTTTTCTTTCAGAATAACTTGCTCTCAGTCATAACAAAGAATACAATAAAAACAGCAATTATTATGACACTATTGACTATTTCTAAATTACTATAACCATTCCAAAGTCATACTACTACTGTTAGAAGCACTGCTGTAAAAGTCATACTACTACAGTTCTGAATTTCTTAAAAATTGATTAACCAAATTTTAGACTCTTTAGCAGGGCTGAAATTTCCTCTGATTCCAGAAGTTAGTCCTTTTTTATTATAGAACTTTGTACTGCATCCTAATTCCTTTGCAATTCATTGGGTAATTATTTCACATCAGTTAAGAGTTCAATGCTAGTGGATCATAATTCAGGCTCAGTGCTTCAGTTACCATGTTGATTTAGCCTATAGGACAACCTGATGATCCAAGCAACTATATAATTCCTTTTGAGTACAACTTTTAAGAAAAACAAGCATTTATTTAATATCATAAAAGTGACATTTGAGGAAATTTAAAGGGAAGATCAGGACCATGTCTCAGTATTGAATCGATCGTTCTTCACTTACTTACCCAATTTGCTTTAGCAATGTTTCAGTAAGGGGTGGAATTTGTTGCTCGTAAAAGTTTATTAAGAAACAAGCCTCAAGGATTCAAAACTGTTTTTCACTTTGCCTTCAGACTTGTATTTTAGTGCTAGCAACAAAGCACAGTCAGATAAATTTTGCAAATTTCTGTCATAGGTATTCCTTTATTTTGTTTAGTATTTGTACTGGGCTTGGCTGGGATGGACTTAATTTTCTTCATAGCAGTCTGTCTGGTGCTGTGTTTTAGCCTGGTGACCAAAGAAGTGTTGGTAACACACCAGGGGTGTAGCGGTGGCTGCGCAGT
>JAVKLA010000027.1:11233963-11268022 GCA_034782735.1 Sagittarius serpentarius
CGGGTCAGCTGTCCTGGCTGTGGCCCCCTCCCAGTTTTCCTGTGAAAATTAACTCCATCCCGGCTGAACCCGGGACAACGAAGAATGAGCTGGGGGATGCAAAAGAAAATCTGCAGCACAGATTATGTTCATTATGGCTAGCATATTAAAAAGTCTCTTTGCAGTCGCGTGAAAAGGCCTCATGAAGAGCAGTTTGGGAACCCCTGCAGGACACAGCATATAGACAATGTGTTAGTTCATCTTTTCGAATTTAGGGTTTATATCTGCTTCTTGTGTCAGAACAGATTACAAATTCTTGGGGACAAGGACTCCCTCTTTTGGAGAGGACTTCAGGTCAGTGGTCCCATTATTGGTAGTAGTGTTCCAGACATCTGATGTTTGTAAACTCCACTTTGATTAGAATACTCAAAACTAAATTCCTTCATCCCAAGAGTCTATTTTTTTCATATCTCATGTGCAGAGGTGCCATTTGACATCTTTGCATATATATTTTTTTTCTCTTAAGGGTAGGTGAAAGGCCACTAGGTGCTATCTAGAGTGAAAGACATGTTTTCTGAAATTATATTTGCTCAGCTGTTAAAGCTGTGAAATTTATTCATAAAGTGGTACTGTGCTGCTATTGTCTCATTCACACAGAACCTGGCTCAGGCCAAATGCTGGCACTGTATGCGGAAGTATGGTTGGGCAAGGATGTATTGTGCTCTTTTTTGAGTCTTTTTCAGTGTTTAATTAATATTTAACTTGAAGAAAGTTAATTTCCTGAATTTTTTTTTTCATTTGAGATGAAAATCATCTCTATTCTCAGACACGTGATTCTGCTAATAATGTCCCAACACCAGGCACTGGGGGAGTATTCACAAGTAATTCTACTCATTTCTAAATGTCAGGCTAAGGAACCAGAAATGTCAATTTAATGGCCGTAGTTCTGCATCATAGCATCCTTACTCTACACCAGAATATGTATAAAGAATAATATGATGATAGTGCACGTGAGAGATACTTGTTCTTTTCCAGTCGATTCTTGTACTTTTCTAGTTGATCATTGTTCTTTTCCAGTTGATCCTTGTAGCTCAACTAATCAGTACATTTTGGTCTAGACAAGAAGCATAAATCAATCTTTTCAGACTATCTCACTTGCCATGAAAAAATACAATCCCCTCTCTGTTATGGTCTCCTTATGTGCTGAAGTTACAACAGCGACTGGTAGTTTCATGTCGATTTTCATCTCCCAGGAATGTTCTGTATTTCACAGAGGAAACGAGAAATCCCCAAGGTGGTGAGTGTCCCCTTCCTTCAGACGATGAATGGAAAGTGTCAATGCTGACAGGAAATGCAGGAACTGAAGCAAATGTCGTTCTCTGGATATATGGAGACGGAGGAGTATCCGGACCAATAACTCTTGGCAAGGACAACAGAAAGCAGCTGTTTCTTCCCAGGCAGGAGGATGAATTTCAGGTAGCTAATGAAGGCTAAGAACATTATTTTAATGTGTACCTTTCCAAAGATTATTCTGTCATGTGAAAAGAAAAAATGTTTTTCTCCTATGTTTACTGCATACAATAAATCTCTATCTAATCTCTATGAATACTGCATTAAATCAGCTTGGTATATATAGTTGGCAACAGAGGAAGTGCTCCTTCTTTTAACACCGTCTCCCTCATATAGTAGCCCAAATGGGACAACTGCAGGAGTAAATTGATTTCTTTAAGGTAGTTGGTTGGAAACTAGCTTTAGAAACTATCCACTGCTAAACAAACCATGTCTGATGTAAGACTTGGATATCATTTAGGGATCTTTAGTAATGAAATCTTCATGCATACAGTCTTCAAAGCACACTGTAAAATGTATACTGTGGAACTGGTTCAGTTAAGGAAGAAAACCCTTTTTTCAGCTGCCATAGTATATGTGGCTGAAGTGCCAGAACTTTACCTATGGAATTACTAAGAGCCCAATAAAACCTACATGTTGTCATGTCATTAAAACACAAGGAGTTCTGGTTTTATTTCAGAATAACCCCACCTCTATTGTAATAAGGAAATTATGTCTAGGTAGGCTGAGAAGAAACTACCACAGGGGCTAAAACTTCTGTTTTGCTTAAATCTTTGTCTGAGATGCATGTAACACATTCCTCTTCAGCTAATTGAAAAGAAGTTATATTTTTCCACATTTTGTGCAAAATTTTTTTCTGCACTCATCAACTCTTCTAATACAATCTTGGCACAAACCAAGATTGTTACTGTCAATAATATTAATAATGATACTCTATGAATAGGGCATAGGCAGGAAGATAACCGACTGTAATGTTCATTTTCTAAGCATGTAGGCTATATAGTGTGATCCATGGGGAATCCTGTTTTCCTAATTAGTGAATAATTTATAAGCAACGTTGGGTAATGGCATGTTTGCAATGCTAATCCATACATTCTTAAGAGATGGACCAATTTTTCTTCTCTAATATAGATATTGCCCATTATGGCTGCTCGCCATGTGTGGATATTGATCTTGTGAGAGAGCAGAATCTTTCAGCACGTGGGGCTACTATTATGATTCTTTACATCACGCGGACACTATTGCTTTCAGGCATGAAACAACAAATGTCACCAAAGTGCTTTTCACTCTTTAGTCTGCAGTAGATAAATCCACAAAGAAAAAGCCTATGAGTAAGAGCTTCTTCTTCTTTTTTTACCTTTAAACTTTATCCTGTACTTATTTAGCAGGATAAGTCTTGAAATGAGGATAGGAATGCAAGACTTACTTACTTAAAAAAATTACATCTTCTTTTTATCATTTACATCTTTGATCTTGACATGGTTTCACTGATCTTGTCTAGAGCAGAAAATAATAAATTTTATTTTTTAAAGTAATCAACTTAATCATAGGTCAAGCCAGGAGTTCTAGAAAGAAAACAGCTTCTGAAAGCCTATAATAATCAGGTCATTTGGAGTCAAGTTTTCTTTAACCTTTCACTTTATCAGCAGTGTGCACAACTATGAAAAACTATAGTTTGAGTAGAACTATCTTGAGAAATGAAAACCATTCATATGTGGCCTTCCTTCTCTTACCTTACCCATGTGAGTAGTCACTGTCTGTTTAATCCCTTCTAAGACTGTGCATGAGAAAAATCAAGGACACCAGAGGGTTTCTTCTAGAAGACCTCTGCTGGTTTTAGGCAGAAGTCAGTCTTGGCATTCTGACAAAGTTCAGTACATTTATGTTTTGCATTAATACATGAAATGACCATGTAACTTCTTTTTTTTTAACCAAAAGCCTAAGGAGGAATTCATTAGGATAAACAGAGAACATAACAGCCCTGTATATTCAGTGAACACCAGCTCTGTGAATGAGAAGACAGTATCTCATATTACTTGAGAACTGGGTTGGTTTGCTTGTGAAATGTGGGAAATGACAATAGTTGTTTTTCCAGAGAAACTGTAAACATGCCCTTTACTACTGCTTTAATCCCAACGTCTCCAGGTTACCTCTTACAAGACTACTTGTGGAAAGAAATAGTATGCAAGGATAAGCAAGGATATCAGAATCTGACTCCACAGAACAAAGCTATTTTCTTAAGCTGATGGAAAAGACAGGAACCGTACTGTCACATCAGTGTTGCAAGCCTGGAGTTAGCGAAATTCAGGTCAATGTAACAACTCTACCAATATAAATACAAGTGTGAATTCCTCAGATGTTTTCTCAAACAACCATTGTGATTTATTAAATGCATTTCAATGTTAGGGAAATCAAGGGTAAAAGTTGTTTGCTTCTAGAAATCTTTGACTAAAGCATGGTAACACTGTGACTATAACATAGAAGTTTGTTATACAAAAGCACAGAGAGAGCTAAAAGCTGATACAGGAACTGAGGTAATCCTGATCTCTGAAATGAGAAGAGGGCTTTTTATTAATGAAGATAAAGAATTAGTGGATAATATACCAGTAAGTGTTTCTAAGAGAATGAAAAGCAAATCATTTTTCTACAGTGTAAACAGCTTTTTTGGATGTAAACGATGGAGTCCAATAGGCTATTACCAACCTTTTATTAATAGAATTAGTATTTGAGAAATAATATAACGCACTTACTTTTCCTTTCCTGGCAGTACATTACAAATTATCTAAAATGATTTATGCTCACATTAAATAATGGTTAAGCTTAAAATAAACCCCAGATAAGTGGGATAGGATAGGGTTGCATAGAGTAGATTTTGTAAGTAAGAGCACCTATAATGCTTGAAAGTGCAAAGAAAGTGCAAATGAATGCAAATCATAGTCAGAAAGTGAAGACAGTATCAGTGATTTTCAAAGTTTTGCAGATGTTCTACCAGCTTTTGAGAGCTTATTCTTTCAGTGATTTTCAAAGTTTTGCAGATGTTCTGCCAGCTTTTGAGAGCTTATTCTTTAAGGTCTCCAAAAGTGTTATATCCTTCACTTTGACTTACTAGGGTTTATGGTCATGTTGCTGTGGTGTGTTATGAAAGATTTGTGACCTGTGGTTTAATGGATTTAATTTTGTATTCCACATCTCTCTCATGAATAGCCCTCACCAACTTTTTTTTACTTTTCAGACTCTGAAGAGTTCAAATAGCTGCCAAATCATTTCCCCGGCAAGCACTGTGATTTCACTAGGCTATAATCTGGTCAAACTGGGGCTCAGACAGAAATCTACTTAGACAAAACAAAAGCAGTCCCTTTTCTGGATCCTGTAATCCAAAATCTGCTAATCAAATGTTCTGTGCTGTTCCCGTACACTCAGATATTACAGTGGTTCAGAGAAATCTGGAACCAATTGCAAAGATAAAGATGCAGGTTTATGTACCTTTTTTTTTCCTCCCGCATGTGACTTAGCTATATTTTTTCCACAAATGTAGCCCAAATTGAATGAATGGTAAAATGTGCATAAATGACAACTGTTCTTTTGAGTTATTTCACATGTGATGATTGAAAATACAGGAAGGAAAATGTTTTGGTTTGTTTTTGTTTTTTTTTTTTTCAAGATGTCCTGAAGGCTGTAACAGTTTTAAGCACAGAATTCATAGGCTTGTGCTCGCTATTAGCATGCTGCTTCTTCCATATGTGGGGGAGACTGAGACTGAAATGTCTTTTAATCATGAACTGGATGCAGTGTTAGTTTGCAAGGCATGGCCTTACTTAATCAGCATGCAGCCTCTATCGCACAAGTTTAAAGTGTAAGTTATATATAGTTTTGTCTATAGTTATGCATGTTATTGTTCTGGCTTTATTCAGGTTAAAATAAAAAGCATTGGGAATATCTACAAGATAAGAATTGAACTTGATGAATTACTGAATGAACAATCAGAATGGAACTTACAAAGGGTGAGATTTTTTTATGGTGATTTTTTTCTGCTTTAATAATTTTTATGAGAACTAAAAGCCCATCTTTTCATGAAGCCACAGCTTCATAACTCAAAAAATGTTGATTGTGACATGTTCTTATTGCTTTGTCTTCTTAGGTTGCTTTAGAGATGACAAAAGCACTGATACAGTTCATCTCCTGAGAGCTGGAAATACATAGCATTATTTTGCAATTATTCCTAATTCATGTAGTTCATAGATACCAATTTTAGTGTATTGATGGGTTCTATCAAGTTTTGCTTCCTGAAAGCTCACCTGTACTCTTCAGTGTGTGTTAAGGAGATTCTAGCTATAAATTCCAGCTATGAAAAATTAAAAAAGATGGAGAAACAATAATCCCATGACAAGTACATGTGAAGAAAGAACAAAGTTTGCTTAAGAGTAGGCTAGTCCTAATTGGCCCAAACATAGCTCACAATTACGACCATTTTCAGGGAAAACGAAACTGCTTTTTTTTTTCAATTTGATGAATGAATTCTTCTTTTCTGCTTCTATTTTGACTCTATTTTTCTTGTGATATTTAGAGATGTTCACCAGGTTAAATTCATACTAAATTCTTGCTAACACTTACCCCCATGTAAGATTTATTTCAGAAGTGCACATAAGTATTTGTCTTCTGTTTCTTGTTTTGAATCTGTAAAAGACACAAGCTTACCCTTCAGCCTTTAATTCATCTTAAAAAGCCAGATGTAGACAACCAGAATTACACAGTAATAACAGATTCTGACATTAACCCAAAGCCCTTAACTGTAACTACCAAAACTAAATGTAAGTGTAAATATTTCAGATGCTCAAATGGTCGCAGGGATCTTACTTTCCGTTCTGGTGGTTACAAAATATTTTTTTAACATTTTGGTCCAAATTTCATAGGGTAACCCTGGGATTTCAAATATTTCTTTTCACAGAAAGAAATAAATCAGGGTGAAAGCTGTGGTTTTTTGACAAAGCAGTTAATATTTGTGATTGTTATGAATCAGCAGGGGGAGCTCTGCCAACAAACATTAGAGATTAATAATCACTGCTGCAAAAGTATTTCATGTTAGAATAAATACATGCTTTGATGTTAAAAGAAGTGTTTATTTTACTTAAAATAATATTTTATTGGAAAAGTGAGATAAAGGCATATATTGTCCTGATTTCTGAAGTGATTCCTAATTAGAATTTGAATGTGAATACTTGTTTTCATAGTTTTGTTTGCAAGGCTTGTGCATACTATATGCCCATTCAAAGCACAACTGCAGAAAGACAATATTTTGGCACTGATTTCCTTTTGCTAGTGAAGGCCCTTGTAAAAACTGTAGTAAGCATTGTTGTAATTCAAGATCAAGAAAAAACTGCTCCCATAAAAGAGAGGAAAGACTGCTTTAGTCATAGGAAATAAGTAAGAAAGATAGCATAAGGTACAGTGGCAAATAACTTGAGAATTTGAATTCTAACTATCTTCAGAGGAATAAATAGAGGGTGCTGGTACCCAGGTGGTCTTTTGTTCTGTTGTAGAAGAGCCAAATATAATACAAATTGATTTAAGATTTCAACATATCCCCTCCTTGCCAAAGTTCGGAAGGATATAGATGATGAGTTTCATCATGTTTTCATTTTAATATAAAAATGTGTCAGTCTTTCCACATCTTCCAAAAGCTCAATCTCACCTAACCTCACTTACCAGAAAGTTTTCAGTCTTCAGTACTCCAGACAGTGTTACATAGAGGTGGTTCACTGACAGAAATCAGAATTGGTGACATTTTTTATGGTAAAAAAGGAAATTTCAATTACAGATTTGTTTGTTCCAAGAATATGATAATTTTAAAGTCCAGGGCATATTCAAAGAATAGAGGCTGGCAGTTTCAGCTGCAATACCACGGGTGTGAATGAAGGTCTTCTGTAGTGAGGAGTCAAGCTGCAAAGTAGTGGCCAAAATAAAAATGTTTTCATACTGCAGTTTTGTGTGTCATATTTACTCATCGTGTTATTGTTTTCTGAGACAGAAGAAAAGATACAGAAAAATATGTTTTGCTGTTGAGAAGCAAAGCACTGGAAAGAGTGAACTGAGTCATAGTTGGAATTGCTTCTTCTCTAGGTGACACTGCAACATCTAAAGAGCAAGAAAACACTGAATTTTCCAGCAAAGACATGGTTGTCAAAGAATCGTGATGATAGAGATTTTCTCTGTGAACTTCCAGTAGTGGAAGCTGGAAAACCTATCTATCCAAGTATGTGTGTACTTCAGTTGCAGAGTTATGTATATATCGGTTACCTGGTTTTCAGTATTAATGTCATCTGCATTATATTACATCTGCTGTATATTCATACATGTGGTCTTAGCAATCTTAAAAACAGATAGTTAGACTGATTTCTGGACAATATATTTCAGCCAATTAATTGCAAATAAAATGTTCGGGTATTGTTTCCATCAAGCTAGAGTGGCAAGTAAAATGATTTGTGATTATATATATATATTTTCTTCTTTTGGTTATTTTTGGAAGTTGTTTTATACCATGTTTATGTCTACACTGGTGACATGGAGCAAGCTGATACAGACTCTGCAGTTTATCTGTGTATCTATGGACAAAGAGGAGATTCTGGTCTAAGACTTCTGCATAAATCTGGTATGCCAGTGACATTTCAGAGAGGAATGGTAAGTCTGAAAACAGATATGCTTAGCCATATAAATATAACTAAGTAACTTTTACTGGTTCACAGAGATTTAGAAAAACAATTTTTAAGAACTAAGGAAAATAATTTTATACTAATCCAGGAACAGCTAGAATGAGTGAAAACACAGGTAGGAAAAGGCAGGGGGGGGAATGATGTGAAGAACCCCCCTAGGATGATACGAAGAGCTGCCTGTGAATATAAAACATATTCTATCAAAGTTTAATGAGTACAGCTGATTCCAAAGGACTGCACAGAAAGCATTCCACGATTTCAGATTTTAGTAGGACTGTTTCTTATGTAGTTCTTTTAATGTATAATAGTATAATATTGTGATTAATGCAGAGCAGATTTAAATTCATTTTGCTTTCAATTACCTCCAGTCTCCTCCATAAGTAAAACAAACATCATCCTGATTTTCTGCAGTAGCGTATGGTTGAATTTCAGGTACTACTGAATTTAATCTTAGCTCTGCCACTAGCCTTCTTATGACCTTCTATTAAACTTAGTTCTTCCTGTGTGAGCTATTGAGAATTAACACTTGTATGTCTAACAAATGGTATGAAGCTGTTAGTGGAATGCTTAATTACAAAATAAAAAGCAGTATCTAAAATGCTAAGCATAAAAATATCCCACTGGGAAACTTCAGAGGTATCGATACTATTTTAAAATACGTTTTATACCATTACTAAGGTATTAGATATAAAGTTCTATTCCAATTAAAATTCACAATGTAAGTGGAGTTTTCGGGGGGGATTACTCTAGCCAGACTGATAGTAAATTCAGCTATTATTTATACAGGGGCTAAGGGTGGTGGCTCAAAGTGCACTTTTTTATGGGAAAGAGTGAACAAGCCCGTGGATTGTATGCAGTGGCAGAGCAGGGCCTGGGATATATCACTTTATGACAGAGGCAGTTGAGTGCTGACTTGAAAAAAGTCCCTTTAATCCCTGCCCCAGATATGCTACATGATATTGGGCAAATCACTTAAAGTAAAGCTTCCCTGAGTGAACACTTTTTGTATGCTTCTGTTTTGCTGCATAACCAGTTTAACTTTTCCAAGCAACCATAGCTGTAACTGAGGTTTGTTCAAAGCAAACTCTGCTCTGGACACAGTAAGCTCTTTGAAATGCTAAATAGGCCGATAAATTAACCCCTCTGTTTCTCAGTCGAGCAACCAAATGACTTTGCAGCTTGACAGCTTTTGGCAATAATTTCTGTACTTTAACTATATAAGTAAAATTAAATATTACACAGATGGTCTTCTGAAAAATAGATTTCAGCGTTTGCAGAAAACTGGGGTACTATGGAAAAAGTGCAAAAGTGAAGTCACTGCGGATATTGGTTGTGTTTCACTGAACTGTTTGGGTGGTTGTGGTAAATAATGCACAGAGCCATCAAGATAATGAAGATAAAACCAAGTATTAAAAAGCTGCAGTCCTGTCTGTGCACAATTTGAGGCAGGGATCCTTCAGAGAGAATAGCTTGTGATCACATAGTACGTATACACAAGGGAGAACTGAAGTTGCACAGGCAATCTCAATTCTGCCATTTACTAAGGACTGAGAACTTTACAGATAGGAATTTTCCAGTGTAGTTCTTTCTTTGATTTTCTTTTTACTGAGAAGTGTGACCTGGACCGATACGTTTAGAGAGAGAAAGCGATATGCTTTTTACTGTGACAGAAAATTACCAACCTGAACCTTTCACCTGATCAGCTTCCTGCTCCCGTGAAAACAAACTTTGCCAACTGTAAGCTCAAGCCTAAATGAGTAACAAGGGGAAAGTGGCATGTCAGATTTCAGTCTCTTCCAGCAGAATAAAACGTAAATACAGGAGGTGAGACCAAAAAGAGAAAAGGATGAGAAAGTCTGTATTTTAAATAAGTATCAACAAAAGAAATAATAGCTTGAACATGTTCTTACCTAGAGAAGAATAATTGTAACTGGCGAGGTATCGAAACAATAGTGAAGGGTTGCGCGCAGCGTTTTGGATGATGGCTGAGAAACCAATTTATTTGGGATTATTACTTCAGTCTGATTTTAGCTGCGTTTTCTCATTTGCTCTGATACATAATCAAAAGGCATTTAACTTTGCAGCTCCAAAGACTTTGAATACAGTCCAGCTGTCATGAAAAGCAACGGAAAACTTAGTATATTGCGAGAGTCAATCAGGTTGTTAAAATACTTCAGCTTTCAGGCTGACTTAGCGGTGGCAAATTGCGGAGTGCTGTCTCCTCTGCCTCCTAGGTCAACGCTTTCGAAGTGGGAGCTGTGTCTCTCGGCCGTCTGCGGAAGGTGCTGTTGCGCTGCGGCGCTGGCGCCCGGTCCCAGCGTTGGTACTGTGCGAAAGTCGTCGTCAGAGAGGCGGGGAGCAACTCGGAATACGTTTTCAGTTGTGAAAGGTAGTTTTTACCAAAAAAAGCTCTTAAATATTCTTAAACGTGTGTCACCAAGTATTCTGCCAATCAATGTACCAAAGAGAAATTTTCCAGGGAAAGACAAATTTGGATTATTTGGCAGTTCCATAAAATCCCCAAAAGGTGGTGTTCCAGAACAGACTGCTTGAGTTAATATGCTGCGTGCTCCATCGCGAAGGTTAAATGCTCACGTCGTGGCTGCTTTACTAGATTATACAGTGCGGCCTTATCATGCAAGGATCAGTGCCGTAAGTGTGACTTACCTGTTCAGGAAGGAAAGATAAAGCACACAGAAAGGCTCTAAATTAAGTGTATTTCAAACGGGAAAGAAAAGAGATTTGCCATCCAGAAGTAGCGTTCCCTCTTTTTATGAACAACAGGATTGCTAGAGAGACAAATGCGATGCCCAAAAGTCAGAATTATTTTGTGGTTGTTCCGTTTAAGTTATTAAATGAGCATCTTAAAAGTCAATTGATAAATAGCGTGTTCTGCATGTTTGGAAAAATATTATGGTAATCCCACATTTGGAGTTTCCAGTTTTGCAGTCTATCTCATGGGTATGTGCGTCATTCGAGTAAAATGAAGGAAGTGTAGAGAAACAATGTGACCACGTGACAAGGCACTAGAATTAATAATATTTAATTAATAATAATTAAGAATATTGAATAAATGCAGGGTGCCTACTTATTTTGTCTGGATTTTTATGAATTTGTTACATAACCTTGAACAGCTTCTTGCAACTCCTGGTATCACATCCTCAAAAACGGGAATAAAGATGCTCTCTCACCTTGATAAAACTCTCTAAACCTGAGATCTTTCTTCAATCAGTAATATGGTTTTAAATAGTAGTATAAGACCGGATTTCTCTGGAATAGATTTGGAAGCAGACCAGCTCTTGTTGCTAGCTGTGGTTGTTACCTTTCCAAAAAAGTATAGGTAAAATTTCCTAATGGAAGTTCTACAAAGAAATCAGGCCAGCTACCTACCTCAATCACAAAAAATCAACTCTGTGTCATAGCTGTCCTCCAGTGGGTAACACAGCTTAGGGACGATGCATGTCAGGGCACTCTGCTGTACTAATTCTGTGATAATTAACAGGAGATGTTGATCAGCAAAAATTACTCAGTGACAGACACTGTCAAGAAGAAACAGAGAGAGGTTTTTTTTCATTCCTAACTTTTCTACAAGGAAACACTGCCACTGAAAAAGGGATAAAATAGGTCAGTGGTGAGGGTCAGACTTAGCTTCCACGTTGGCCAAAATGTAAAGCTGAAACACTGTGCTCTATTCAAGGAGGGGGCAAGTTTTTGCTTTTCAGAAGTCTCTCTAATTTATTAATTTTCAGCCTCACAGCTTTATTTTACATTGATATTTTATGATCCAGAGTATGAACAAAATGCTGTATTTTTTCTCATTTAGCCAAGGAAACATCAGCATTTTATCTGACTTAAAAAACTGATATTGGTTTCGGAACATCCAACAACAATTTCGATTTTAATTATACAGTATTTGTTAGTTACAGACTGATACTTTTTGGCATTTAGGATTGCAGAAGATACCTGCGTGGTCAGGGTTTAGCAGAAGTGATATAAATAAGCAGCTGTCTAATAAGGCAAAATTTGTTTCTTAGGGACTAGTTCTTATATGAACTGGCCTGCTAATGTTTTCAAGACAAAAAATAAGGAACCTTCAAAAGCTGCTCTGGGCTCATCCTGCCCACCTTATACTGGATTCCCAACAGGAGCCTGAATGGTTTAGGTCATTCCTAGAGAGTCGATGGAAGTGGACTGAGTAAACAAAAAAACAACAGCCCAGAAGCTTGCTGAATTTTTTTTTCCTGTAGAAAACCAGCTCATTTTTTACCAAGCAGGAGAAAGCTAAAAGAGTTGGTAATCCATGTTCTGAATGAAAAGGTTTCAAAATTATCCGTAGCCTAGAGTAAGACGACTAAGAAAACTAACCAATGTTTGCCTTAATTTGTACTTTTTCAGACTTGTCTATCTGTCCTCAATTTATAGGAGGAATAAGGAAGAGCAGTAGTTGCTTTCATCTTTGTTTTTAACACTGAACTTTGATATTAAGAAATAGTGCAATAAATACATACAGATTATACTTAAGCACTCAATCCATAGTACTGAAAAAAATATTCTGTGCCATATTCTTCTGTTTAGCTATACAAATAAGCACAGTCATGCCACATGATTCTCTTAATCTGACACAGGTATATTTTACACTTACACTGCTCTTACATTTGCACAAATAAAATCCTTTGTTGGGTCAAATAATTTCTACTTTAACATCTATCAAATCAAATACTAAAATTTTAGAGGTAGAGACCCTTTGCTGTTATATGTATTCAGTATGAAAATAAGATGTGGGTCATTCAGTTATATGGTAATGTGGTGGAGAAAAAATTGATTCCTACCTGCTTTCTTTCTTGCTTATTCTTAGGTGGCTTCCATTTCTGTCCCAAGACGTAATTCATTCAGAAATTGAGCTGTACCCTCAAGGTAAGGTTTATTTTGTCTTTATGGAAGTAAGATCAGTAATTTGTAATTTTTTCCTCTGAAGAAATCTGGGCTGAATTTACACTTTAAATATCAGAATTAACGATTTTGCAGCTCCCTGTGTTGTATTTCTGAGATAATATGCTTTGTGTTTGCATTGTATAATGGATATAGCTGATAGTGAGAAAGTAATGAGGGAATGAATGAGAAGGAAAGTTTTCTTGTAAAGGCTAGAATCACAGAATGTCTTTTTCATCTCGTCTTTCAAACCTTTCCTTTAATGTTAAAGGACAGATCCTTTATTAACTGCTTTTTTTTTTTTTGGCAGAATTTCAGGTAAATCAACAGCTGAAAATGCAAGCAGAAGCAAATGGTAAATGCTGCTCTAGTCTTCTGTCTTTAATGAAGACTGTTTCTCTTTCAGAACTAATTGCTTTGCACATTTGTTGCCGTTTTTATTTGTTTTAAAACATTAATTACAGCTCACTATTTGAACATTTTAGTAAACTCTGAACTTCACATTTTAATTTAAACAATAAACCATTTTGGTTATGCTTTCTTTTTATTCTGTCATTTTTCTTTCCATAATGTTAATTTTCTCCCTGTTTGTTTGAAAATTCATATTTTTCAAGTAGTTATTCCTGATCTAATCTTAATTTAAGATTTTTATAGTTAACATTTTAAATCATGATTCTTTCTCCTGGGCTCTACATAGTTTTGTTCTCACCATTAGTCTTTCATTTTCTGTTTTACCTGTGATTTCATATTTGTTCAGCTTCACTTGCCTGTCCTTGCAACCAGCACAGGTTAAATTACATTTCTTAACAACGCATAACAATTTCTCAGCTGTGAGAGCTGCTTCATGCTGTAGGTTGAACAATAATTTAGAAGCTGTTGGGAGAAAGTTTGAAAATGTTTGTTCATAATTTATTTTATCAGTCAAGATATCCACAAAGACCCAAATACCTTGTCTTAAATAGTGTCCCTATGGCAAGTTGTTAATGATAAAATTTGTACCCACTAATTTTACAAATTATGGTCAAATCCCACCCTATTACAAGCTTTATTTTGAATCACAAGTATCTCTGCCCTTCTTCCTTTCTGTGCCTTTTCCAGAAGGCATTCATTTTCTGTCTGTTCATCACTCTGTGCCTTAGCTCTTCTGCAGGCCTCGCTTCCACAACACCTGCACCTGGAGATCCTCCTTTACATAGTTCAAGTCAGTCTGCTTAGGCCTTTCTGCACCTACAGCTGCGTCTCTACGCTGTGTCATTTAAGCTGGGCTTGTCTGGTTATACAGGAAAAGTTGCAGCAGATAGAAATTGCCACATAAGCCTAACAAAAGATGACAAAGAGCAGGAGTAAACTAAGTGTATATCCAACTGGCTTATCTTCAGCGGAGATGGGCTTGGTCTTGCAGCGAACATCTTGTTCACAGCACGCTCATCCTGACCCTGCGAGAGAGATGTCTTTGTGCTGTCCAGAATTGCTGGTCAGCTTTGTCATCGACAAAACTTACCCTCTGTCCAAACAGACCTGTTCCATGGAAAAACAAGGTGGATTTGTTGCAAATGTCTCAATCAGAGTTATGTAGCCAAAAGCGTAGGAACCAAATAGCCTCTTGTTTGGTGCACTTGCTGAAATACAGAACAGCGGGAAAGAGACCTGAAGCTGTGTAACCCACACCTACAGGGACTGCTCCAATTCCTGGCTGAGTGGTTGATCTGAGATTTTGTTCACTTACTTTTTTCCTGTGAGCTTTTTTAAATGTCTAATTTTTATTCTATATAACATACATTTTTGTAAAACAGAATTCTTTTTCTGGGAAGTAGAACTTTCCAGTGGATTGTATTGTTTCCAATATTCTAGAAAAGAAAAGAAAAAAAAATAATTCTAGAAAGTCATCTGTGGCAAGGTACCACTTTCTGATGTCCCCCAGGGAAGTGCCTGGTGTCAGGCTGTACCTTTCCTTGGTGTATGCTAAATGAAAGTTGCCTCATTACACATTTTTCTGTATTCTTTTCTCCTCAATGTGTATTCCTCTTCAGCCATTAAGGAACTGTTGGAATTCTACCTCATCAGAACAAACTCCAGGTTTTTATGCCAAAGAGAATCAGAATTATGTGTTTGTAATACTTACCGTTTCCAGTTTCTATTTGGAAGCATGCAGGAATGCAATGAGGATTTCTGGCTTCAAGGAGACTAGAAATTTTAGGATTCTTCTCCTAGACCTACATTGTCTTTCAAACACAAAGTCCTGTCTCTTTCCAGAAAAAGAAAACGCCTCAAAATCAATATAGAGGAGTGCAACCCAAAACTTCTTTATCGTGTTTTTTGGGAAGTTTGTTTGCCTTTTTTACCTTGAGAGTTGTACTTGTGTGCAAAATAGTTTACTGATACTACATGTATCCTTTGGAGGTAGGAGCTGAGCTAGCTAGAATATACAGTCTGGAGTACCAACTGCGTTGTTTTGAAACTGCATTAGTTAACAAAAGGCCTGGAGAGGATAATAGAATAGAAAAGGCCATCAAAAGCACTTGAGGTACAATAATTCAGTCAATGAACACGTCCAAAAGAAAATACATTTTGCCTGCTTTAAAATGTATATTTGTTTCTGAATGACTTTTGAATTTTTAGGAGAAGTAGTCGGTCACATTTTACCCTTTGTCTGCACCATTCTTCATAAGCAGTTGTAAATTGAACTGTCCTTATTTTCCAGCCAAATGGTCCAAAGGATCTTTGTCTTTAAGGAATTAATATAATATTGTTTGACAACTGAAGAGGCTGACTTTTTTTGGTAAATGATCTCTTCTGTGGGGCAAGGAGCCCCTGCCTTAGGCTCTTTGTTTCTCCCTTCAGTGTACAGAGGCTTTTCACCCTTCTGATTGATGTTGATCCTTTTGCAGCCTGGTGCTGTATTTCTTTTGTTAAGAAAGTGGGTCTATAGACAAAGCTGTGAGGATGCAAATTTTCAAAGGCATAAAAGAGTTTTTTACAAGCTTGAGTCTGACAATTTTTAGTGGAAACTGGATGGCTCACTTTCTTTATAGAATCACAGAATGGTCTGGGTTGGAAGAGCTCTTTAAAGATCATCTAGTCCAATGCCCACCATGAGCAGGGACACCTTCCACTAGAAGGTTTCTCAAAGCCCCATCCAGCCTGGCCTTGAACACTTCCAGGGATCGAGCATCCAACTTATCTGGGCAACATGTTCCAGTCTCTTACCACTCTTATCATAAAAAATTTCTTCCTTATGTCCTATCAATATCTCCCCTCTTTCAGTTTAAAACCATTACCCCTTGTCCTGTCACTACGGGCCTTGCTAAAAAGTCTGCCTTTCTTATGAGCCCCCTTTATATACTGAAAGGCTGCAATAAGGTCTCCCTGGAGCCTTCTCTTCTCCAGGCTTTCTTCACAGGAGAGGTGTTGCAGCCCTCTGATCATTTTCATCGCCCTTCTCTGGACTTGCTTAAACAGATCCAGGTCCTTCTTGTGCTGGGGTCCCCAGGGCTGGACACGGTACTCCAGGTGGGATCTCACCACCGTGGAGTACAGGGGGAGAATCACCTCCCTCGACCTGCTGGCCAGATTTGATTGATCAGACCAAATGAGCTGTTGCTATCTTCTAAATTCCCAGCTGTGTATTTATGTGTATTTAAAAATCCATCACCTTCCAAAACCAGGCATCAGCCAGACCTCAAAAATTTGGGAAACTGGAGTTCAAACTTCTCGCTATAGTTCAGTCTTTGTGGGGCAATTTACTGAGGGATAATGGGGCTGGCCCAAGTTAAATACTTCTGTCAGACAACAGATTTAATTCATGCAGGCATTACAAGACAGCTTTCTATTAACAAAACTGCAGTGTACACTGTGGCATTTATTTATAAGATGACTGTGGGCTGGTATTTCATTTGTTGTTTGCCTTGCACAGAATGAATTTAAGTCACTAAGTGGAACTTGTTTCATATAGGCAAAAGCTGCAATCAAAAGAGGGGTGGAGAGTGTGCGATCCCAGCTTTTCAGATGTAGAAATGCATTTTCCAATTATGAATTGTTCTTTTTTTAAATAAGATTTATATTAAGCTGCTTTCAGATTTTTAAATAACTTGTGTGCATTTTATGGGAGCAGAGATGACATTTTAGTATCAGGGAAGCTTTATATAAAACAGTTTTCTAAAGAGTCCTTGTCTAGTGTCAGACTTTGCTACAAATCTTTTTTTTCATGCTAATCTCAATGTCTTGCCTCCATCCAGGCATCACATCAACATAAAATGAGAGGAAAATGTACTATATTGGGATGCTTTGATACTTTTTCCTGTTGCATTTCTTGGTTATATGTGTTGTCATACTCAAAATTCCGCAAGTTGGGCTTTTTCCGTGATGACCCACAGGGTTAAAACTAGAAATGTCACTAGGCTCTGTCTTCATACTTCCAGCTTTAGTACGCTGCAAACCTCCTAAGTCTTTAAAGTTACACAACTTGCCTAAGGTGAGTTTGAATGATGTAGTATTTAACCAATATTCTGTTGCCTGTCCCAGCATCATTACCTTTTAGGTGCATAGTAGTTATGGTCCCTGGGCTTAAACTATGCTTTTATTTATCTCTTTCAAGTAACTTGCTACATATTGGTAACAGTTATAAAAGCATTTTGATTTCATTTTTTACTTTACAGAAGGAGACTGGAAGATTACTGTAGTCACTGGGGACTTTGAAACTGCTGGCACAACAGCAACAGTATCCCTTTACGCTTATGGAGAAAACAAAGCTTCTGGTCCTATTATTTTGGGATCTGGGAAACACCAGCTGTTTAATCCTAACAGTGAAGATACATTTAAGGTATAGTATGGCTGTTACGTAAAGACTGGAGAATTCAAAACATATGCAAAATAGGTTTTCTCAAAACTGGATAATAGTGATAATAAAAAGGACTCAAAGCAATATGTAAAGATCAGTAAGTATTTCTGAGGGAGTGGCTGACTTTTACAATAGTAAGATTTGAATCAGCAAATGTATTCAGAACTGCATCAAGCAGACCTGCCTCTCAGAATCTGCTTCATACCTGCATCTGCTGGATGTGCTAGTTTTAACTAGATGTTGTTCATCTGCAGAGGTAGAAAAAACTTTCTTTGCCTGTTCTTTGCACTGGCTATGGCTTGTGTTGCACATCCATCTTTGGAAGCGTCCCCTGTAAATTCTTCCCTGGGCTTCCTCAGACTTCCACTGAAGCACACTGTTGTGCAAACCTTTTCTTGGAGAACGTAGGAAGGAAAGCGGGGGTGGCTATGGGACTGGAATCGAATCACACCAAGTAGGTTAACTCAGGTGATTTAGACTAGTGATGTACTACTTCTCCAAGCAAATGGGGAGATTTCTCTCTCCTTCAGAGAAACCTCTGAGAGGTGCTTCAGAAGCATGACATTTCCCAGGGCTTCCCCAAGTTCCTGTAATTCCTCTAGTTTCCTCCAGTTCCTATAGTTCTTCAGGACTGTACCTGTTGCAATCATTAAATCTGCGATATGTCATTTAGGTTGAAATAATTTATGCATAATAAACAGATGGTGGGGAATCAGTGACAGATAGGACAGGAGGTTTCTCTAATTTTTTAATTTTTTTTTTTCCAGTTTGAAGTGTAAATACGTAAGTTCTTGCAAAGGCAAGTCAGTGGTGGTCTTTCCCATACATTTATTTAAGTTGAAATTAACTTGGCTAAAGTTTGCAGATAATGCTGGTTTAAGATTATTTCATATCAAAACAGGAAGGTAAAATCAATGTTTATCTGAAGACTAAGTTTAAGTGTTCCTTTTCAAATCATTCTGGCTAGATGATCATCTTGGATATTTATTCAGCTGGTTAATGCTGACAGCAAGTTCTTACTCATTTATTCAGTTCATTGAGGGAAGTACCAAGAACATTTGTTTGTTTTCTTTCTCTTTGGAAGGAACAGTATGTTTCTCAAAGCATCATTCCTTCCAGCATCAAAGCAAGACCTGATACCTGGTCCAGGAGTTCTGATGATCTGTTGCTATCTACACTAGCACCCAGGTTTAGGTCTTCTATGCTGTAGCTAGGTCTTTGTGCCTGATGTTTTTCTTTGGTGATATACCACTGAAAGCCTGGAAGAAGCTTGTAGGCTAGGCACAGCACTTTGGTGCAGTTTAAGTGCGATGAAGCTGCACTGAGGTGTACAACTTAAATATTTTACAAAAACTAATTGTGTAATCAAATTTTTAAATTCCTGTGTAATGAGACTTTTAAACTTCAGGGGTTCTTAAGGGGGCTTCTCCATGAATTCTAACCACACCATCAAAGCTTCAAGGTTGACCAGATTTCTGTACATCCATTATTTCTCAAAACCACTTACTTAAATTTCAGTCAGTGCTGATCAATGGGGACAGAAATAAAAGAACAGATAAAGTAATTTTTCTTCCTTTCCCACATTCCCCCCCGCCCTTAAATGTCTTGATTATTAAGATAGCTGATTTTTTTGTTAATCCAGAAGAAAGCTGTGTTCTCCAAATATTTCAGCGCTTTGTAACTCTGCCGTTTTCCAACATTAAGAGCACCCTGTAATAACATCAATATTGCTAAAAACTGTGGAGTTGCAGAAAAATTGGATAGCCCCTATTGCTTTCTGTTATACTAGTTTAATCTGTTAAGTACATTGGGGAAAATCTTGGTTTAGAAATGTGCTGCATTCAGATGAAGGCTATTTAAACTCAAGTAACCCTCTTTTTTTTTAAGAAAGCATTAACTGATGCAGGGAGCTGTAAGAGTTCAGCATAATATAATGGGAAAAAGTAAAGCACAATCATGTCCCACAAAAAATAAGCAAAGTGCCATCTCATTTCAAAATCCCTTTGCTCACAGATATAATCATGAGAAATGACAGAGAAATGGCCCACAAAAAGAGAATGAGACAAAACTGTACTGAATTATCTTAATAAAAATCAGGAAGAGTAGTGTGATAGAAAGTACAGTTAACTGCATACTAACTTGGATACCTAAAAGTAAATAATGAATATTCAGTAATGTTAGAAATAGTGAAACAAGAAAGTTATTAGAATTTGAGTAAATCAAATGGTGCTCCTCTATATACTCCTGAGATTTTTTTGCTCATCTAGAACTTGATTTTGATGTTGCTTGCATTGCTGTATACAGCCGGTGTAAATTCATTAACTTTGGCTATCTCTGATTAAGGTTTGTGTAAATTAGATTAAAAACTGGTCAACCTCCAGTGTAACGCAAGCAGAATGTAACAAGGCTATTGCCCTTGGAGATTTCCATTTGACGGTGGCCTATGAAATTCACTGAAGGTAATTTACAGTTGTGTGATGGGAAGAGCTCTTGTTTCTGACTGGAGTCTTGGGTTCTAGGTTCTCACAAGATAGTTGTATGTAAACTACACTGTATTTGCTCTTGTGCCTTAGCAATTTTTCCTACCAGATGGGAAAGTCAGGGATGAACAAAATGGGAATGGGAAAGAAAAGGAATTGGAATTTGATGGATTTCCCTTTCTGCTCTGTAATTGTTCCTGCGTGTTCAAAGAAACTACTTCTAGGCTATGGTTTTCTGCTTCTGTTACTATTCAGGCATATTTTTTAGGGCATAATTTTTCTGTTGAGAGTCATTCCTCCTCCGACAGAGGGATATCAATCTACTATAAGTTACAGCTTTCATCACAACTGTGATCTGTTTCCTGCATTTTCCTCTGGTGTCATCACAGTCCCTGAGTATTTCTCAGTATTTCAAAAATACTGATTTTGGCAGTATGTTGAGTTGCTCAAGACACTGAAGCTTTAATTATACTGTAAATTATATTCTCCAGAGCCCAGTATTCTGCATCATCATTCTTTGAAACATGGGGAATTATCTCTTATGAGTGTACACACTGTTTGATAAAGAAATTCTTTTTATAAGTATTCTTTTAATGTTTGGTCATGCCAAATATTCCCTTCTGTGTCAAAAAGAACTAAGCAGAAGACTGTAAGCCTATTATCTTCTGTAAAAGCCTGCTACAATCTCTCAATTTTTATTACTTCAATACAGAATAATTCCATACCTTTGGGTACAAGTTCTGCTCTTCTAGTAATAATGAAGTCAGTAAAAGCACAGACTGGTTCACTAGATCTGCTTTCAAAATATTGCATGCTAGCCTTAGTGAAAGTGGCAGGACCTAGCACTTCCTTAACAAGAATTCTTGCATGGTTTGCTTTGTGGGTTTGCTTCATTATCAGCTCTGCTATCTCTTTAGGGCAGTGTTGGTCTTACTGATCTCAACACGTTGTCAAGTTTATCTTAAATAACACTATATTAAGCTATTAAGAGTGCTGGATTTTTTTCTAAGAAATCTTCAAAATCTTCACTTTAACCTTATGGTATATTTTGTAGTTGGTGGCTGTCTTTGTAAAGAAGATAGTTGTTTCATATTTGCAAGCACAGGACATGGAGTATGCATGATATTTTAGGAGAACTGGAAACTGGAATCCATCCCTGGTGTGAATTTTGCTGCATGAGCCCGTTTCTCTAACTTGTAAAGCTGGTGCCATATCCAGTTACACTATTTGAGGTTTCTTCAGCTGTATAAATAGTCCTTTAAACACTGCCATGCACTTATCGGGGCAAAATGCCAGCAAGTAATACAAGTAGATGAAAAGCAGGGCTCCTATTAAGATTTGCAGAGATACTTGATCATAAAACTTAATAAACAGTGTTCCTGTGATGAGATTGTTGCAGTATTGAACCCAGCCTTTTTCCTTCCAGTTACATGTATCTTGTTTGTAAAGAATTGCGTTCATCAGATGCGCCTTGTGCTGTTTTGCACCACATGGAGGCATTACACTTAGAAGTTTATCTGTTATTTCTCACTTTGGTTTCCTCTTGTTTAAATAAAATTATCAGTCATTTTAAATAATCTATGCATTAATAATTGACACTCCTTCGTTTAGAATCAGCCCTACGGACTGTAAGAATCTATCATGTGTCACTGCGCGTCTTTCATTCCTGTACTTTGGATCCAGATTCATTCTTTCATCAGTCAAAACTGAGATTTCTAAACTAAAATGAGAAGCAGTGGGGAGAAAACAAATTGTTATAAAAATAGGTTGAAACAAATCCATTTTCATGCTTTTCGTCCCATTGTCAAAATAAAAGAGCCTGTGACAAGCTCAGTGAGAATCTTTCCAAGTGGGAAGATTGCAAAAGTGACTGCAAGCACTAATGTAGCTATCCACTCTCTTAACCATGGGACTGCCAATGCCTAAAAGCTAGGCATAGCTTGAGTCCTGCTATTTTCCATCTGTCCCTGGTTGCCATAATGGTCATTTAGGTCCAGAAACAGTGAACAAAACTTAGAAAAACCCAGGCTTTAGTCATATACGCTTAAGGCAGCACAAACCAGCCATACTGCTGGCTTTAATTCCACTTGAAACTGTCCATCTCTCTACAAAATGTATATGATAACTACGTGAACCTTATTCCTTACTGAGGTAAAAGGGAGAAGTATGTAAAACTATCTCCATCAGCTGCAGGCTGCGCATGAAGCAAAACTTAGCTTGTTCCAAGAAAACAATATAGAAGGATTGTAAAGAGCTCACAAACAATCTTGGACAAAAACACAATTCATCTCATCTTCAAGAAATGAGAGTGAGTGAACATGGTGCTACTTGTTCAGTAATTCTGCAGTATGGAGTACTGCAGTATGGAGTATATATATATGTGCATGTTTTTCCCTTTTAAGGTAGTTTCTTGAGGGAACTTTATGTACTCAATTCCAGGTTTAATCTTTCAGCCATATATCTAGAAAATGTCTTTTTTTTTCTACCTGGTGGCAACACAAGTCCAAGATGAATACATATTAAACCCCCCTGTCTGTCTCTCTTGAGTCACTCCTCTCTCCCAGGTTACACTGTCCGTTTCACCCACCGGTAGGCTTCAGGTGGTTGTTTCTGAAATTTTGTGACACTAATTTCCTTTGTTAAAGGTATCTCTGTTCAGAGCTCCCCCACCTTCCCATGTCAAGTGCCCAAATCCAGTTTCTGCCTTTACTAATCCATGCTCTTGCCTTGCCTTTCGCTCAGCCATTTTCTAGTCTATTCACATTCATATGCCTCCCATCATCTCAGTATCTGAGCACTTTTCAGAAGTGAGTGGTATGATTAATATGTGGCTTATTCTCTTGCTCTTAATTTTTTTTTTTTTTGTTTGGGCTTAGTACAACCCTATAAACAGAATAGACACTTTATACAATACAGGCTTTATCCTAAACAAGATGAGATTAATTTATCTTGCATTGAAACAGAAGATGATAAAGTGATAAAGTTTTTGATGGCCTTTATATGGGCAGCTCTTTGGCAGCCCTTTAGCAGTTATATCTCCTGCAAAAATTATTTTCATTGTGCATTATAGGGATTTCTTAGTACTAGCAATGTTGAGTCTGGTTCTTACCCTAGAGATAATGATGTCAATAAAGTCATGCCATTGCACTGAGTGCTACAGGATTGCAGAGTAGTTGAGGTTAGAAGGGATCACCAAAGATTTCCTAGTCCAGCCCCTTGCTCAAAGCAGGGCCAGACAGAATATGTTGCTTAGGACATTGTCCAGTCAAATTTTTAATATCTTTCACTCTACAACCTCTCTGGGTTATCTGTTCCAACATTTGACCACTCTCACCCATTTTTTTTCCTCATATATTTAAGTGGAATTTATGGTATTTCAACTTGTGTTCCTTGCCTCTTGACTGTTCACTGGATATCACTGAGATGAGTCTGGGTCTGTCTCCTTTAGTCTCTCCCATCAGGTGTTTATACACATTAATAAGATCCTTCCATGAGCCTTTTCCTCTCCAGGCTAAACAGTCCCAGCTCTCTCAGCCTTTCCTCGTGTGAGAGATGCTCCAGTCCCTTAATCATCTTCATGGACTTCCACAGGATTCTTTCCAGTATATCCATCTCTCTTGTACTGGGGAGCTCAGAATTGGACACAGCACTCCTGATGTGTCTCATCAGGGCTGAGTAGAAGGAAATAATCACCTCTCTTGACCTGCTGGCAACACTCTTCCTACTGCAGTCCAGAAGGCTGTTGACCTTCTTTATGTCAGGAAGATATAAAAACACAATTCTTTATTCCCTGGGAAGGCAATACAGAAAGTCGAAGTCTGATGTGCTCACAGTAGCCTACATTGTTGAGAGAAGACACTGTTAGATGTAATTTTTTTTCCAGAGCTCATAACTTCATGCCTGAGTGATAAATATTGTCGTAAATCCACCAAGAGATGACAGATATCTATTGCAGAGGCTGGTTCATAGTCTGTCAGGTTATTACAGGATCAACAGTCAAAAGGACAGTAAATCAGAGATCCATTCCTACTCCTAGGTTGTGGACTGAGGTGACTACTCTGTACCTTTTCTTAAATGAATCTTCATGTGTCTTCAGACTCTGAAGCACTCTTATGTGCCCACTAGCATAATCTTTCTTAACATGCATCACTTCTTCATGCATAAGGTGCATTTGTTCAACCACAGCATCATTCTGTTAGCATGATGAGCACGCATATGGTGAAGGTTAAGTAGAGTTCAAATTTTCTTACATGGCCTGACCTTTGTTGAGCTTTCTTACAGCCAATGCTGGGCTGTATTCCAGTTAACATCCTCTGTTAGGCAGTGTTTTAACTCCTCACCTAAGCATTGTGGAAAGCTTCGAATCCAGTAATACTCCTGGTCTGACTTGGAAAAGTGCTGATCACTCAGAAGAACCTCAGATATGTAAGTGGCTACATTCTCCAAACATGGGAGTTTTGTGCTTACTTTCAAGAACTGACACCCCGATACTGTAAATAATTGGTGTTGGCATAATTTAATTGACCATACAGTAAAAGAAAAGTTCTTCCAGAGCTTTAATGTTATTCTTAAAACATTTTCCCATTTGTTGTACTTGAGGGTGGAAAAAACAAGGTGTCTGTTGGTACCGTTAGTTTAGCAGGTAACAACAATGTGACATTTCTTTTCTCTAATTAACCTGATAACAGGTAATTGGTATCCTTTTTAGTGAATAGTAGCCACACTGTTGGCCTGTATAGGAAGGTCGAGTGAGTGAATATTGATATTGGACTAGCTACAGGATCAAAAGAGCTTGAGTGGATCGGCAAAGAAAGCATTTAACTGTCACCATGCAATGAGCAGTACTTGTACACCCGGCTTATTTTTGTGACCAAAGCAAGTATGAAGTGGGAAAAAATTACGCTGGTTTTTGTGTGGCCTTTAATCCTACTCCTTACATGTCTACGTCCAGACTGTTAAGTTCCTGTGTGAGCACCTGTAATGCATTCTGATTCTTGAGTTAGAGCGTAGCTGTGAGAGACTGAAAAAGTGAATGTCTCAAACACTGTGGTGGGCAAGTTCCGCCTAACGACCCACGCTGGGTAACAACTACTCCTGTGCAGCAACTCATGGCAGGTGAGGGGCCCGTTAGCAACTAGGAACAGGGCGGGGAGGGCGGGCTGGAGGGTGGGCAGCAACTTGCTCCCATCTGCTGAGCTGGGCCCCTCACCAGCAAAGCAGCGTTATGCCTGCAGGGAGGGAGAAGTTCCTCCACAAACGACCCCCAGGCCCACCGATCCATTTCCCGAAGGTTCTGGAAGCACAAACCATGTGAGACACCTAATTAGCCTAATGAGTTCGAGTGCCCACCCGAAGGAGGGGCAAAGAGATTATAAAAGGGCACAAACTGAAGGCTCGGGTAGTGCAGGCCCCAGGGGCCTCTGGGCTGGCTGGACCAATGCTGGACTGGTGAAATCTTTTCTCTCTCTCCCCCCCCTTCTTTTCCTCTTTCCTTTCCGTAATCCCTACACCTCATCCTTTTAGACATAAACCTGCTGCCCAAGTCTGGGACTAGGAGTGGATTTAGCTGCCCCTAGACTCCTCTCTGAGAGGAGCCTAGAAGGCAAAGGGGTCCACTCTGAACCCCTTGACTCAGCGGGAGGGCTCTCCTCATCGTCTTCCCCGAATTGATCCCCAGATAAGCAAGGCTTGTAGGATATGTTTGGTGACCATGTGTTATCGTGCCAGCTCTTGTTGTGAGAAGCCAGGCCACCTCATGTTATGCTTTTTGAGTTCAAGTTGCTTCTGCCATGAATAAAATGTTCAGCTGATTGTTTGGTGTCACTTCACAATTCAGCCTGAGGGAATTTTGAACTCTCCACAACCCCTCCCTGGTCTGTCCAGCACGGGTCGGGTCGTGACAGTAACTGTGCCAAGTTTATTGGCCACAATTAACAAATAGGCTGAATTCAGACATCTGGAAAATGCAAGCACCATGGGTGGACCCTGGGTACTTGACTGGTACGTTAGTTATGATATTTTTGGCAACAAGTACCAGCTGTATGCTCACAATTTGAAAATATCTTCTGCTTCCCAAGATTTCTCCATTATATGCAGATGCTGTAGAAGTTAAACTAATGCTGTCAATGATTTCTCTTTCTTTTGGGAATCCAGCTGCTGCGCATGATTTCTCTGAAATTCTGTTAATGAGATGGCCTTACATGAAACTGATAACTGTCTCTTAAGCATAGCCTCTAGTGGTTGTGTTAGACATTGGGATTTTGGTGTAGCTGCTTCTGAAGTGTTGACTTACCAAACGATTTTCATGCTAGCCTGAGTTTATTTCAAAGAGATTGCAGGATATTTTCTGTACAACAGGAATACAGTGACATTATTTGGTTATTCCAGTATATAAAAGAGAAATGGAGTCATTACATAGATTCTTTCCATCCTTTCACTGAAGTGTATTATTTCCACTGAACAGTCTCTTCCTAAGCTGAGGAACTCTTACTTCACTTTTCACTTAGTTAAACATCTCAAGTATGTGAAAACAGGTCATACTGACTTCACTCAAAATATCATAGTTATGCTAGGGACTGAAAAAAGTATTTGCGTAGCTTATTTAGAATCAGAATTAAAATTCAGTCCTTGCATAATCTTTACGAAGAACATCTTGCTGATAAACCTCGATTTCAACGTAGAGACAGGTTGTAAAATATGAGCTTTGTTAAGATCCAATTTCAAAAAGTAAGGCCAAGTTTTCTAATGCATGATTTAATGAAAATACTCCCATTGCCTTTGGTGAGAAAAGAATTTAGTCCTGTGCTTGTAAAAAAAAATAAATAGCAATGAGCAAAGTATATAGTTGTACTGATTAGCAAGCTAATCGTGTTTAACTGCTTGCAAACATGTAGAATATGAGTGTGGCTGAGGAAAAGCTACCTTTGTTTGAAAATGTGGCCCTTTTGAAAGTGGTGGACAGTTCTTACTATAATATGTATTGGTACTGATACTATAAAATATAGTGAGTGTTGATATTATTAATAGAATCACAGAATGGTTTGGGTTGGAAGGGACCTTGAAGAACATCTAGTCCCAACCCCCCTGCCATGGGCAGGGACACCTTCCACTAGACCAGGTTGCTCTAAGCCCTGTCCAACCTGGCCTGGAACACTTCCAGGGATGGGGCATCCACAGCCTCGCTGGGCAACCTGTTCTAGTGCCTCAGCACCCTCACAGCGAAGAACTTCTTCCTTACATCTAACCTAAATCCACCCTCTCTCAATTTAAAGCCATTACCCCTTGTCCTGTCGCTACACGCCCTTGTAAAAAGTCCCTCTCTGGCTTTCTTGTAGGCCCCCTTTAGGTACAGGAAGGCTGCTATAAGGCCTCCCTAGAGCTTTCTCTTCTCCAGGCTGAACAACCTCAACTCTTTTAGCCTGTCTTCATAGGAGAGGTGCTCCAGCCCTTGGATCATCTTTGTGACCTTGCTCTGGACTTGCTCCAACAGGTCCATGTCCTTCTTATGTTGGGGACCTCATAGCTGAACACAGTACTCCAGGTGAGGTCTCGTGAGAGCAGAGTAGAGGGGGAGAATCACCTCCCTTGACCTGCTGGTCATGCTTTTTCTGATGCAGGCCAGGACACGGTTGGCTTTCTGGACTGCACATTGCTGTCTCACGTTGAGCTTCTCGTCAACCAGCTCCCCCAAGTCCTTCCCCTCAGGGCTGCTCTCAATCCGCTCACCGCCCAGCCTGTATTTGTGCTTGGGATGGCCCTGACCTGTGTATAGGACCGTGCACTTGGCCTTGTTGAACTTCATGAGGTTCTCACGGGCTTACCTCCCAAGCCTGTCAAGGTCCCTCTGGATGGCATCCCTTCCCTCCAGTGTGTCGACTGCGCCACACAGCTTGGTGTCATTGGCTGATGGTGCACTCAATTCCACTGTCCCTGTCTCCGACAAAGGTGTTAAACCGGGCCAGTCCCAGTACCAGCCCCTCAGGAATGCTGCTCATCTCTGGTCTCCACTTGGACATTGAGCTGTTGACCACAACTCTTTGAGTGTGACCAGCCAGCCAGTTCCTTATCCACTGAGTGGTTCATCCATCAAATCCTTGTCTCTGCAATTTGGAGACAAGGATGTCGTGTGGGACAGTGTCAAATGCTTTGCAGAAGTCCAGGTAGATGAAGTCAGTTGCTCTTCCCTTATCCACCAACGCCGTAACCGCATTCTAGAAGGCCACCAAATTTGTCAGGCATGATTTGCCCTTAGTGAAGGGCACTGTCACCAATCACCTCCTTATTTTCTATGTGCCTTGGTATAGTTTCCAGGAGGATCTGCTCCATGATCTTGCTGGGCACAGAGGCGAGACTGCCTGGCCTGTAGTTCCCCAGGTCTTCCTTTTTTCTCTTTTTAAAAATGGGTGTTATGTTTCCCCTTTGCCAGTCAGTGGGAACTCCCCTGGACTGCCACAACTTCTCAAATATGATGGATGGTGGCTTAGCCACTTCATCTGCCAGTTCCCTCAGGACCTGCAGATGCATCTCATCAGGTCCCATGGACTTGTGCACCCTCAGGTTCCTTAGATGGTCTCAAACCTGATCTTCTCCTACAGTGGGCAGCTCTTCATTCTCCCCATCCCTGCCTTTGCCTTCTGCAACTTGGGCAGTGTGGCTGGGGCACTTGCTGGTGAAGACTGAGGCAAAAATTCATTGAGTATCTCAGACTTCTCTATGTCCTGGGCAACCAGGTCTCCTCTTACCTTCTGGAGAGGGCCCACATTTTCCTTAGTCTTCCTTTTACCATTGACATATCTATATAAGCTTTTCTTGTTGCCCTTGACATCCCTGACCAGATTTAATTCTACCAGGGCTTTAGCTTTCCTAACCTGATCCCTGGCTGCTCAGACAATTTCTCTGTATTCCTCCCAGGCTGCTTGCCCTTGCTTCCACCCTTGGTAGGCTTCCTTTTTGTGTTTGAGTTTGTCCAGGAGCATCTTGTTCATCCACACAGGCCTCTTGGTGTTTTGCCTGACTTCTTTGTTGGGATGCATCGCTCCTGAGCTTGGAGGAGGTGATCCTTGAACATTAACCATCTTTCTTGGGCCCCTCTTCCCTCCAGGGCTTTATCCTATGGTACTCTACCACGCAGATCCCTGAAGAGGCCAAAGTTGGCTCTCCTGAAGTCCAGGGTAGTGAGCTTGCTGTGTACCCTCCTCACTGCCCTAAGGATCTTGAACTCCACCATTTCATGGTCACTGCAGCCAAGGCTGCCCTTGAGCTTCACATTCCCCACCAGCCCCTCCTTGCTGGTGAGAACAAGGTCCAGCATAGCACCTCTCCTCGCTGACTCCTATTGCCTGTAACAGTGAAGAAAAATACTACAAAGAGAATAGAATTGCTACTGTCATTGTACTCACAATGATATTATTAAGGTTAACAAGTACTGGCAATCTCCCACATAAGCAGGGTCGGTATGAGGTCATTCCCCTTTAGAGCTTATCACAGAATTTGGCACAAATTGGTTGACACATCAGGAGTTTCACAGTCAACCAAGTGTACTGTAAATGACGATTCAAGTGTTTGTAAAACACTTGCTAGAAAGGATGTGAGGTTGGCATTTGTCAGAAGACCTCTCTTATAGGCAGTCCCTAAGATCAATATATCTGATGTTTATGATACCTAGATTCCTTTACCTTAATGAGATGTCTCTGTTTCCATGCCCTTGATTGTTACCTCTGCAGGAGTTTAGGCCTTATTTATGTTCTGTACATGGCTAATGTAAGCCACATCAGAATGGCAGCTCCATACCCCCAAACTGTTATCTCTTAAATTTTACGACTTTGAATTTCCATCCATGTCCAAACTCTACCATATCAAGCTGAAGAATTTACAGGCAGAAATGAACTTTGCAAACCAATTTTTAATATTTTTAATAGATAACTGAATCTCCACAATGCTTTGGCCATGTGCTTTGGCTGAGAATTAGATGTCTGATGATTTTGTCAGTGTTCTGTTGCAGAGGCCAGCAAAGATGAGCCTCAAGCTGCTACTTTTGCTGCAACACTGCTGTTCAGTGCTCACCAGCTGCAGTGTGCCTTGAGAAGCAGGACCGGCCAGTCTGGGGGACTATTGTGCTATCTTGGGTGTTCGGTTTCTAGGACTCCAGCAAGTTTGTTTAGGGGAGTGTAGACCTATCCCAAAATACATCAGTCTTCCATCTCTGTGTGTCCTTGTCATTTAGGAAGTTTGAGTACCTGCAACATCCAATTACAGTGTGGCGTAGGAAAGTCTTTGTTATGTTGACCGTGTTCTTCAGTAGATTTACAAGGTATTTGCTGAGCGGCTTGTTGCTGTTCCTCCCTTATTCTGTCTGCACAACTTCCGCTAGTGGCAACAGAAACTGCATGAGTATATGAGAGACTAGGTAACTGTAAGTGACATCACATTATCCTTGAGCAAAACCACTAGCTTTACAAAGTTAGCTAGGAGAATTACAATTGATAATTTTTGATCTGTCAGTAGAGTTATGGGAAAATAGCAACTAACCCAAAATGAACAGAGAATTTTAGAAAAAATACAGACTTTTGGACTTATGTCTTCTTCTGAGGATCTCAAAATTTATGAAGAGAGCTTTGCAGTGTCCCTGTGAGAGACATGTAAGTGTTGTCTTTGTTGTATAGTTAAGAAAGTGAAACAAAGAAGGCTTGCGAATTATGTAACGTTTCTCAGGAAGCCTAAAGCAGATCCAGGAATAGAATCTAGCTGCCTGATTTCCAGAGTGATGCTTTAGTCCTGGGACCCATCCTTTCTTTTTTGCATGGCCATTTATTGCAGTTCTGTCAGAAAGACTGTTTCCGTATAAAATGGAATGTTACTTTTACAGCCATGGTACCGTAATAGAGAACTTAACAGGAGCGGTTAACCCTGTCACCAACGCACGTAAAAATAGAAGACAAAGAGAAAAGTGGGCCATAGCAGACTGACAATGGTAGGAACAGTTAATAGGCCTCTGCTGATGGTAACTGTATGAACTGCGAAATATATTATTTCATACAACGATGACTGAAGGTACTTCTGCTTGTTAAAGTATTTGTCTAGAAATAGAGATTTACATTGTAACACTGCAAACTGGATTCTGTCAAGAGATCTAAAACCAGACTGAATTGTTTGAGCCCTTTAGTCACTTTAAACAATATGGTACTGAAGTCAATAAAATTACACTTGCAGACTGCTCCATATGCTTTTGCTTGATTGCTCTGTGATTCATTGTATATTAAGGCTTCATTTTCTAAAAAAATCCGTTACTCTAAGTTACATTAGCTGCACATTTAGCTTGCATGCCCAGTGTAAGAAGGATTGCTAAAAGAGAACATCATAATTTCTTATTGAAATCTGTTGGGTTGGTGGGTTTTTTTGTCATTACAGGTTAATCTTAGAGATCTTGGGCAGCTATATAAAATCCGCATTGGCCATGACAACACTGGAAATAATCCCAGTTGGTACCTGGAGGAAGTCAGACTTGAAAGAGTAGTCCCTCTTTCTGATGAAGAGATTTGTCTCCCCATGGAGTGCTGGCTTGCAGAAGACGAGGGTGAAGGTGATACGTGGAGAGAAGTGGCAATAAGAAACCCCGCAAAGGAGCTTTTGCCATGTACGTGCTCAGTATTTTAGATCATGTGTTCAGTAACCCAATCCTGTGAGTATATGACAGCTTTTCATATTTCTTCCAGCTCAGACTGCCCAAAAGCCAGCGTAACCATGAAACAATCCCTTCCAGATACTTTCTAGTTCCACAGAAGTGGGAAGTGATCATTTTACCCCACTCCTTTCCTCCCCAAAATCAGAATAATAGCTGTGGCCTGGGCATCTTACCCCTATAAAATTCTTGGTCTCTCAGAGTGCCCCTAAATCACTGGCAAGTACTGCTCTTTAGAGCAACACATCAGGCAGGAAATCAAGGCATTATCAAGGTATGTAGTCATGCGACATCCAGTTCCTTTAGCAAGTTTGATATCATACTTTCTTGTGCTGCATAAAATATTCTGTACCAGAAATCCATGATCTGAATCATCACACACAGGTTTTCCAAATCAGACTCAAGTTGATTGTTAGCTGCAGGGTGGCACTTTGGTACTCCAAAGTTTACCACAGCTTTGACGCACTTCGTTCTCTTCAAGTGAAAAGGGAAATAGCTCATCTTATAAAGTTATTATTTAGAAAGTCCTGGGCCTCTACAAAAGAATAAGGAGCCAGCACAGTCACTTAGCACGATGGATTTCTTTTAATAGAATTCTCTTTACATTAACAGAATGACGACGCAGCTGATAGACAATACTGTCTGACAGTCTTACATAGATAGGTGCTAGCATTCAGGCAAGCTGTATTCAAAATGAAGCAGTGAATATTGCAAGGAATCAGTGATTCAACATAAAAAAGGGTCATCATGCATTTATTAACAATCAAATAATTTCAGAAGAAAATATCAAAGTGAAAAACCTCAAATGAAAAAATATAATTCTCTGAAAAAGCATCAAGACTGGTGATGTGTGACTGTTTTCCATGGGTTTTAAGGCCAAAGGGGACTAGATCTCTGTTACAGAGGCCAGGAAACACTGAGAAACACATATGTGCCAGCTTATATTTCCCTTCTCTTTTATTTTTTTTTTGGTTAATTATTCTACAGAGTATTTAGTGACTTCAATAAGAGACTGCAAAATCTGGAACTGAGCAGGATGAACCAGGCCCTATGATCATTAACATATACCACAGTACCATATGCCGTAGTGCCATTAATATTGTATACCGGTGCAATAGAAAAATAGTGCAGAAGCCAATTAGTTGTGTGAACAATTAATTCAACATCAGTAACTCAGATCTGCATTATGCAGTCTGAAACACCCATTCATATAAAAGTACTAATATTCTGGTAGGTGCACTCCATTTATGTACTTTTATGTGAAAAATCAAGTCAGTTCTATCAAAGGCTGGGAATATGTTTAAAACAGCACACTTATTTACTTTTTAGTTATTATATTACTGCACCTTTCCTTGCTTTTGCAGGAACATTATCTTTATTAAAATGTGTCTTAACTTTGTAAGAAAAGATACATTAGAAAGGATGTGGAAATTTCCTGAAATTGTAAGTTTTATAAATTAATGATTGATTTTAGGCACATTTAAATTGAACATCAATATAAACTCAGCAAGGCTTCCCAAGGATTTCCTATTTAGTTTCTCAAGAACAAGCAAATGGAACCCTGTCCATTTGGATTTCCCGTTTAAAAACTAATTGCTTACAAGTACTGGACAAACCACATATGATCACTTTCTCCAGCAGAACAAATGATGTACTACTTATTACTTAACGATAATCTGATATTATTTAGTAATTAGTATCCTGTACTTCCAATTCAATCTGGTATCTTCTAGTGTATCTTCTAGTGGTACTAAATTTGCTTAACTATACAAGTGATGTGCTGGAAACTTTAAACGAAATACACAAATACAAACTAAGCTCAGAAGACATTGTTTTTTTAATTGCTGTTCTTTAATGGTTACTTTATTGCTCAACTTCTGTCTTAGAAGGAAGGGTAATTTTTTCCTTATCCTTTTTCTCCCTTTCTCCAGCCAAACTCTACTATGCACCCAATACGGAACCAAAACCTTGGAGCTGATTTTTGATTCCTTGTCTTTCTTTTTTCTAGCTTCTCTTCTAAAAGTCATAGAATCATAGAATCATAGAATTGCTTAGATTGGAAAAGACCTATAAGATCATCTAGTCCAATCGTTAACCTAG
>JAVKLA010000027.1:11268122-11292687 GCA_034782735.1 Sagittarius serpentarius
GGGCCTCCACCACTGCCCTGGGCAACCCGTTCCAATGCCTAATGACCCTTTCAGTAAAGAAATTCTTCCTAATATCCTAAGTTATTTCCTGATTCTGTCAGCTTTTCTTCACCTTCATCTCTGAAATGGCTTCTTTTCCACCCAAATTTCTCACCTTGGTAAATCCCCTTAGTTTTTCTGACCGTCCCTAAGCCACTTCAAAAAGCTGACACTAATCTGGTCTCCTAGTCCGAGTGATGCTTTCAATTCTTTCTCAATGTCTCCATCATACCAGTCTCAACTTCCATATGTAACTCAGGTTTCTTATGCCTCCAATGTATGTCTGCCTTTGTCCTCCCTTCTTTTCTTCTTTTCTTCCCCATTGTCAAGGCTTCTAGGTCTGTGGCTTCTTTTTCTGTGCATGTTCCATCTTCTCTTTTGCTTTTCCAGCCCTGGAGATTTAAAGAACTTCACCTGATCTGTCTTTGAAGTTGTCCCTGAATTGAGCGTGCTGTTGAACTGGATGATCCCTGGAGGTCTGCTCCAACCTGTTTTTTAGTGTGATTCTTCTACCCAGTCTCATTTTTTTTTCTGGCAGTTCCAGATATTTTTAGTTTACCAAACTTTAAAGTATTGTGTTTTTTTATTTGTTGCTGTTTTGATTTGGTTTCATCCCCTAGTTACGTTGTGATGCACAAAATCAAAGAAAAATTTTTCAACTATTTTCTAAAAGTGATAGGTATTGGAAGTTAGTGATCATTTCCTGAACTGGGTAAATCTTAAGTGTCACTCATTGAAAATAAGATAGAAGCTTTATTCCAAATGCTTTTGACTTAGCGTTATAACATCATGACAATACAGGAGTGTTAGGGGACTCGCACCAGCTCTGGCACCTCAGTGTAGGTGAGGCTGCCACACCTGCATGGCCCCAGGTCCAACCAGTGGCAAGCCTGAGCATGTGTTCCCTGTCAGCACACAGGCAGCACATGTATATACCACATATATACACATGTATACATGACCAGCTGCACAGATAACCAAGACACACAGAGCAGTCGCACGCAGACAGCAGGAGCAGCCTCATCCCGCTCCCCTCTCTGGCTGAGCAGGATGGAGGTCCACTAGTGGGAATATATAGGTGTATGCATATGTACAAGGGGGTGCTTCCAGCAGCTGGGCTCACACATTCTGTCTGCTCAGCAGCTGCCCCTGGATGCCAGTCTCCCCAGTTGCTGGCACATGGACACAGGAGCCCCTGAGGCTGCAGCCCGCTCCAGCTGCTGGTACAGACCACCTCACACACGCACACGCATGCATACACAGAGCTGTCTCGCCCTTAGAGACACACATACACCCCAGCAGGTCTTACCCCTGGGGACACTCGTACCCCATGGTGTCTCTGGCAGCTGGCCGGGACTCCTGTGGTCCCTCCAAAAGCCAGCTGCTCTTGTGCTCTTGCACTTAGAGACGTGGGCCTCTCTCTTCTGGTCCCACTCCACTCGCTGACAACTTACTTCACTCCCTCCAGTCTCTCCAGTTGCTGTCATGCAGGACCCCAACTGGGTCCCAGTCCAGTTGCTGGCACTCAGACCTCATACCCACACATGCATGCACACACAGAGAACAAAGAGTCCTTCACCCAGAAAAAGAGTTAGAAAGCAAATTAATATGAAGATGGGACAGACTGCACTGATCAGGTGCAGGACACAGCCAACCATACTAACCAGCAAACTGTTAACTGTGTCCAGCCCTTTTGATCCTCTGATCTTTCCATTTTCTCACACTTGTTCCTCCCCAAATGACCTAGATCTGTCTCTTTCCCTGCCTTTGGTTCCTCCCCTAAACGTCCCGTGATCAGTCCTGTGCAATCCCAAAATGCTCTTCCCCTCCATCCCATATTGTGTTCCACACCCCTATGCAGGAAAACCCAGCAGATGCTCCAGAATTGGCACACTGTGGTGGGTGTCATGTCTGGACACGGGGACTGAGACTCTCCTGGGACAGCTCTGCAGGGGCTGGGAGAGGGTGTCCTTTTCTCTGAGTCCTTGGTATGGGTTCCCACCCGCCCTTGTGCCCCTGTGTTTGTGGAGATGGGCTGATGGCTCCTGTGATGGGCCTGGGAGAAGCCAGAGCAGGATGTTAGTTGGGCTCCCCTCTGCCACTATCTGTCTGTGCTCCTTTGTGAGTGTGCAGAAGACTTTTATCACACATCCTAACATGGATTTTCTTCAGATATGGCCGAAGTTTTGATCTAAAGGGGTGCATGATACAAAAGTGTTGAATTTTCTTACTGTTCTGTTTATATGAACATAAACTTCAGATGAGAATATAAATGGGGAATTCTGCCCTGTTCTTGTTCACATAATTGAAGGAATAACTGTACTGATTTGAGATAAAAGACAAATACTGAGGGCGAGGCAGGAAAAATTCCAGCTCAAAAGACTGCGATTTCTTTTCCACTTGGAGAAACGTGCAGGCAAATACAGAAAGGTTAGAATGTGCCCACTGACTGAAATAGTGCAAAAGATGACCAGAGCAAATAGTAATGACTCAAGCATTATCTCTACAAAATTTGTATCCCTGTTTAATCACTCAGGAGGCACCAACTATGTAGGTAAAAAGTCAAGCTGCTCTTTCCTATTGTAAAATTGATTAGTAAGTCTGTTTTTTCAAAGCTGATAATTTTCTTACATGTTATGAAGAATATTCCTGTATATTTTTCAGAATATTGCTCCAAATAGCCATAGTGGATATTAGAAAGCCTGAAAACGGTAATTCTAATTGAAATGTCTTCACCTGATAGTGTTTTTGTATTTGTCTTCTCAAATAATACATGCACCTCTTCTGAGGAAGATAGTCCCTCTCAACCAGCATCAGCCACTAAGAAATTATTCCCTTTTAGCCTTAATGCTGCACCAATCTGTATCTTTACCCTTCTGCCACAGCAAAATGCCAAACACTATTTGTGCAACCCGGGTAGTAAATACCAGGTGATAAAACCACGTGACAGAGGTTCAGTCTTGCTGTTTAATAAATCAAGCCAAAATGACCGTTTTGTTCAAGCGGGCATGTCATATGGAGAAAAGGCAGAACCTGGAGCAGTACTGTGTAATACTGTTCTCATACCTTGGATTAGCATCATTAAGGGAGGACTGAATAGAAACAGTTTGACGATTTTAATGTTGTGTAGCATTTACCATCTCTCTAATTTTTGTGTTCTTTGGCCTATTTGTCTGTTTACACTAGCAGCCTGATGGGAGTGGATTTGCACAGTGAGGGCGTTGATGCTAAAACTCCACTGAGCTAAGGGTCCAATGTCCTCATTATGTGCGTGCAGGGGGAAGTTACTCTGGGCTTCCAGTCTGTTCCCACAGACTGACTGCCAATTCGTGGCAAGACTGTCATCATTGTGTTCCTGGAACATATCCTCTGGTTTAGTTTAATCCGAAAAGAATCTAGTTTTTGCTCTGAAATGACTCCATGCTGCAAACTGGAAAGAAGTTAAGGAGGGCCAACTAGGGGATTCCGTTTCTTAATTCAAACTAATGTGCTGTTGTAGGCACACGAATGCCATTAGGCTCAGACAGCTGTAATGCAGAGGAAGCTTGCCTAATGTACTTTGAGCAGTAAGTGATAAGTACATTTATCTTAAATTCGTCTGCTCTTAAATAGAATTCTAAAATAATGGCTGTACTTTTCTTTTAGTAGAATTACTTTGAAAAGAAAAGGAACTGACAATAGGACAGTAGTTTATACTAAGTCAGCAGAAAAAGACCAATATTTCTGCAGTGAAAACTTTCATTTTCTTATTCTCACCAATAAATTCTTCTTTAGTTCTATTAGGATTATTTTCTTCTTCTCCCAAAACATATCAAAATATTAACACAGTCTTTAATGCCAAGCAACCTGCAATGCTTGCTTACTGTTTATATTTTCCAAAGGAAAATGTCGTAAGTTACTGAATTCTGTACATTACTTCTTCAGAAGGAAATGAGAATTACATACTGTGCTTGCAGATTGGGGCCAAACTAACTCTTACCATTGGTAAATCAGGAATATACCAACCTTCTATATTGGAAACCTTGATTCAGGTGCCCAGGATAAGAAGTCTGGAAAAAAGGGTTCTCCAACTTGCATTCTGTTGCCCTTAGCATGCCCTTAGGTTACTTTTTCTTCACAACCATAGAAACAAAACTTCCTTTCTCTCTTCCCCCTTTATTCCGGGTAGTTCATGGTCTCACGTAATCAACAGATGCCAGAAGCTGGAGGTGGGACTTAAAAAAACACCTGAAGCCTCATGATAACATCTCAAGAGGTAGCAGCAGTAGCATTTTTATGGACTGAGCAAGTATAAATTTGCTACTTGTACACTTGACTGCTCAGTGACTTCTATAGTATTTTTGATATATTTTGATATGTCATTTTTTATCGTAGCTATTATACTGCTTTTATGTCTGTCTTTCATGGAGCCTTTTAGAAGGTCCCCACTGCTGCCTGAAAACATTTTACCTCCCTTTTCTCAACAGTTTCATCCATGCATCCATGTCGCAGAGTTTTCTGTTTGATTATAGAGCTTATCTAAAGTTACCCTGTTAGCAATTTGAAGATTTCAATCACTTATTTTCTGAAAGGTCATTTTCTTTTTTAGTGAGTCCTAGCTGAGATTTTTTCCTGCTATTCTGTATTAATTAATCCTCTTATATCCTTTATCAAAGTTACTGTGTTTTTCAAGATGTTTCTTCTATTACTTTGACGTGCCCCACGTTAGACAGATGCCTAGATGTGAGTCTAACAGGTCCCTCATAATCCTGAAAACAGTAGTTCCTGACTTCTGTTGAGTGGTTAGTTTTATGATGTAATTTTCAAGCTTTTCTTTCCTTTTTTTTCCTATGGGTCTACCTCTGCTTTGTCACCCCTGGTTTCAGCTGGTGTAGTTTCACTAAACCAGCATATAGTAAAATGAAATTACTACTACAGAATAGAGGATCGGGCCATAGAGTTCTAATTCTCAGAGTTTTGGGATGGTCTTTTCTTACTGCAGTGAAGCAGGTCTCCATTTCAGATGTGGCAGCAGTGGAGGTCTTAAGAGTAGGTCATTTTCCCAAAGGAAATCAGACCACAGTTCCAGAGGTTGAAAATATTTTCTAGGGTCTTTTTGTTTCACTCTATACACAAAAGACCTGTGTTTTGTGAACAATATACAGAAAGCTACAAACAGGCAAATTTCACATAGGGTGAGTCTTGCTGTCTCAGCAGTACGTTCGACTGGTGGGTTCGTTCTGCAGATGTGGTTGTATCTGTCCCCTGTGCTCATCAAACTACTGCTGCACCTTGTCTTATCTGTTACAGAGTGGCATCATCCTTCTTGTTCTTACAGTTAAGCAATCTGTGGCTCAGGAGCCATTAATGCTAGCACCTTTTGTAGGTGTTCTGCAATCTAGAGGAACTGCTTGACAAAGTGTGAAAAAGTTGCATCCACTCAAGCTGGGCTGTGCCTAGGTTTCCATTTGTACTGAAAAGGCTTAACCTCCACCATCTATTTAGTGGTTGTTTATATGAATGTCCAAGCACTTCTCCATAGTGTCATGTTCTAATTAGGCATGTACAGCATGTTTTGGAGAATATTTTCGTTGCTTAATTTTTTGTGTGTTTCCTGTAAAACGCATTGTAACATATTCTCAAGTTAAGGGAAATGAACATTCCATTTATTTTCCTAATAGAGCAACCCGTATTGTTAATTTGTATAAAAAATTAAAGCACAAACTGGTCTTTTTGTTAAGAAGATTCCTTTATAAATAATGCAGATTGTGTAGCTTAAGTAAATGCTAGACCTAACATTTTCCAGATGGTGAGAGATGTATAGACACAAGGAGCTATGGAAAATATTTTCCAGTTCTTTACATTTCAGCATGTGCCTGTTTTCTATTTCAGACTGATTTATTTAGGCTCGTAGCAATAGAAAGCTGTATTTGATTAGATCATTATCATCTCTCTGGTTACCACAGAGATGCACAGTGCTACAAAAGGAACTGTAATTTATTTATCTGTTAATATCTTTCTGTTGTGTTACAATTATCTCTTATTCTGTTCTGGTGTGTCCTGTACTTAATCCGTTTGGTTTGGTCTCCCTCCAGAAATAAAAGGGCTTGTTGGTATTTTCTTCTTGTAATCATTTATTGTTAAAGGTCTTCTTAAAAAAAGCCTTGAATATGCTTTAAAATTGTGCTTATAGTAACTTAAAAGTTGCAGTTTTGATCATGGAAATTACTTGTAGGTGTAAGTAATACAGATACCAATACCAGTCGTAACATAAACACTCTATACCCTTTCCTTAGCTCCCACAGATGTTTTGCTTTTTCAAACTGAGAATGTAAGTAAGAATGTAAAAGTGTGGAGGAGACTTCATGTCGATACGTCTCTGCTTTTACTGATCTGTAGCATCTTGCTCCATGAGTAGTCCAGCCCTATTATTCAAATGGCTGGTCACAGATTAATATAATTGTTAGGCTGTCTTTTGGAAATGTGACCTTTCTCCTTCCACACTCTGAAAGATTTAGCCCCTTCATGATCAGTGTGGCTCTTTGCTTTGTTGCACATTTCACAGTTGGCTGTCACTCCTTATCCTCTGTCCTTTGGCCAGTTTCTTGTTCGTTTTATATTCTCCTGCTGCTAATCTGCATGCAGTTACGAGTATACTAAGAGCTATGATATAAAATGTCATTTGGATATATTGCTCAATTATGCTAATTATCAGGTCCATTTATCTTCGTTACTTGCCATTCATATCTACCATTTGTTTTAACATGATGTTTTTATGTTAAAACCCTTGAAACTTGTTTTTATAAGGCTCTGCCAAATTTTTGAAGACGTCTGTATTATTGAGATCAATTATATGGCACAGGCTGTGTTGGTACACCAATGCACGGATGTGAGAGCTGCAATGAATGCTTGGAGTTACAGAAAAGAATAAAACTGATCAAGGGACACCACTCCTGTTTTGACTCACAGTAGTAATAGTGATAAAGAGTTGGAGACACTGTCTTTGCCAGTTTAGGATAATTTCATACAGATTAAAAGAAATATCCTAATTTGGTAAAGCATACAGTCTATCCATCAACACTTCCTTCCTATCTTTTGATATATGTGGGTCTATTTTTTCCCTTAAGTATCTGCAGTATTATTTTTCTACTTGTTTAGCTTCTCCACGGGGAATCAGAAATAGCTGTTCTTCAGTGATGGTGGATGACATGATATTTGAGTTTTATAAGCTGCCTTGTTGTCCAGTGAATTAAAAATTTATGGAAATGTCAGATTCTACTAACTGTTTGGTGGTTTAAGAGTAATAGTATTTTAAATAGTTTTTGTAGAATATTGTCCATTTTCAAGTATTTTGTTATCATTTGCTGTTTTCATCTTAGCTCCTTCTTAAAAGTAGTGTTTAATTGTGTTTGTTAGGGCTTCTACTACCTTTCTTCACTCCCAAGAACTATGAAAATTACCCATTAGTGAAACAGTAATCTCCTCTGTGATCTAGTACATGGCCGCAGAAGTGGCCAGCTGTGGTTAGAATAGAAACACTGCATGGAAAAATTGCCATTAAGTTGTAAACAGGAACAATTTTTTTAAAGTTGTAATAAGAAAAACTGAAATGAAATACAATAGTAAGTGATTACTACAAATATTTTTTTAAAAGGAGTTTGCATATCTGGATATTAATAAAAATAGTATTAGTGTAGTGCAAAATATGTTAATACAGTAACTCTGAATTCCAGAATTCTTTGAAGATGTGAGTATTTTTTGTGTGTAAGACTTTGGTCTAGGCTAGAAAGAGAGGCATTAAAAAGTTGCAAAAATATTTTAACTGAGAGCTAGTTTTAGAAGTGTTAACATCCAACTAGTGATAAAGGTTGAAACCTTCAAAAGGAAGTTGAGTGTCCGCTTTTTGTAGATGAGGGAGCCCATTCATCTACTTGCCCACCTTTGTATGTGAGGTGAAAATCTAAGATCCCCAGGATTCAGGATTGCTGTTCTCCTTTTAAGACGAAATGAAGATTAACCACCCAGAAAATTCTGTTTTACACAAATCTGGAGGTTGAAAATGCCTTGGTACCAGTGAAATACAGCTATTGTTTGAGACCATGAGTAGGCACAGTTAGGTGGTCTCCAGATAACTTGCCAAGAAAGACTTTGTGAATTAGGTCTTGAAATCATGAAGAGTCAACAGGGAGTGAGAGAAAAAAATGGAGCAGTAGGGAGCACTTGCTTGATGGGTTGCTTTGCTGAGCAATGCACAACTGTACTCGGCATAATGTGGGGTTTTAAGCTTGGTATTTTCATATTTTTGTGGAAAGAATTACAAGATTGGAACCTGGAAGTGACAGATGCATGGATAGCTGTTGCTACTTCCAAACTTGAAAGTCAGTACAGTTTTCTGGTAAAATTTTGGTGGGAAAGCTTTTGAATGATGTGCAAACTACAAGGATAATCTCAAGCTTTTTCTTCCTCTAGTGTTGGTGTATGAAGTCCATGTATATACAGGTGCTAAACTTGGTGCTGAAACAGATTCTAATGTTTACATCAACCTCATTGGCACAAGAGGAGATGCTGGCAAAAGGAAGCTCCATAGATCTAAGAATAATAATGTAAAATTTCGACATGGACAGGTGAAGTAAAAATGATGCTACTTCTGATCAATAAGAGTAAATTATGGCTAGCAAACTGTTTCTTCAGCAAGTGTAAATATCTTTTTATTTACAAGCTTTATTCAAGCAGTTTACCATTTTCTCATGTATTTTATTTATTCAAAATTACTTACAGAATTACATCATATGAATAATTTTTATCTGCTGGATCATTTACTGAGAGCATTGGATAGCAGAATTTGAGTACTCTTGGTTGTTTATATTGCACATACAGATAAAATGGTAACAATAACATTCTTGTTCTCCTGAACAGATCACTGTGAATTTTAGAATCAAGTTCTAAATCCTTATTCCCAAGTATGTTTTCCAGTCTTGGTGAGGCAGATAGGGCTAGAAAATGTAATACAGAGATGATAAAATAATTCTTTGCAACTGATCATTGTGTCATGCCAAAGAAATCAAGTGCTGTCTCTGTGGAGTAATTTTAAGGTGTTACTCACCTTAGAAAGGTTTAAAAGATCCTCACTGACTGGCCAGGACCAATGTAAAACACCTATATTCATTTTGCAAAAAAAGAAAGAGAAAAATAAACTATTCTATGCTGTTATAATCAAAACAATAGATGTGTTCAAGACCTTTTTCTTTTTCCTTGTGTGGTTCCACAGATGGATATTTTCTGCATAAAGGCTGTCTCACTGGGAGACTTGGAGAAAGTTCTGATTAGCCATGATGGAGCTGGTCCAGGTAGGATTTAACTTCCTAGAGACCAATCTGTTTTCAAGTCCTTTTTAAACACAGTGCACTTTATTTATATTGCATCCTCCACACAAAATGTGACAGAAGGTCTTGCAGTGATAAAAAGTCTTCCCGCAGACTGGTCACTGTGATGGGATGGTGAAAAACGGTGGTAACGGACAACAAAAAGGACATGAGTTTAATGTCAAATACTGTCATTCCTCTCCTTGCTTTCAAGTTTATTTTTAAGAAAGCACTATTTATTTTCATACAGAAAACTCATGAAAGTGTTGCTCACACAGGTAAAACAATCCTTCATTAGAAAAAGATTGAAGACTGGCCAGAATAGAATTAAAGATATTCAACACCTGCTTTACTACCAAACAAATTTTGAGTAGCGGTAGCATAATGTCCTTGCTGCTTTGGGCAACTGTAGAAAATTTGGTTATTTATTTAATCTATGCAAGACAATGTACAGCTGCTCCAGTGAATGCCATTGCATTCAGCTTGTAGATTTTTCAGAAAAAAAGAGAGAATTCTGTGATGAGACAAAATCTTTTGTTGAGGTGCGCATCTCTGGAATGAAATAAATGAAGAGAAAGCTAGCATTTAAAAGGATGTTGAGGATGTAAATACTGCAAACATGTTTGCAGATTAGCAGCTAGGAAGAAGTTAAGTGAAGAGAATGATTTTTAAAACAGTTGGCCGCACTGGTACCAGATTAGAAAAGTACTTTTACCCTGCTCTGTTCTGAAGTCGCCTCAAGCAACACCCATCCTGCTGACTGTACTGTGTAAGGCTCTGCGCAGACTTGTGACTAGTATAGAAGTAGCCTTATTATTGCAGCCTTGGTATGGGGTGTAAACGTGAGTCTTGTATCTTTGTAGTTCTCCAGAGTTTGCTGCCTTCAGCAATATGGATGATTGTATACCTGAGAGTTTCACATCCTAGCAGGCCAAGACTTAACATAGAAGGCAGTGTGGTGGAGCCTACCTTCACTCTGTCCCCTAGGACACCATACCATGCTCTCTTCCCTTAGCTCTCCTTTAACAGGCAGCGTAGCCGTATCACAGAATCAGCATTACAAACCTGCAACCAGACTCGGCTATCTTAAGCTGTTCTTTGACAACGGAGTTCAAAATCTGTGTTTTTGGAGGACTGTCTAAACAGGACAATGGATTGAATTCTGCCTATAACAAAATTTATGCCTCAGTGATTAAGATGATTTTTCATTGTACTCAGCACAGACAGATGTCACAGACCTCTTTTGAACTGTATCCAAAACTAGCCCCAGATAAGCCTGGCCTGAGGTGACCAGGCGAGAGCTGAGTTCACCTGAGGTGGGAGCTGGAAAAGGATGGTGAGTCAGGAGGGAGGCCATCTAGAGAACCAATCTTTTGGGGGTTGAGAGGGAGAAAAGAGGGTTCCTTTAGCGGTGGGGCTGCCCTTTTTTCTAATCATATCACTTGCCAGAGTGATAGGGCAGAAGGTCTTTAGTCTTGATTTGGAGACTGTCTTGAAAGGATCATGGAATATATACTTTCTTTGGGGCTTCTATACTGCAGGGCGTAGATCTTCTTCCACAGCCACTGTGAACGAGGAAAGAAAAGGAATTTTGTTGTCGACAGCAGGGTTTTGGCACTGGTCATATGCGAGTCACTAGATGATGTGTCTTATCTGCTGAAAGAACCTTCTCCTCCATAGAAGCTTTCCACACATACCTGTACATTTACACAAGCAGCGCCTTTCATCTTACTTGGCCTGTTTCAAAGTGACCTGCCTGATTGCTGGTGAATCTCAGCCAGGCTAGTAGGCCTCTTCCAATGAAAGAGCATCTGAGGCATGGAAGGGTGACAGAAGAAGCTTGCAGAGTGTCCTAACATGCCCTGGGCCTGAAGCCTTGTAGGGGAAATGCCACACTGCCTGGGCAAGCCCTCCTTATGGGGTAGAGGCTGCTGCCTTCTACGGACCTCCAGACTCGGATGCAGACAGGAAGGCAGAGCATGAGAATAAATAGGACGGTTGTCAGCTTCTGACCAAAACACCCCTCATGCTGTTTTGCTAGAATGTGCTGATAAATAATGGTATGAGTCAGGCAAAACCCCGTATGCAACGTGGCAAGTTGTGAGTGGTGCAGACGCAGTGAGAACAGGATATTTGAAAAGGGCTTCGCAGGACAACTGTGCCAGTCACTAGGACAGTTACTGGAAGTGATCTAAGAGATCAGCATGGATGTGGCAGCGGTTACGGCTGTGAGGGAGAGGATGAACTCAGTAGCCCAAGAGAAGTGAGGCTGCACAGCTCCATGCCTGCCAGTCCCACTAGTAGCAAGGCTGAGTGTGTGTTCCCAGTAGGTAAACACACAAACACATTTATAAAACACATATTATGTATGCACGTGGCCGGCCACGCAGATCAACACAGCACCAATGACCTTATCCTGTTACCCTCTCCAGCTGATCAGAATGACAGACCATCAATGGCAAATATATACATATATACATACAGTATGGATGTTTAAGGCTTCCAGTAGCTCGCCTTAGACACTCAGTCTATCCAGTCGCTGGTCCTGGATCCTTGGGTCCTCAGTTTTCCCAGTTAGTGGCAGCCAGACATACAAAGCCCCTCCAAGGCTGCAGCCCCACTCCATTTGCAAATGAAAGCGGTAGTCTTAATGATTTGTTAACTAGTACTCTTACATATGCAATCGCAACGTCACTCACAGAGGACCAAAATTTCCAGCTTTCACACAGATCTCAGTTAACTGCATGAACAGATTTATCCCAACATCCTTGTGCCTGTTCACAAGGAAACAGAAGATGTAGGCTGGGATGTGAATGGTGTTGGCAGTTCACAGACGTATGCATATACTTGTCTCCAAGGAAAAAAACCCCACCTCTCTTAAAACAGAGCAAAGTAGAGAAGAATTAACATTGTACCTCTTGCAGGAGACACAGAATAATAAAGCTTTCGTTCTGCTAATATATCTTGCCCATTTAGCTGAGCTCTGTCTTAATATGACCTGTGTTTCTGCTGGAAAAAAATAATCTGGGCCTTTTTCTTTAAATTAATTAAAGAAAAATTGCATTTTTTCACATGATAAACTTTTGTCATTTCAACATAGGCAATGGATGGTTCCTGGATAAGATTGTCGTCAAACATAAAGAAGGAAAGGAAGATCAGGAGGTTGTATTTCCTTGTAATAGGTATGCCATTCACGGAGAAAAAGAATTTGTTACACTCTGGCAACCTAAGGAAAAAATTGCAAAACACGCATGTGCACACAACCTAGGTGTATGAGCAATGCCTCAGAGTTTTTCAACATACAAGGAATGCAAAATTTTGCCATTGAAGACAAAGAACAAAGTTGCTGTCTTGGTATAGGAGGGAGTCATAGCCTAATGCAAAGAAGCCCAAAACCAAATGTTGCATAGGAGGAAAGATGCATTGATTTTTTTTTTTAATCTAAGTTATACAGAGACCACATGAAAATAAATGAGCTTTCAGTTCTCAGTCTTTTAAGAAGTATTACGTGTAAAGATCTAGCTGCACTGATTTTGGTCAGTTGCCTTTTCTCAGTCACTGAAAACGTTACATACATCCTGGAAATCTTTGGGAAGACCTTTAGCTTTTCTCCAAAAGAAGAGCTACGATATTTCCTTTCATTTAGTAAATCTCTACTTGTCTGTCTTATTAGGTCTAGAATTTTGCTACCATGGGCAAAATTTGAAAATGCTCGACTCTCTCAGTTCTAATAATTACTAAACAGCCTATTCTTCCAAATATTTTTATTATCTGAGGCAACTGCAACCTGAACTTTTAGCAGTCATTGAGTTGAATCGTATGGCTATAACAGAAAAAAACACATAAAATAAGCCAAGAGATGAAAGTAAGGATTTACGTGTGTTGTTTATATATTAGCATATTTAATACAATAGAAATAATTTGAAGAATTGAAATTTAGATCCAGTTAATTATATTCTGTGGTATGTGGTTTCCAGAATTTATGAGTTTGGGTTACATGGCTGAAATAGTTTCCATGTTATTTTGGGAACTGTGTCTTAAAGTCTTGAAAATCTTTAGGGGTTCAGTAAAGACAGCTCTCCTTCTCTAGGAATCCTACCTGTTTACAAAAAAACCAGGGTTTCAGTTCGCAAGGTTCCTGGAAATGACTAGCTAAGAACCATTTACTCCTCTCAGAACTATTAGTCTGATGATCAGGTGTTTGCTTTAGTTTTCCATTTTGGCTATTAGGCTTTTTATTTCGTTTGGTGTGGATTAAAGATGGCTATTGGAAGAGATTTGTTTCTTTAATTGCAAGGAGATTTTATGAGACTTCTCTAAAGGGCGGGATACTTAATAAGGACACTGGTCTCTATAAAACTGCCTTGTCAAAAGGAAATTGTTAAGCTCGTAGAAAAAGATTAGGGACATTATATATAGAACCAGAGGAATACTGTCATTGTTTGCCTGCGGTGTAAGGGTGCTGCCAATGTGTCAAAGTTTGTTTTCTGTTTTTGGAAGCTACTAGTGATCTTTTGTTTCTTAAGAAGGAATGAGCAGATAGGTCACAAGAGTTAATCACGCTATGTATTACAACATTATTTGAAATACAGTGGAGTTTAGACTTCATGCATAAGAGATTTATTCATAGAGTTTTGTTACATACAAGAAGTGAAATACATTAGGGATCTTTGGGTTTAAACAAATGCAACATCAACATGGAGCCAATAGAATAGAAGCTGATAGTGAGCACATATTTATTTATTCTTAAATAAGTGAGATTTTTAAAGGCTGTAAAGTGTTATTATCTCAGCAAAGGGGATCAACTGAAGGAGTATGGATGTATGTTTGTGGTGAAATGATATTGCAGGAAAGCTCCATAAATTCATCAGTAGAAAAGAAAAGGAAAGTAAAAAGAGAAGTTCAGTTAATTGCTGCAGATCTACAGAAGTTTTAGAAACTTCCAGACCTGCAGGGCTTATATATAATTTTAAGTACAAAGGGTATAATGAACCACTGCAGGTTATATAACGCCCCCCGCAATGTACACTTGAGTCTCTGATCCTGTAAATACCTTAGTATTTCATATAATGTACTTCATATAATACTATAGAACTTCATATAGCTACCATGTAAATTCCTATTTTCCTGGAGCAGAGTAAGCCAAATTCTCCTAATATGAATAAGGCCAACTATGACGAATGTATAAAGGAAAATTCAGTCTAGGAAGTAGTTTCAAGGCATAATTTGATAAAAAAGTATAAAAAAATACTACTGGAGAGAGAAGGTGATTGCCAGGTAACTCGTAATATACTGATATTTTTTATTAATCTTACTATTTTTGTTTTTGCAATGAAAGATGGTTAGATGAATATCAAGATGATGGGAAAACTGAGAGGGAGCTAACTGCCAATAGTAAGTATTTTGTTAAAGAAAATTTGTGTTGTAACAATATAGTATATACTTAATGCCTAGTTATTGCTGAATAACCCTTCTGAATAAGACTGTAACTTAAGAAGAAAAGTGATAATAAAGTTTGCTCACATACCTTTTTTTGCTGTTCATATTTTAGAGGATGGCAATTCAATGAAGACATTCCTTAAAGGTAAGAGTTGTTCTCTACACCACTGTTTTTGCTGTTTGAATTTACCCTGCAAATCAGTATTAAGTGACAAATATGTGACCTCATTGTATATGTAAACTATCAACTGTGAGAGAAAACGAAGACAAATTTGCGGGCAGTAGTCTACAGAAAGGACTAGGACTTTATAAGTAATTGAGAAAAACATGTTGCTCATAAACAGTTTCTTGTTTTCTTCCTGTTTCTACTATTCTGTTCTGAAATCAGCCAGGAATTCCTTTGAGAAGAGATTCAAGTGTTGTTTTTCTTATCCCAATGTCACTGTCTTTTAATACATGGGGACAGGTCCCCTAGCAAACATCAGCAAGTTGAAAAATGTGTTGTGAAGTGTCAGTGGAAGCATTTTCAGGTCAAAATCCATCAGGGTATTTCCGAAGTAGCCAGAAATAATGCAGGCTTAAACTCCAAATCTGTTAGTGAAGCTAAATGTAGTATATGCATTCAGTTGACTAAACCTGCTTGAATTAATAAAAAGATTTTAATAAAAAAACTACCCACCCAGTTTTCTATTTTTATAGCTACCAAGACAGCCTCATCACTGTAATATGCTAGTACACTGTAATATGCTAGTACCTCCCAAGTGTTTAAAATTTGAGATACCATCTCTGTGTTTCTCCCTAACCAGAAAAGAGGAACAGACTGACACAAATATCTTATGAATATTTAACTGTAAATGCGTGTTCTGTGTAACTGTGTCTGGGAAGTGTATGGGAGAAACTAAAGTAAAAAAAGTAACATTTACATTTTTCTCTGAAAACGGTGACTTGCATTCTGTAGGATGAGTCCTGATCTCTCAATCTAATTCCAGTTTCAGTGAAAATTAAATAATTTGCATTCAGTCAAATTAGCCAGTTTAGCCAACAGCTTTATTGTTCCATGGCAACATAACTTTGACAAGAGGAGACTGATTAACACAGGTAAGTAAAGCCTTTCCCACAGAAAAATTTGGTTTTCACAAGAGTGACTTGGAATTGAATTCTGCATTCTGCTAAGTGCACAGTTCAGAAATGCAGCCATAATATCTATTTCACCTTATGTTCAGAAAATAGACTATATTTTACTATTAATCTAAGCTTTTTTCCCAGTGCAGCTTCATTCTTTATTATGCTATAATAAGCAGGCACAGATGCACAGACTGCTGAGAGCCTGTGCGTGTCAAGAGCAGTTAGACACAATATATTGATTATGAGGAGAAAGGAGTGGCTGGTTCTTAATCAGTTTGTGAAACGTCACACTGTCAAGATGTCCAGGAGGACCCAAAGAGTGTGTGCTGATTTCTTAGGCTGAGACAGCGGTTCTGAATAATGAAGGTATAAAGGAGAAGAACGTTTTTAGGAAGTGTTCTGCCAATTAGCTATGCATCAGCTTAGCTTGAATTACTCTTTAGCTGTCTTTTCTTCACCCAGGGGCTCGTTCCAGTGAGGAATGAAGACAGGTGAGAGATCATGCTTTTATGCCTTATGCAAAAGAGATGATGAGGAGGACTGATCTCAGGATTGTTCACAGTTTAATTTGTGTTGTCATACTGGTCATCTCATAGACCTTGCATGTGAGAAGACTGAGCTTTATAGGAGGGTAGCAATCACAAGAGGTTTGGAAAGGCGTCTTGTATTCAGTTCTGTGTCAGTCCATAATGACACAGTACCAGGGTTAGAGCTGATAAGAGACAATTCCAGATATGCAGAGTCTTGGAAGAAAAAGTAATTGCTTTAAATTCTCCCAGCAGTGGTAGCAGTGAAGATTTCACGCGGTAGAGCAGATAGTAGAGATAAGCAGTCCCATTCACTGTGGAAGTGAAAACTTTCAACATAATATACATTTACTGAATAAAAGGCAAGCAGCAGTGTTGATGTCAGGCTGCCAGGTTTTTTTTTTGCATCCATGCAGTCATATTCTATATGAGCTGCACTCTGCAAGTGGGCTTCAGAGAAAGTCATAAAAAGTTGATTGGTGTAATTGGTGTTGTTTGATTTTCAGGATAAGATCAATGTGCTTAGGTCAGGTCTAAAGAAAAAGTAACAAAACAAAACACTTTATAAGTCACTCTGAAGGTCGGATATCTCATTCTTTTTGGATAAGGCTAGTAACCTGTTCAACCACCTAGCCAAAGAAGAAAGTCTGAAAGTCATCATTGCTAAGCAAGTTACTTGAGGGCTCCTGGTCCTTTTTCAGCTAGGCTGGCATTACGCCAGCTTTAATGAAGCATAAATCCCAGGTCCCTGTGAATGCTCCTGCTGGCTACAGATTCTGCCAAAATTCAGGATGCCCGTATCAAGTTTTCTCAGCAACCTTTGTATATCCATAGCTTAAAGAGAGGCTCTGGCAAATCAGACATAGGAACAGATTTATTTGTATTCTTTTGATTCCACCTTGTATGTTTCATGCAAGACAAAAAGACAAAGCATATTGCCCTGGTAGAGAAGGCAGATAGCTGCTCTCAGCTCTCAAATGATGAAGTTGTTTTGAGGGAGAATGGGAGTTAACAGCACTCTCTAAAAGTTTCCTACATCTCTCCTTCTGTTTCGTCTATTTCTTTTCCTTTTCTGCCTCAAAATAGGTGGAGTGTCATAAGAGTACATAGTAAAGAATTTTCTTTCAAAGTGAGGAGGCAAGACATAGTATATTCCGCACTGCAGTCAGTTAAAAGGAGGTGGGGTCCTGTAATGCGATTCCTGTAGGGTGCTCTGTGGTATTCTGGGCTTTTGTGAGCAGTGAATCAAATATGGTTCAACATCGATGAACAGAGTTCAGATATTTCTAGGTTAGCTCTTCTTGTGTTGTGCAAGGTTGTTGGTATATAGAAAATTCATAAGAAAAGAGAAAATTTTCAGTAAATTCTCCCATGACTTCTTTTTTTTTTTAATTATTCCCTACCTTGCAAGTGTTTGCTAATGGAGTAAGAATAATCACAGAATTCCCAAATTGTGAATGGATTGGTCCTGCTTCTAAAAAGCAGTGACAGCATATATTGCCAGGTGGAGGCTGAATTTCCTAAGAAAATAAAATAACCAGACTGACTGCTCTGCCTCAAGGCAATACAAATTTCTACACTCTCTGGGTAGTAAGCAACCTGCTCCTACATCTAGCAAAGTGTGAATGTCATTCTAGGTCTTAAGACTAAAAGACACTAGAGGAAAAAACGTGGAATAATGTATTGTAAAAACAATGGTGTTCATACTTTAAAAAAACAGAAAAAAAGCCTTCTTTTTTCAGTTTTCTGAATTATGTTATGAAATGTTGACTTTATGTTTTACCTTGCCCAGTTTGCTATGTGCAGAAGTCATTGCAGGTTTGATTTTCACAGTTTACTGCAAGCATCTTTCAGGTTCCAAACTAGTGGTTAAAAGACTTTCTGGAAGAAAATTGTTATGACTGATCCCCTTTAATTTCTGAAATTCAACAAATGACCCCTGCTTCTAACGTATCTCTGGATACATCTCTGTAATGTGAAATCAGATCCTTGGTTATATTATCTTAGAAAAGAGGAATTCTGACTTTTTTTTCACAGAATTCTGTTTTCCCCCTACCATTCATTTTAGCAGTTGTCATACTGATGTCTCAAAGAAAATGGCTATGGCTTTACACATAAGCTAAAAGTACAATAATACACTAACACACTATTCATACTGAAAGGAAGCTAATGCAGTTCCATAGTATCAGGGGAAAAGTCTCCTTTTTAATGTGGCCACACATTTGAAACACAGAAGATGACCTGCTCGAGCTCAGCCATCTGATTTCCAGAACTTTCGAATATCCTGAAAAGAGAGAGAGAAATCACTGAACACAATAAGTATTTGGCATCAGTCTCCTGTCTGGTGTAGCCTTCCTTACCAAGTAGCTGTCTAAGTGGATATAATATTAGAAAAAAGATTTTTTTCTTATTATGGCATGAGCAGGTTAAATGAATGTGCTGAACTGAGAGAAAATGCAGTCAGTCTGGGTTAGCTCAGTTACTAAATTGTAGAAGCATTAAAAGTAAATGTAGGAGAACAAACAGTCACAGATGCTAAGAGGCCTTAAATCTGTTAACCACTGATTTATTTCCTGGAAAACTCCCAACTGGTGTCTTAGCCTTTCTTCTGAAATAATAATTAAAAATACAATTATGGATATTAATTAAAATAATTCACCTTGCCTGAAGTACCTTCTGTAAACATCCTGCCTCTTTGAGCAGGGAACAGGCAGTTATGCACCCGTGCTTTGTCTTAACTTGGGGCTTGCACTTTCCTGAAGCAGAGGGATATTACGAACAGAAAAAAAAAGCCCACTTGGGAAACACAGTAATGCAAAATTATCTTAATTTCCTCTCTTCTGTGTTGCTGGGACAGCCTTCAAAATGGGGCATGGTTGGAGAGGATAAGAAGTTCAGGGCTACGTTGGGAGTCTCTGTAAAAATTTGAAGCTGCTCGTAAACCCTTGGAGTGCTCAGGAGCAGCAGAAGCTCAAATGATGCTTGACTTCACCAAGTGTGACACCCTGAAGGGTACCACATGCCAACCTGGCACAAGGAGACAAAATTCAAAGCTGGCACATATATCAAACAACTTTGCCTCATTAGGCAAAGTGTGGATCTTCCACATACTACATCTGACTCATTCCTGGAAATGACCTCAAAAAAAGAGTTCAGATGGAAGGATCCTTTCAGCTAAGTGTGTTACTCAGCAGACTGACTGTGAGATGTGTATTTGCCTGCAGTTTTGTAGCTGAGCCCAGAAGAGTCAGGGAACAGTCAGATGTAATGCAGGAACAGCTTCTATAACAAGGGGAAAACCAAAATTAGCTAAAGAAAATAATGTGAAAAACAGGGGAAATTTATAGATCAAGAAAACCAGGTCAGGTTTTCACCCAGTCTCCACCTCCAGGCAGGTGGAGGAAAAAAAAGGTATGAAAAAAGCACACAGTACTGTAAGAAAAAGAATCACATCCAATTTATTTCTAAATGAAACTATTCTAAAATTTATTTTGTCAGCACATTGCATTGTAGGGTTACACACAATCACAAAATAATTCTCTTTTATATTAATCCCATTAGCAAATTATCATATTCTCACAATACCGGTCACAGTCTAAGCACAGGCTTTTGATTTCCTTCCACTGTTAAGTTCCCTTTGCCATGCAGGATCAAGTGTCTTTTCTACAAATAGTTCATTTGAATTCAGGGGGAGATTTACTTTCAAACAGTTAAGTAACTTTCTAATCTATACTGTCCATCTAAGACACAGTATTTTTTCCACACCTGGATTGGTTTTCTGTAGCTTGTCGGTTGCATTCTGGACTTCAAACTTTGTTATGAGTACAGGTCACCCACCAAAAAAGAATCTCTGAAAGGCCCAAGCTATGAGCTGAAGGCAGTGCAAACACCTCTTTGGAATTCCCTACATTTTGGATTCGGCGCTAATGAATGATCTGATCTGACAAATGAGCAGACTGAACGTGATATATTAGGTTAGAAAAATCTGAGAAAAGAAGTGTCAGTTTCATTGCTGAACTAGTGTATTAGCCAGCAGTTCTTACAAATGGATCATGTACAAGTCTTTCAAAATGTTAGTTTTCTTTTTCATGTTACATAAGAACACTTTAAGAACTGAAAGTTAATAAATTAATTACTGTAATTAAAGCAGCTATTTTGTTATAAAGAATGCAAAAACCTAGGCAGAGTCCTTTTCCTGCTTCCTTGGTGTTAATTTCTGCTTTCATACCCACTTCAACAATTGTCTTGTGTTTACCATGTCTGATTTAAGCTACAGTTATCTTCAAGAGAAGGAATGTCTATCTATTTTTATTAAGTGGGATGTAAGTTCACAGTAATCTTTAAATTCTTTGTTGTAATAATAACAGAGACATCCATTGCTCTCTGGCATTGATGCTAAAAACATTTAATTGATACACTGATGCTAAAGATGTTTTTATTTTCTTTAGCAAAACAGTGGAGAGTGCAAGTTAAGACAGATGGAGATTCCCCAGACCCACATGAGTGTAAAAGGACCCTTGTGATTTACGGCTCAAAGGGCAAAAGTGATGAGCTTCTGCTTTCTCCGCAAAAGCCAGGATATGTGTGCTTCCTACCCAGAGCAACAGATGAATTCATTGTAAGTCATACATAGGACTACACAGAGCTTATCATGACATTCCTCTCTAGCCAAAATATATATATATATATGCATGGAATGGTAGTTTGACTGGTACAAATGACATATTTATTTACAAAGACAGAATGATACAACTTTAGATCTTGGCTCATCTTCTGCTGGTAGTCCTGTTGTACTACAGCCATCTGTAGTGTTCTCTTTGAATTTTCAGTGCCTTCAAGGGCACGTATCATGGAGGAAAACTGGTGTCTTTTGCGTAATTTATTGCATTCACCAGCTCGTCTTGCATTTTTTCTAATTCTCTAAAGGTTCCTGAATTGCAGTTTGTACCAAAGGCAATATACAATTATTTGCAAATGCAGAAGATGAAGGATTTGACAGTATTCCCAGGGGACATAAGTGGGCTTTTCTTTCCTTTATTTCAGTCTTTGTAAAGCAGTATCCACGCTCCCCCAAAATACTTCTGTCTCTCAGGCCAGCAGGCAGAGGATTTTTCAGGATAATCGTAAATCACTGGAGAACGCATCCAGGCATATCAAAGTGTGATGAACCCTGAAGCAATAGCATATATATGGCCAATATTAAAATCAGCCCTAACAGAGTCCTGACTATCCATACACCTGATGTGTCCTGCTGCTTTGAGAGGATTCATCTGAGGCATCTTTTTAGTGTTCAAATTCTGTCCTAGCTTTCTAGGCCAAGTCACTGCAAATTCTGTTGATTGGCACGAAGTACAGCTTCTAGCCAGTGAGATGAGAGAAATAGCTTGCAATTCAAGGCAGTTTTATAAAGCTCAGAAATACTTTTCAATGGCTGCAATAAGCATTCTGAAAACAATGGCAAAACTACATTTAGAAAATGTTGTCAAAGCTTCACCATAATGACCTGATCCAGGCTGAATTTTTAATTTAAATAACAATCTAAAGCAATTTAGGAACTTTATGGGGAGGAAATGAAAAGATAAATGGCACTTCTTAAAGACAAGAAAGGAGCTGCTTATCAGAAAACAGACAGTAAACACACTGAGCAACAAAAGGAGCTTCCTAAGCCATCGACATAAACTGAAGAGGTCAACAGAGGCAGAATCTATCTATGGAGCAACCACACCAGCTGGCTGAATTCTGGCAAGTATCATTGCATAAAGCAGACCTCTGCAACATCCAACTTGTCGGTACTTTCCCAAATGGCATGTATTCCTTGTAAAGACTGCCTAATTTCAATGACTGGGTACCATGCTAGGAGAAATTAGTATTGTTATGTGTCAGTGGTGGTTGTCCCTCCTAGTCTACTACCCTCGCTACCACAGTACCATATCCATCATACTGGTCTTCCGCCCTAATGGCTTTCTGAATGCTTGTTCATACTTTGGATTTGCTTTGGGTTACTGCCTGTATTTTCCCTTTAGCTGTTTGTGTCCTCGTTTTTGTTGCTTTGTATGAAGAAGTTAATACTACTTGAGCATTGTTTACTGTGCATGAAATTTTGTCTCTTTGCCACACTGCTTACAGTGTTTTACAGTTTTTGTGGCATTCCAAGGAAATCAGAATAGCAGGTCTAATATAAAGGAGCATTTGGGGATTCACAGATATCTCCATAAAAACCTTCACAGCTTCTCTAGGTGGTTCAGCTAATAAACCCAGTCTGTTTTTACTCTCCTTTTCTTTGTTCTTACTAAAGCTATTCTTGAAGAATGCAGAAGCTTTGCTCATGTTCTCCCGCTGTAGCAGAAGGCTGGTAGCACGAGCATGATATCACAAGGAGGACAAGCTGTGAATACAGCTTTCCAACAAGCAGGAACAAATGAACTTTTAAAACCCCCCAAGATCCTGGTCCTAGACAAATGTCTTTAGTAATACAATGCAATAAAAGGAACACTAGGTTATCTAGGTTATGTGCTATAAGCAGCTCACATTTTTCTGAAACAGTAAGCTTAATTTTGATCTCAGAGATACATTTATTGCACACTGAGGACAGGAAGGCATCTAAATTCCTGATTTTCCAGGTGCTCTCACACAAGTATATGCACAGATGTGTATCATATTCAGAATGACTATTTGATCCAAAATATTTCTAACCAACTCCTATGAAAGAACAGGTGTAGTTTAATTGCACTTTGCAAGCATAAAGAATAAATTGTTAAAAGAGATAAAATAGCAGCATCTTATCAGGTACAGTTGTTGGGTTTCAGTGGTGTCAGGCATCTGTAGTACAGTGGGTGAGCTGCTTAAATAAGGATAAATTTAATTAGAACACCTTAGTTCTAATGACTAAATTGAGAAATAGGTGAATGTGTCAATGTTATTGAATCTGCTGGGAGTTCTAGTTGAAGATAGCACAGCAAGAAACCATGCCATCTCCAATGAACAAAGACATTGAAAAATAACTGGGAAAATGAAAGTAAACTAACAATGCAGTAGTAGAGGTTTTTTCCTTGATATTCCAGTGATGGTAGGAATCAGTTGTTGATCTCAAGTGGAATGAGTGAATTTGTAAAGTATACGTATCTTTCTCTCAGTCATCAGTGTTTCTTGGTTACCTACAGAGTAAGCTTGTCAGAGCATGCCTTTGCCGAGTCCTAGTGTATTGTGCATATTCTGCTATCCAGAGAATCATAAAATGCAAAGATATATCAACTGACAGATTGGTATCCCTAAAACTACTCTCCAAAGCAGTAGCACAGGTAGTATGATATGAGCAACAGAGCTCTGCAAGTAGGACTGTTCATAAATACCCAAGAAATACGGAATGTATGTTGTGTTAAGGACTGTGAGGGTGACAGAAAATTTTAAATCACATAATGCAATACTCAGTGTGTTTTCCACAGTATGAGATGATGCTCCAAACAACAAGAAGCAGGATTTCTGGAGGTCCTGACAGAAACCTGTTCTGCTGAATTTGAGGATGCTTTGACCACACCCTTTTAACTAGAATCATTTATGCACCTTGTTGGTTTTTTTTTTTAATCAAGGAAGTGATAAAGAATTTACTTTAAATGTGCACCCAAGCAGTAAATTTTTAATGCTTTAATTACATTAGGCATGATGTCCTTGGAGAAGGCCTGTGTGAGTCAGAAAGGAAAAGGTTTAAAATATGAAATTCTCTAATCATCTTCATCAGTTACCTGTCTCTGAGAGTTACTGTAGCGAATTATGGCATGGACTCTAGATGTGGTGCATCAAGAGACTATTTTATTAGCAAGTCTCAGTTATATTTATAGTTCAGCTTAGCAGATATTTGTGGCTATAGAGTCATTGTTCATGCGTAAGCTAGCCAACAGTCTTGATGACACGATGATCATGCGTCTTTTTGTTTGTGTCCTTTACTTCGTATCTTTTTGTTTGCATGTAGTTTCACAATCTGTAAGTTTCCACTTTATTACAGAAAACTTCTACTTTTATACTTAAGAGATAATTATTTACACAGGTGTTTCTTTGAAGTCTTGAGATTAATCTTGCTATTCTATTTCTAGGACAGAG
>JAVKLA010000027.1:11292787-11316635 GCA_034782735.1 Sagittarius serpentarius
TGTACTGGTCCTCCTCCCTGTACCGGTCATTCTTTCTCACACATACACAGAACTCTAGGCAATCTGTTGTCCTTGAACACTACTTTGATCTATTAACGTCTAAGCTTAGTCTTAACAATATTTATTCTCTTTCTACTCTTTATTCAATCTTCTTTAATCATCCAGCTGGCTGGAGCCATCCTGTAGCTGCTACAAGTTACCTGTCTCTGAGAGTTACCTGTCTCTGAGAGCCACCCCAGTGGCTTTGCCAGAGCAGCCTCTTGATTATAAAAGCTACGCTCCTTCAGTCATGTAATGGAAAAAATATTGTGTTGTTTAGTATATGACAAATCACATGCAACTCAGCTAAGATTTCAGGTACTGAATATTACATAAAACTGTTCAGAATAAATAAATGTGGAAAAATTAATTAGGAAATTATTATAAAAAATAAAAAACAAGGTAAAGTGTCCTCTTGGAAACGTTCTGCAAACTTAAAACCAGGATATTCACTGGACATATACTTTGTGATGGATTATTTGTCTGTCTTTGCTTTGAAGGTCATGTTACACCAATTAATAGGTATCGATGGAGGGAAAGCCAATTATGGGATCAAAGATAGGATGTTATATTCCAAAGGGAAAGAGATCGTATTGAATTGCTCAGAAAAGGATTGCAAGAATGATGTAATGGCAATACTCTGTTACAATGATGGAACTGAACAGAAAGGATAATAATGGCCAGAACTGTGGCGTAGAAAACCAAACCCATCAAAAGGATGCAAATATCCAATACAATCAATTGAAAATAGTTAGTGTTTATTTCCATGGATTATAGACAGTATGATTGCTAGTGCTTGCTCATTCAAAGGCAGTCATGGAATTAATTGAAATTGTGATTCTAGAAACAAAAGGAAAAATAGTGGCTTTTAAATAGTCTGTCCTGTATTCTGAAATTATTTTCCTATATATCTCATCTGTGCATTTCCTACAAGGATTATAAAACATGTATTTATGACAATTTAGAAGCCCAGAGAATTGCAAATTTGGGTAGCAGAAGACAAAGTAAAATGTGAGGTACAGCTTGCCCTGTCATATCAAAATAAACAAGTTCTGTAAAGTTGGAACTGCAAACCAGAGAGCTTTGTGGAATAAGTTGTGCACGGCATTTAGAGTAGCTGCATGATACAGTCATGAGGTCCATCTACAAGAAAAAAAATCTGCAGGTAGTAATTTTACAAGTCAGTAGTCCGGTTCTGAAAGAGAAGCAGCAATGATTTTGTTGCCTGTGAAGGAACCATCGTTTAGATGGGTGAAGAATCTGTGCGCTCTCCTCTCAATGAGCCCAGATAATTCCTGTTAAGTTTAATAAGACATGAATGAATATTTTAGGAGGAATTAGACCACTTAGTCCACCGTCTTTAATGATATCCTTTGCAGCATACGCAGCATGAATGAAAAACTCTTGACATGAAATTCTGCCCACATATTTGCTTTTTCATGGCGCAATGGTGGAGACCAAATCAGGAATCTGTGAGGATGTGGTAGATCAAAGAGGCGTAACCTCTCTCACATGTGCATCGTGGTCTGGGACAGCCTTAAGTTCTGTATGCACGATGGCGTACAGACAGGCGGGGCAGGCTAGGCTTAGAGAGAGGACAAGTCAGGTGCCCCCTTCTTCAGTGTAAAGCTACCGCTGTGTGGTTGTTGTGGGTACTGTGGAGTTACAGTTCAGGGATGGAGAGATTCTCTGCAGCCTCAGGGCTGTTATATAGACAGCGGGAAGGATTTCTTCCCTGGTCCTTAAAGAACAATGCCTTGAATCTTGAAATTTTGTAGGAGTGGCACAGCAACCCCTTATAACACCTTAAGGAATTCAGACTGGAAGGGATCATTTAAGCATCAGGTACAATTCCTTCCTACCACAGGCCTCTTTTCATAAGTTCTACACCATAAACAGTTCAAGCTTCTGTAAAATTATCTTGGCAGGTGGCTTTATTTTCAATTAACTGTTCCTCCTCATACTCTGATGTTTTACTATTTCTTATTTGCATAGCAGTTATTAATGAGGGTGGCCAACTCTCTCCCAAAATGACAAAACCACATTTTTTATATGGTTCCTCCCTAATAACATAAGAATAAGGCAGCTGATACTTCCCTACATGTGTATGTCCACTGTGCAAAGGCACGTGAACTAGCTTTAAGCAAGCTGGGTCAGCAGCGAAGGGCTGTCAAGTGCAGAGCTTTGTTGAGAAGCAGAATAAATTAATCTATTAGGAGCTCTGTACCCTGTCTCAGGAGCCAGTCTGCTGGTGATGCTGCTGGTCCCAGAGCATAATTGTGTAAGACTAATTTCAGTTTCTTACTGGGGTGCTACTATGATGCACAAAGGATTTATTTCCTGGCAACAGTCACCAAATCTTATGTTGTGACTGGTCTGGGGGAAAAAAAAAAAAAAATACAAGAGAAGAACAAGGCCACTGGCAACATTTTCTGATTTGATCCTTCTTAAAAATAATTGTCATTGTTACCTTTTAAAAATAATAGTTCTGTCTTGTTTCACTCAAAAATCACTTCCCACCCTGTCTTTCTTGCAGTTGCCCAGTGAAAGGCTGCAGCACTCTGCTTCCTGCTGTTCAGAAGACTTACCATGCCGTGGTTAATGTCATGTAGATCATTAGCGCTTGATGCAGTTTGATCATGCCAGTTCCCACAGCCCTAGCTGGGGTGGTTTAACCAGATCTCACAGAAGCCCACAATCAGCAACCAGATACTGCATTTCCCATATGTAATATGGGAACAGGGCTGTGTTGTTCTACAGAGTTATTTCTGTAACATTGATGATTTCCTTCTATGCAGAAATATCCCTTCTCTTTTTCAAAGAATTGGTTATAAAGTAATTTCATGTTCTAAATCCAATCATTTTGCAAATGAGAATTTACGTAAAACTTTCTAGGCTCATAGTAATTATCATTAATTTTAATATCTCACTCGACTGCTGATATCAGAACCTTTAATTGTAAGGTAATGCTCTCTTTATCCAGTAGGGTCAAAGCTTTACATGTTACCTTCTGTCTAAAGAGCTTAAATGCACAGATGTTACTAACTTTAACCTTGACTCACCCTAATGGTAGGGTGTCTTGCTTACAATACTAATAACGCAACAGGGGAAAGTAAGGGAGACAATCTCATCCATGATCATACCATGAAAAAGAAAAGGTTTGACTCTCTCATCACACTTACCCCAGCCTCCTATTCAGCTTTTCCATTGGTTAATGTTAAGTCTGGGAATTCTACACAGAGGTTTGGGAAAATCTCTGTAAGTGAACCAGCCCTGACAGTATGCTCTTGCTCATGATATTTGTTGCAGGTTGAGACTGGAGATCTGGGAGATGTATACAAGATTCGGGTCAGCTGTGATGATGTGCGAGGCTTTGAGGGTTGGCATTTGAAGTCTTTTCACTTAGAAGAGATACATACAAAACAAGAACTGAACTTTGACTGTAACTGCTGGCTCTCTCTTAATAGAGAAGACAAGGAGCTGGTGAAAGAATTCCCTGCAGTCGATGAGGACCAGAAAACTTTACCAGGTAAAAACACTGAGAAGGTATAAACAATGTAAACTAACCTCCTGAAAAGAAATCCATGCCACAGATATAATATAGCACTTTGTCTGGATTTGATATCTTTAGTGGCTCTATTGTAACTGTCTTCATATATACACTGCAAAAAAGCTGACCACTTAAGAAATTTTAATTTTCCAGGTAAGTTGCATATTGGGTTTCACAGTTGCTAAATCTGCTGTATGATTCTAAGTGTGCAAAACTGAACAACATAATTATACTTTTTAAAGATAAAACACATGTTCAAAGCCATGGAAATGATTTGTGGTAGACTTACTAGTGAATTACTTAGCTTATAATATCTTTAGTTACTAACACAAGTATGAGAAGTAAGCCTCATTGTACAAAAAATTTTTTTATTTGTTTTTCCCTAAGGACTATTTTTTGACATGCTGAGAGTTTCAGAGGATATTCAAAGATGCACTTGGAATGTGAAGACCTATAGAAGTACCGTATTTGTTCAGAAAAGTTAGCAGTTACACATGAGATAAAAGTAATTAGAGACATGATTGCTTTTCTAAACTACAGTTCCAGAAGTTCTTGTCCCTGAATACCTCAAACCTATTCATGACCTTAAAAGGAACTATAGCATTACATTACTTAAATGTTAACTCAGCAGGACTGTACATTAAAAATAACATTTGAAAAATTTTGATTATTCTTTTTGTTTGAGTATGAACATATATGCAATTTAATGATCTTCCTCGGAAGAAAATCCGGTCTGACTGTGTAGAAGTGCATTTATACTGGAGCACTATAGAGGCAGAAAGTTTATAGTTACTGTCATGCACCTTAAATTAATAAGTGCATTTTGTATATTTTTATACTTATGTCATGCATCCAGATGCTATGCTACATCTGTCTCTGCTATTCTAATTTGCATAAACTTTGCATAGTGTCTTATTCTTTGACCTGTGATAGTTATTACCTACTGCAAAGGTAATTCAGTTTCTAACAGTCCCTGAACAAACTCACATGAATTCTTATTTTCCAGATCTTCCACACTAAGCTAGAATTGGGCAGAATTTGTCTAGATTTTAGTAGCTCTAAGCTGCATAAGTCTAAATTGTCCAAGTCCAATTTCCTTCAAATTTCTAAGGAAAATAATGGAAAGTCTTCACTGAGCTTAGCATGAAGAGATCAGATTCATAAAGAGTAACCCGACTATTTCAATCACTGCGTAGCAGATTTTTTGGTATCTGCAGAAATAAAAACAACCAGTAGTCTTACTAAATACTCTGTGTTGCTGTTTTCTTTTAAGTACACCTTGTACTTAATCAGCTTTATTTAATTTTTTTTTCTTTTTGTACAGTCTATAAGTATGTTGTCTCTGTACATATTGGTGACCGCTGGGGAGCAGAAACTTTTGCAAATGTTTATATCACTCTCTGTGGCAAAAGAGGGGACACAGGTGTGAGGAAACTTCATACATCTTTAGCAAAAGGAAGAAAATTTCAAAGGAATAAGGTAATGGCACAAAAATGCTCTTACATGTGCAGAGGTTAGCACTGCATTAAGTGTCCCTTAATGCCTGCTCAGAATACATCTTGCTACAGATGGGCAAGAATTTGGAAACAGAATTTATCTTCCAGATACTGACAGTAGACCAATGCCAGTGTTACTTCCTTCCTGTACAAGAACATCCCCACATGATAATAAACTTTCCACATGAGGACACAGAAAGCAGATTACTGGGGAGAACCTCTGTGCTCATGCTGCTTACTTCTGTTCCAAATATAGGACAGCACAGGTAGCCAAAAATTAAAAACCAGTGATTCAAAATAAGTTACAGAAATTGCTGTGAGACTTCTGCAATCAATGATGTTTCTGTAACCACAATCCCACATGAAACACTAACTCAATGTCTAGTCAGTAAGTTTAGACAAGAGACAAGAATTCCACTTAGAATGCACATGAAAAGTGTTTCTAGACGACCAATAACAATAAAATTCTTCTCTTGTGTATTAGGCTGTCCTATGAGAGGTTCACTCACTGAACACTGAAGTTTGGAAAAGCTCACTACCAAGATGTACATTGTCAAGGAGAGTCTTAGATTTCTGTGAAATTATTTCAGTAGACAATTACTGCAGCACTTGGTAGGGTAAAAGTGGAATCAGTAACAAACTGAGAGAATTTCTAAATTTCATTTCTGCATATATCTCAGGGCTATGCCTACATACAGAAGGTAACACCCTACAATAATTATTTTAATTTACCTTCATGCACAGATTTATTTTCTAGAATGTCTTAATTAAAAAAGTTAATGATTTCTGCCTACAGTCTGCTGTTGGGTCCTGACTATTGTTAGAAAAAAAATGTCCTTATTTTTGTCTTATGAAAGTACTTTTAATATTAGGACCAGAAAATCTACTTCTCCAATATTTTCATTTAAAAAGTAGCAGAGACAACACATAGGACTTTGGCAAGCTCTACATTTTTTAGAGATCAGTTTGCTAATATCTTCTTTTTTCATTACCCTGACATCTGGTTTAATAAGTTCCTGCTATTGAATTAATGTTTTATTGGGATGAGGGTGTTAACTATAATCCTAGACATTGCTGTTTAAACTCCAGTTGTTCATAACCTTGTTGACCTTTATCATCTACCATCACGTCCGTCTGGCCCTAGGCTGGGCCATATAGAGAACACCTGGCTTTCTTACAAAACAAGCAAGAATTTAGTGGGGCATATAATTTCTTTCTTTGCATTTCACATTTTTCCTTATCTTCTTGTTTTTCTTGTCCCTATTCTCATCCACTGATGCTTGTGTTTACTTCTGTTTTGTCTTACTCTGCCTTCTCCATCCTGCTTCCCTTCCCATCTCTCATCTTTTGCTCAGGTTTTTCTCCACCTTCATCCTCTCTATTGCTTACTCTTTTCTCCATTTGCTGTTTCCACAATTAATTTCATTTTGTAAGAAAAACAAAAAGGCAGGCATTTCTGACTATTGGAGAAGAATTTAGAAGATATCTTGGAGTGAACACACTCTTTTTAGATTTCTAAATTTTCTTTAGGACTATTAATATATATCTAGGTTTGTATGATAAATTTTAGAAAGTAGAAGTACCCTGAAAGATAGAAATTTGATTAGAACCAAAATCTTGACATAGCTGTTTGACTGTCAGAATGTTGATATATATGCATTTTAATGTAATATGAAATGACTGATGAAATAATCCATATTGTCCAAAGATCAAAGGACAATGCATCGTTAATGATGAATGTGGGATTCAGTGTTAGGTATAATCAGTGTGTGCTTTCTTAGATTCAGAGAGGAGATGTTATGTTAAATATTACAAAAAAAAAGACACAAATTTTAAATAATCAGCTGAATCCAGGACTATATTTTCCCTGAAGTTCAAGCATATTCGGGTCCAAACTCTGTTTTATTAAGTATTTTCCTTTTTTGCAGGTGGATTCATTTTTGGTGGAAGCTGTTTCTCTGAGTCATTTGCAGAAAGTGGTCATAGGACATGATGGAGAAGGCTATGGGGCCGGGATGTACCTCAGGATGGTAACAGTCAAGGAATCACAAGACTCGGACAAAGAATGGGTCTTCCCATTGTGGAACTGGCTTGATACTCATCTGGGATTATGTGAGACTGTTTGTGAGATTGTGACAGTTGGTAAGCTCTTCCACAAAACTGGCCTGCCTGTCTACATTTATTTTTTTTAAATTTGGCTACAGCTTTTTCAGATCTCTATAGTACTTTCCTTTTACTGAAAATGTGAATTTTCAGTTTGATCTTACTATTATAGCAAAACCACACCTGGTAAGGTCAAAGTTAATAAAATTCCGCCTTGTCAATGTGTTGTGTATAGAACACTTGCCTTCCAAATTAAGTACAGCACATTGCGATGAAAGATTTAAAGCAGATTAGAGTTTGAGATGTGTGTCTCATGGGGATAAATAGCTTAAGTTTTATGCACCACTTTTCAGGTAGCTTAGGATATCATTTGAAATCCAGAGAAAAGTTACTTTAGTGAAATGAGCCTAATCTTTACCTGTGGTATTATCCCACAGCACAAAGCAACAGTTCTGGTATGCTCAGTTTCTGCTCATTTCAAGCCTACTATGCCACAATTTGTGCAAATCTAAACTTGGATGTATTTGGCAAAAGAACATTTACAGCAGGACTGTTAGTCATTTAAAACTAGTAGAAAAGATTCCTTCCTTCAGTCCTGTGAAAACAATTCCATGTAAAGTAAATGAGCTACAAAAGTTTGCCCAGATAGAGTAAGACAGCTTAAAACCATAAGGTGCCCATGATAGATATGCAGGTATTCAGTTGTGTGTTTTTCTTGAGTTGTAGAAAGTACGTTTTACTGAGCTGTTCCTTTCCATTAAATCATTTTCATTTCCCATGGAGTGGTTAAAACAGAATGAAAATGAAGGATAACAGTAATTAATGAAGAAAAAGAGATGAAGATAGTGATATTGATCTTCTGAGGATCTGGCAAATCTTTTTGTGTGTTTATTATAGGTTTACCTGTCAGTCTAGCACTATTACAGTGCATATTATATTGCTAGGTAAGATCTAGTTACAAGCAAAATTCATTAGTATTATTCATTTTGCATTAGGTGCCTACATGCTACAGATGGCTGGTGCTTCTAAATGATAAATTGGTTTTAGTAATATTGATTGCTTTTTTAAGAACAATTAATTAGACCTCTAAAAGGTGACTGTTCTCTTAGCAATTACTTCCAAACATGACAAGGAAAATACCTTGGCATCAAGAAAATATCTCTGAAACTAAATTTTAAACACAGAAAAAACATTAGGCTTTTAAATTCTTTGCAAAAAATATAATAAAGATATTGATGTGTTATTCTTAGTGAACTGTTGCTATAGATACAACATAAGCTGCAAATAGAGCTTTGTTTGTCTACCGTAAAGGCTACAGTCCTGCTATGTTATACCATTCTCTCATGTTGTCATCTTTCCTCTTTCTCTTTGATAATTTTTAAAGGCAGAAGATTGACTTCTAGTCCTAAACTGCCTGAAGTCAACATGAAGCCATCAGGTCTCTGGATAATGGACATCACTGGATCTGACTTGAGCAATGAAAAGGATCCAATATGCCTTTCTTTTATCTTCTATGGCAACCTGAGTCACAAAAAGTTGCCACTTCTAGTTACCGGAAGAGCAATTCAGATGAAAGTACTTCAACCTTTCTCTGTTGAAAGAAAAGCCTAAGAATCATGTAGCCGACAACCCACTTAATTCTGAGATAAATTGTTTCTTTAAACTAAACTACCAAATTGATTTTTAAGTCCTCTGTGTAGTTTGGCACAGGTCGTCATTTATGTTTGTAGATAGTAACAATGAACAATGGTTTTTGAATGAGCAGATTCTCCCAGAGTCTCATACTGAGAATGCTTAAGTGAGTGAATTGGTCCCTTGGTACATATCACAGTATATATCACGCTGCAGGTACTGATTTACAGGTTTTGTTGATCTCACAAAAGTAAGTAATTTGTAAACATACAATATGTCATGGGTTACTATAGAGCTTTTGGGGCCAATGATGGAGAAGGAAGAATCATAAATGAGATGAAACTTACAGAGAGTTCATTTTTCTCTTCCGTGTAATTTATTCATTCCTGCCACCACCTTTCTCCAGGCTAACTGCCTCTTCTTGCATGGTTTCTCTCTTTTTTTGCCTATCATTATCACTTTCCTTTTCCTCTTGATCAGCTCCTTTTTACCCACAAGTTTTCTCCTTCTTTATTCAGTTCTTCTGCCCTTACATCGTTTGTCTTCACTTCCTCCTATTACCAATTAACTGAAATATTAGCAAGCGTCTGAGGTCCACTGTCATTGACTTGTAGCCTGCTTCTTTTCCCAATGCTCTTACTTCCCTCCTGTAGCTATAATTCCCTTCCAGTGCCAATGCTGTGTTACTCTTTATGCTTTTCTGGTTTTGCTCTCCATGAAAGACTGGTTTAGTAGAATGTGGAACTGACCCAAAGGTAAACACTGCAGACTCCTCTTCTGGCTCAGGAAATCCCTGAGCCACAAAGTGCTGGAAACTAGGACAATATTCAAGGGAACCGTGACTACTACTTGTCCTGTTCCTGTACTGCTTGTTCCACCTTTCTGTTGTCCTCTGTGGGTCTTGAGGAAATGGTTGATGCCTGTGAGAAAAATGGAAGTTTTAACCTTGATTGGTTCCTCAGCCTTAGTTTTAACCTTGATGGGTTCATCCTGCAGCTGCAGAAACAAGTATCAGGCAGGACTGAGGGAATGGGAGCAATGGGACAAACAGGGAAGTGGGAACTTCACAAGCCAGCTTTGCATCAGAGAAATACATCCACGAAGCCACATCCTGAAAGATGTTTCTTCAGGATTGACTGCTGGAACTGCAGAAGCAGGTAGTAAGAGAAAATCAGGAAAAAAACCTAAGGGGTGAAGAGAGCTCTGGCAAAAAGCCCAAAGAGTGAGGGAAAATATGTTACTTTTCATTTTGGGGTTCATCAGAAAGCAGCCTTGGAGTTGCGAATGAAGAAACTGTTTCCTGGTTCTTCCTACTAGTCAGGTAAATTGAACTTAATGATTGAGCTAAAAAAATAATTGGCTGGTTTTTGATGTTCCTCTTTTCTTTAATGGAAGAGAAACTAAGCAGACTAGCCTAGGCCGTAAACATGATCCAAAATGAGGAGTACCCAGAAGGTTTCCTAAGTTAGTTCCAAGAACCTCTGGTAAACATAAAGAAATAGTATGAAACTGGAAGTGCCCTGTCAGAGGAAAGGCTGAAGTCAGGTCATATGCACTTCTACTAGCTGGGGAGTATTTGAAATGAAAGAGCAAGGGAAAGAAAATGAGAAGTAGAGAACAGAGGAAAAAACAGCTCTGTTTTCTCCCTTCTTTTTCCCTTATAGGGAAAAATCATTGGTTTTAAACCAATAATTATCTATTGGTTTACAAACATTAGTTATCTAAGGCCTCCTCTACTTTCAAGTACTCAAGCAAGAGTATGTCATAGAGGTGTTTTACTATCCCCAGTAGAACTAGAAGATTTTTTTCTCAAGCATGCATGCAAGAGAGGGAGATTTTAATGGACAGCTTCTATATAAAAATATGATGTAGGCTGAAGATGGAGGATCTCTTGGATGTTTCCTCAAAATCGGATTAATTCTCCTTCAAATTTATGGTTAATTGCACCATTGTTATATTAAAAGTTATAAGAAACATTTCTAATAGTGTTCAAAAATTTAAAAAAAGACTGAAGCTTCTGTGCCTGCAAATAGTCTACTGAATCAGTGTAATATATGTGAACACTGTGCCTTGTTCTGTGTACAAATTTCAGCAGTGACTGCCATCACTTGTTCCTTGATATCAAACATTAAGCATTCCATCTCCACATTCATGTTAGTAAATCAATTTTGTATTGATTAGAAAGGGGAAAAATAGTCACAGTTATAAGTCTGCCCCAATTCTTTAACTACTGAAGTTTGTTCAATGGTTGCATACAGCTGTCAACTACGTTTGATCTAGCACAATTAGAATGAGATCCATTCATCTTCTCTTTTTCCTCACATAGGATGAACTGGCAGATATTGGCTCAATATACAAAGTTCAGGTAACTGGCCCACATAGCAAGCTAAAACAGCCATGGCACTTAGATTTACTGCATATGAAGCACACAGGCACAAAAGAAGAGATGTATTTAGCTTTTGACTGCTGGTTCAACCCTAATGAAGACAAATGTGTGGAACTGCCAACTCTCTATGCAGATCAGGAGCCTTTGCCTGGTAAGCTAAGCCCTTTTTTTGTTACTGGGGTCAGGATTTGTCACTGGGATACCAGTGGAATACCCTCTTGGGCCTGAAATACTCTGTGAGGATTTCCACAAGAATTTCATATTAAGGAATATGTTTTTGCGTATGCATTTATCACAAAAGAAAGCTGAGAAAACAGAAATCATTGGTATCAGGATTATGGCAGATATAACTGCTGACACTAAACATAGAATTTGGTTTCTCTCATGTTAGATGATCTCACAGTTTTAGCTCTTGATTATTTATTTTCTCTTCAAATTATTGCTATGCCAGCTGAAGATGTGTAAAAAATGTCATGTACTGTGTGATATTACCTGAATCTTCCTATTCACAAAGAAATTTATGTGACCTAGAAACCTAGTAAAATTTTTAAGAATGAAAGAATTGTGAAGACCTCTCACAAAACAGAGGTAGAATTTTTAAAGTGTGTTACAATCAACCAGCAAAGAGATATCCAACAATTTCAGTTGCACTAGTGTTTTATTGATATTGATGAGAAATTTATAGTACAGCAAGTAATACTCCACAAAAATATATACTAAGGTGCATGTTTCTCTGCTGTTAGTAACACATGTGAATTGTATGATGCTAGAGAGATGATAAAGTGATTTCTTCCAACCCCCTAGGAATATGGAGAGGAACAACCAATTGCATACTGATAACTTGATCACTAGGTATGTAAGAACAGGCTTTCCATATATCCAGCTCATTAGAATAAAGAGGATTGATGAGGATAGTAAAGATCATATAGTGAAGCTTTTAGTGACAGTTAAGAGGTTTATTGCTAGAGGCTATAGTACAAAGAGTATTCTGCTTAAACAGAAACTAATAGAAAAAGATGGAAGCAGCCCAGAAAAAGGAATAAAATATTCTATGTGAACTGTTGCACACTATCCTCTAAGGAGATTTTCCTAAATATTTCATCCCATTTAAACTTGAAACTTGAACAAATAAAACGCTGAAAACCTTTTTAATCTCTGGTTTTGTGTGGGTTTGCATAACTTTAAACAGTTGGTAGCCTTGTATTTATTTACTGAAAAAAATTTGATTTTTAGTGTTTTGATCTGTCAGATTTAAAACAGCATGGGATGTTGGATGTAATATATTCAGGATGTACAATCATGAAAACAGTAAAACTAGAGCTTGTTAAAAAGCTCTATTTCCCCAACTTATTTACGAAAAAATGGGGAAAATTATAAGTATTGGTAATTATTTTCAGAATTCAAAATTTCTAAATGTTTTTAACTGCATATAAAAAGTCCAGAAGTTAAAACATAAATTTTTTCTAGAATATGCCCCCCCAGGCCTCTATTATGCTAAGAACCAAGTGGCAATACTGTCAGACAGCACTGTCCTGACTTGTAAAGCAATAGTTTTGAGGTATATTGGAAAGTTAAGGTGTTTATCTTGGAAAATTTCTAGGAAAAATATGTGTGCTTACACTCCCTCAAAAACTGTTCCATAGATGGGTAGTAACTACTAACCTAGGAAGTTTCTCACAAATCATTTTGTGGAGTCCAGTGATCTACAACTGAAAGTGTTAATACCAGTTTTAGTCTTTGTAGCCCCAATACTAATTCAGTGTAAAATTTCTGTCAGCTTCTTCCTTGTATTCCAGTTTGATTACTGGAGACAAAAATTTCATTTTTATGTGTTTACTTTCATTATTGCTTTGAAAGAGAGAGACATCCATTTATGGAGATGTCTTTAATGAGCGTCTTGATAGAATAAATTCAAATAAAGGCAGAAGAACAATTCTGAAAGATATTGCTCATTTCTATCCCCAGACAATGCAAATAACAGGTATATAACTTTATAGGAAGTGAAGTAAATGCTAAAACCTAAGCATCCAAATAAAAAGTAACCTTTACCAGTAATGTCAATTACCTAGTTGTAATGAAGACCGTACTAATATAATTACTTCTGTTCTAAACTAAGTGATTCCATGAGACTTAGCAAGGCAAAAATACATATATATGCTAATTTGTAATCTTCAGGAAAATTGCAATTCCCTTGTTAAAAGCAGTGGCCACTCCCTATTTTTTTCTGCATCTTCAAACACATTTGTTCCATGTTTTTTCATCTCTTTCTGAGCTCTAATATATCCTCTGTCCATGTCTCCTGCATATCCCACCTCATCTGGTGGGGCATGAGGATGATTTTTCAATCCCAGTAAATCCCATCACAGTTGTCAGCTATCATTGAATCTGTTCTTAATAATTAAAAACAAGTAAATGAACAAAAAATAAACAAAATTTAAACATGAATCTCTGAAATTGCCTGTTTTTCTATTTGTGGAAATATTTCTTCTTAAAAATAAGTGCCCAAGCCCAGGCCATAGGTAACTTCCCAGATACAATTGTATTAAAAAAGCAAGGTCAAATGATTCTATTGCATAATTTCATTAGGTTATGTGGGATTATCTCAGAGCTAAATTTGTATTTTGGATATTAGCCAGTGTCACAGAAGCAGATAATTTTTTTTAATTTTTCTTCGTTAATCTGTCCATCCTAATGTTTGTGAGCACATTATTTTAGTCTATCTGTGTCATGGGCCAAATTATTTATCATTCACCTTTTTGTACTTCGGATTAAAAGACATTGATTAAATTTTTTAATGAATTCTGTGATAATTCTGTGATAATTCTGTGCAGGACATTGATATGCATGTTAACACACTGCGACAAAGTCATTGCACGCAAGAACAATTAACATTTTAGAAATTCTTGCTGTTAAAGTCCATATTTCTTGATGATTTCTAGATAATTTCTTGATGATTTTTAGAATGCCGTTATTTGTGACTGCAGTTGAAGGCATACACCAGGAATTATATAGCAATAGGAGCTGTTTGAAGCTACAGTAAGAACTTTGCAATATGTAGCTGTCAAAGTAACTTATTGAAGATCAATGTTACCTTCTCTTTACTAAAGGATTTTTAATACCAGTTGTGAACTGGCCTCTTCTGGTTGACATTAGGCTCCTGCGACACAAATAAAGTGTTTTTTTCTGGAACCTACTGACAACCTGCTCCTCCTCCCTCCCCCAGTCAAGTCTGTTAACATGAGAACGTGAAGAGTTTAAGTTAATGTAACATCTGTATTAACAAACATATTGATCTTTATTAAAAATCACCCAACTTTATGTTGTTATAGTTAATAGATAAAGTATAACATTTCCACTGCTTTGTTAATCACAATAGATTGGTATTATGTAGTACTGTACTATGATGCATTTGAGCATGGAGAAGCAGTTGCTCACTGCATGATACTTAACTCTTCCAGATACAATTCAGTCCAGAAGCTCATATTTATCAAATAATTCCTTTTTCATTACAGTTAATGGTAAGTCTCATGTTATTTTCCAAATGAAAGTAGTTTAGAGATGCGTCAGCTTACGTAGTCTTTTGACCTACTAGGCTTACTAGCTGAAGCATGGCACCAAACTTGCATGAACCAGACTGGCTCAGGTGTAGAGCTGGTGAAGTGAATCATGCTGCTGCTTAATTTTACTGATTCAAATTCCTGCTCACTCAGGCATCTTTCTATCACACTCCTTTGTGCAGGTTAGATGAATCCTGTACTTTTGACTAGATTAATAAGATCAGATATTCAACTGGCATAAACTGATTTGCTCCTCTGTTTTGAGCATATTAGCTGTGTGGCTATATCAACTGAGGATCTTGTCCCAAACCTTTAATTTCACAAGGGTGATTTTAATTTTTTCATACTTCTTATGTGATAAAATATCAGGGTCAGGTATCAAATTTAGTTTTCCACATTTTTTGCCATAGAACCAAAGGAACATTTAAAAAATATCCCTGCCTACTCTACTCACCTTTGATTCTTAGTTGTCTAACATTCATTTAAAAACAAAACTGATTCAATGGAGAATTATGACAATAACCTCTGGAACACTCATTCCCCATATTGACTATTTCTCCTTATTTTACTGTTTTGTAGAGTAGAATTTTTGCAGAAGCCTATGAAAAAAAGTCCCTGTCAGATATATCCAACACAGCACCCTACCCTGCCCCATTTGCCTTCTCATGCCTGCTGTCTTATCTTTCCATGGAGAACCTGACAAGCTACAGAGAAGAGCAGAAAGAGAAAAGGTCTTGAGAGCTCAAACAGGAGAAGAGGAGTTCTTTTGATAGTTCATTTCCTCCCCCACAGCTTTTCTTACTGTTTCCCCCGGCCCTCCGCCCCGTTGGAAAAATCACCTGCATTGCCCGATTTCATTACAAAGCTAAAATGACCATGGTGTAAAAGGTTTAACTATACCTCCAACATTCAGAAAGGATGTGATTGTGTCATTTAAACTGTTCATCCCTGAACGACTATTGAGAGTTCTGTGGGCAAATGTTACTGAATTATCACAATAAAAGATATTTGAATACATAGTACATAGTAAATTCAACAACAACAAAAGGCAAATTCAAAGCAATACCTTCTGTCCTATCTTTAATTCATGTTTTTTCCCCTTTTTAATGAGCGTTAGGTGGTCACTTTCAGTTTTGCACTATGTTGCCCTGTGTCTGAGCTTTTATATATAGGACTGAGAAGAGACAAAGAATGGCAAGGTTGAGAAGAACATCTTATTTTAGTAGATTTTTATTGTTGGAGTATGTTGTTCATCTGATAGTTAAAATGGTCCCAAACTCACCCGAAAAACTTTTACCCCATTTCCCAGCATCTGTGTTATACCTTCGTTCGTAGGGGTTACTTTATATATTTTTATTTCACTTACATAGTGGAAGCCCTTTCTCTGATCCAAAACCTTTGAAAATTAATGGGAAATATTTGCTGTGACTACACTGAGCTTTAAATTATGCATCAATAGATTCAGCAGTTTCCGCTGAAAATACTGACTCAGCAAAAACATTAGATATGTTTCTAATTTTTGGTGTATATCTCATTTGAATACTACTTCTGTTATTAAAGCTAAGCTTGTGATTAAGTATATTAATGATTCTGGACCACAGCAGTAAAGATGATTGTGATTTCTAATCCACCCTACATGAGTGATCAGATCTGTGGACCAAACTCTTCCATTCTTACTCACACAAGTAGCCTTTTGACTTCAATGAATCTGCTTATATGACCAAGGTATTCAGGCAAGATAACACTCTAGATGAATAACACAGAATCTTACTTTCATATTCTAACTCCCCTAAAAGCAAAAATGCCATTGGCTAAATGCCAAAGAGTCACCTGGACAGCTCATGTACTTTCAATTACCTGGATCTACAGCAAGGGCAAGTCTGTGTAGCTATGCTGACTTTAACGCAGCTACGTTGTCTTTCACCTGGCAGTGTGTATTTAACCGCCTTGAAGCAAGGGATGACATACATTAGGGCCCCAGTCTAGGAAAACTCTTGGTTCACTGCTTATCATCAAACATGAGTGATGCCATCATCCCCAAATCCTGGTTTAAATGATTTAAAAATAAAGAATCCCAGGGGAGGTTCCTGAAGTGAAGTAAATAGTGCTGCAGTGAAATAGTTACTTTGCAGAAAACAGTTTCTCAGATGTCATCCCCACGTAGTAAAAGATGAAGAGAAACAAAGACATTTCGGAAGTTTATTGCAATGAGCACGCCTTTATTAGCAGACTGACACAGCCTTTATTATTTAATGAATTCTTTAGACACTAATCTTTCAATCACTATGCAAACCCACCCTTTAGAACCCTTGTTCCAGTTATGTGACCTTTTTATTTTAGACATATAAAGAAATAGCTATATGTCACAGTATTTGAATTGAGGCTTTTTGATTATAACACTCAATATGAATAGCAGCAACTTGTGAAAAGAGCTGTAAGAAAAGCTTAAAAATAAATTTCCTCAGAACACTTTTTTTTTCTCCCTGTTTTCCTATCACCTACGCATGAAAACAAATGATAGCCTTAGCTTCTGAGTTTTAACAACCATTCTCAAACCTACCAGAAATTTCTCATAATTGTATCTTTTTAAAGGATGTACGGTTTGGTTAAATAAGGCCATTTCTATCTTGGAATAAATTTGATTCAAGAAGCAAACTGTACTGAAAGTATCAGATGTTTCCAGGATGTATACTTAGATATTTGTGTATCCTGTGATGTATTTTAGACCTAAATATGTATTTCAGACTTGAATAATGTGTATTTCAGTGCTCTCTGGCTTGTATTGTCAATTGTGAGACTGAAAGTGCTTCTTAGTTTCTCCTTGGTTTCATGTCTGTCTAAAGCCCCCTTTCCCTTCTTTGCCCACATGCGTTTCCTGGGAAGGCAGGCGTTGTACAGCCAGCCAGGTCCCAGGTAGGGACAAGCAGCAGAGTGAGGCTGGAAGACTTTCTCCAGCATGTAACTGTCACATAGTCTAGGTGTTGTCTGTGGCTGCTTTACTGTACCAGTGATGAAGGTTGTGGGAGTTGGGGCTGAATGGTTTGGAGCAGTCAAAAATAGCTCAGTACTGGTAAAATGTCGCATTTTAAGGGTGCTCAGTCCTTAAAAAAAAATTAGTCTTGAAGCTTGTGACAAAAAAGTTGACGAGATAATACGTGGATTCTTGAATACGTTCTTGGTACATGCACATTGCTTGTTACCCACATCCCAAATGTGACTTTGCATAAAAAATGGATAAAAATGTTTTCCTCCTTCAGAAAAATATTAGAAAGGTGTGTTTTACAAACCTGTGTTTCTGCAAGATATTAGCTTTTTTTCTTAGGCCGAAATAATGATGCATGTGGCTGGAAGCAGAGGAACATTCAGACCATCTAAGTTTAGACTCTTTTAGTGTCTATCCCTAGAGTATATGGGAACCCATCACAAGTGTTTTCTACAGCACCTGCCCTTCCCTGCTGACTACATAAGGATCACATTCCTAATACAGCCACCAAAGGTAGATTCCTAAAGTGACAGCACCACCATTATACAAATGAGCACAGATTTATTATTGTAATCTGAGTAAGAGCAGACTTACAACACTAGGAGGAAAAGAAACCACCTTCTTGTTAAAACGATGCAAATAAGCATGAATATTGAGATTGTGACCTGCTTCTGTTAGTGTTTCCTTGTTCTTTGTTTCCGTGATAAAGTCAGGGGCTAAAATAGGTCATTCAAAAAATGAACCCAGGAGTTTTCCATGAATTTTCTTCAGAATTAATGCAGTCTGGTCTCGTCTGCATCACTCCCCTGTGTATTGTGTTAGAAAGAGGCAAGGAAGCAGAAGCTTCACAGAGTGGCCATAGGTGTCTCTTCTAATCTTTATACTATGACCACAGCTGAGAAAATCAGGAATGCTTTCCCTTAAACTCAAATTTCACTTATCTGATCTGTATTTGCGGGTTATTATATAGTACATGGGAGGTTCTTTGGAGACTGATACAAAATGTGAGGAGATTTTTCTATTTATGTATTAAAGCCAATGTTGAAAGAATTTTTTAATTTATTATTTCTGTTTCACATTAACATGCTTTAATTCAAGAACATTGTAGTAGTATTACAGTCTGACTAGTGTGAAAGCTTGATAGTCCTGATGTGTTTATTCATTGGGAGATAATTATGTGAGTTTAAAGCTTAAGACAATCGGGTCCCAGAATTCTTCTAAGCCACTTTATAAGTGTAAGTTCCCATTTCATTTCAAGGAGAAAATAATGGGCAGAGAGGGAAGGAAGAAACAAAGAAATATGAGTAAATAGTCTTAGAAAGCAGAAGTTAGGCTTTCCAAATAGCATGTAAACATGAAGTATTTCTTAGAAAGGGATTTCCTACCTTAGGGGGAAGGGGCAATACATAGGAGATCCCGTGACCCAAGCAGCAGCCAGTAGTGCTGATTTTCTGGGAGCGGTCTCAGAGCAGAACAAATCTGTATTCTGTGGATTGCCAAACAGGGAGTTATGCAGCAGGAATGTGTTTTGGTTATGTATGTCACCAGGACTGAAGAGACCTGTACTTCTTGTCCTGTGGCACAGTATGGGATTCAGATGAAATTTGCAGTGGTTTCTACCAGGGATTGGTACATAATGCACGTGTTGGGCAAGAAGACGAGGAACATTTTCTCCTGCTGACTTTCTGTTTTTGTATGTGTATTTTTTCTGAAGTTGTGGAATATGCAGTCCATTTGCACACGGGAGACTTGAAGAAAGCAGATGCCACTGGTGAGGCTTATCTTTGTATACAAGGACAAAAGAGTGACTCGGGGAAACGGTGGCTTAACTCGAGAAACAGCCTGATCACTTTTGCTAGAGGGCAGGTAAAACAATGAGGAAAAATGTAACTGGATCTGTGAGTGTCTTTTTCTTAGAACTTATGTTTACATAAAGCCTTTTGTGGACAGATTATCAAAAATGCTAATGTTTTATATTCCCCATAGACATAATTTTCTCTTGTAACTGAGGTGGTTGTCTCCATAGGTAACCTGCTGCTTTTAAGCATCACCAGCATTGCGCAACGGTGAAACAGTTAAGTTGATGAAGTAATTTTGAGTTGGCCTAAATATACTCTAAAAGTTCTATTTTAATATTCCAGACTTTTAAGGCCGGGGAGGTATCAGTGCTCTGTTAAAATATTCCAGATAGATAGAACTGATAACATTTCTGTAGGATATCTTGCCTTTGTACCTGCTTAAGACCATGACCTTTTCTTGTTAGCTTTCCTGAACACTAATGTCAGTGTTCCAAGCAGAGTTTTATTTTTTCATGTTTCCAGTTCTTCCACCCACTTACTGCTTTTAAACATGGTAAACACTTTCTTGCTTTTGGAGGCCTAAAGGGCTTTTCCTAGAAGAGTAATTCCTGGAGTAGTTATTGGCATAAGAACAAAGTAACTAAGACAAATTTCAGATCAAAAGGAAATGTCTAGCTGATGCTTTACTAGATGCCACTGTTTGCTCTGAGTTTAGGTTTAGAAGATAATTTTTTTTTTTAAGGGAATCATAAAATCATTGTGAAGTACACAGGAATCTACTTTGGGGAGGGCAAGAGAGAGTATTTAATTATTGCCAGCCAACCCAGATTAGTTTGTTCTCTGACGTAGAAATCTAGAGAAATCTGCTTGCAGTATGCTTCATTTATTCTTTAAACATGCCTCTGTTTATTTTATCTGCTTTTTCTTTTCACTTCTAAAGATTCTAGAAGACACAATGGTTTTTGTATGAACACCAAACTAAATCCTTGTTAGTCATTATGTACTCTCTATTCCTATATTTTCTTTCTCCATTGTGGAAGAGAATGTGTGCCCAGCGTCATGTTCGTCAAGAACTGATCAAACTGCTATCTCAGACTTCACAAAATAAATCTGAAAATAATAATGACAGCATAGTAAGGGTTATCTGCCTTTAAGGAATAATATAGGAAATATAATAGATTAATCTTTTTGGTGATATAGATAATAGTTATATACAATATATCTTAAAGAAATACCTTGGAGAAATCTGAGCGAGCAAGCAAGACTGCTTGCTACAATGGATAAGGTATCAGTACAGACTGAAAGAAGGACTGATTCCTGTTTCTTTCAAAAAACTGAACTGTCCTGAGCTTTTTTTAATTCTTTATTTTGTAAGAATGTATGTTAAATTTTCTTTAAGAATAAAACTTGTAAAGAAAAATATATGAACAATACAATTGACTTCTGTGAACACTTATGCCAGTGGAAGTATAACTCATCTGCAAATTCACAAAGATTTTTTCTGTATAATCCAGATTCTGTGTCAGTTTTTGAATGGACCTGTTCAAGAGGCTAAATCCTTCGTCTGAAACTCTAAAGGGCTTTCCTGTATCCTGGGCTATAGCACCCTAATCTTTTTCTTACAGAAAAGATTTCAAGTAACAACTGTTCAGATATTCATTCTCTCACAGTTTTCTTTACTCCAACTTGCCCTCAAATGCCTAATCCTCTGTTCTTAGTCTTTGCCCTTTTTTTCTAGATGACTGTTGTGATCACAGATAGCATGAATTTTTGTACGTCATTGTACTTGGCAGCAACTATGGGAACAATACAACGTTTTTAATGTTTGTTTTCAAACCTTCAAATTGGTCCCCACCTTTTGTCTTCAAATTGCATTTTCAACCCAACATTTCCAAGACAACTGGTTTTGTCTACAACAGGATAGCTCATGAAGTCACAAGAAATAAAACACTTACTTGTGGAGATTTTATTCCGCAGCTGATTTCCCACAAGAGCAGATGAATCCATTCATGAACAGCATGTTTCCAAACCTCATTTCTTCAAGCCCAGTTCAAAAAAGCCAACACATACCCACTTTACGCAATGTGTGTCCCTAGTGTCAGTGTGCATGCTTACGTGAGCTTTCCCATTGATTATGAAGGAAGATGACTGTGCAAATATGTATATGCAAGAAGGTGACTATACTACAAAGATTTACAATAGGGAAGATTCCATGAAGTCTGTTCAACATGCAGATCAGTTGTACGTGGAAAATTTAACCTTTTATAGAGATGGCTTCAGTGAAAAATCCTCATCCCAACAGCACAGTGACTGAAACCTTCCCAGACACTTTCCGTTTGCCTGCCTAATTCCCACTAAATTAACTGTGAATTTTAGTGAAATGAAATTCCTCTAGATTTTCAGAATTATTAGAGAACTATTGTTCATGAGTTTCATTGGGAGTTGGTTCTGGATCAAAGTAACTTTCAACACCAAGTACTAATTGATGTGATTTGGTTATTTCAGTACATGAAGGTACTAAAAATGAGCACTTTATTGCTAGTGTGTATATCTGATGTTTCCAAAATTACTTCCTATTAAATACAGCAGCATTTTGAAATTCATAATTCATAATATTAACTGAATCAGAAAATATCAGTTATAGCATGTAATGTTTAATTATGAACTCAAAGACAATGGAATGGCATAAAGGAGATAAATTTGCTTCCATTGAGATACAAAACAATGACCAGACACACAAGGCTAAACTGATAAATATACAAAAGCAGATACGTATTAAGTTTAACTAAAATATCATTTTTATTATTTTAATTTTGCAGGTGGATGTTTTCAAAATAAAAGCAGTACACCTTGGCAAGTTGAACCAAGTTCTTGTTGGATTTAAGAGTCTAAAAAAAGGTCAGCATTTTTTTCAGTTAATGTATGTTGATAATAATGTAGATTATCAGATTTAGGAGATTCTGAGATGTCTTAAATATAAGATTAAAAATCACAAGTGTTTTTTTAAAAGTTCTAGAAAATTTGAAATTGCTTTCCATTTTCTGCAATTCATTATTTCTGTTGCACTATACACGTCAAGTACCCAGCCTGATTTTACTAAAATGTGCAAAGGATTCCTAGGAAATGTGACAATGTAAAACAGTAAAATTATATGTGAAACTTTTCTCCATAAAAGTTTCTATGTATTTATGAGTACAGTCAACAAAGCTTTTGTTTTTCAGGAAGCAATATGACATCATGCTTTTGCAATTTTTGACATTTTTTTCTTCCTCTCCATTTTTAGATGATGGACATTTTCATTTTAAAAGAGAATTTTTTTTCAGGACTAAATGCTTCTAGATAAAGATAAGAACAGAAAATCAGTTCATCATACTGGGAAGTGGAACATGGAAGAAAGGCTGTTCTGGCCTCATAGCTTTTTTGCTTCTAACCCATGAGAAACACATTATTTTCTAAGGGATTCTGCATATGTGAGGTTGAGTGGCAGATAAAAAGGCTGCACTTCCTGCAGCATTTTTTCTTGTCCTCTTTCCGACTCCACAGCAGCTGTTGGAGTTAAACAAAATTGCTTACTTCTTAAAAATAAATAGCAACAGCAAGGAGCATCGTTCATTGACATTTTACTCAATACTTCGGCTCCAATTTTGGCCCATTGTTTTTTAGAGGCAACAGAACAGAGATTCTACAGATACACTACTGCTGCAGATAATGTTGATAATGGGGATAAGGTTGTTCCAGAAGATGAGAAGCTGAGTCTCTTGTTCTTCTTTCTTTATCAAAAAACCAAGACTATAAGATGACTCTGTAGGTTAAACTCAGACTGAGAAAAACTGATTTGGAGATTATTTCCTATATATTTCCTAGATAGTGACATTAAAATGAATGATCAAACTGTCATTGACTTCACCAAGACTTGGAGTATAACCAAGTTTACCAAGACTCAGAGATCTGAGTCTTCAAATGCTTGGTTTCCAGAGAATCAACACAATGGTTTCAATCAAGAGAAAACCTTCAGCTGAAGTTTGTGCCTGATTAGATAGCATAGAACCTCACCAGAAAACAAGTTGTGCGTTGAGTGGATTTTCTGACGGCTGATGTAGTAGAAATCCTGATCCTTTTTCCTTTAGGATGTTGATAATACCATTTCCTGTGGGGGACTTCTTGTGTCTAGAGATCTCATACAGAAGCCTTTCCATCCTTTGGGACACTAATAGATCGTTAAGTCAAATCATAGAATCATAGAATTGCCTAGATTGGAAAAGACCTGTAAGATCATCTAGTCCAATCGTTTAACCTAGCACTG
>JAVKLA010000027.1:11316735-11342946 GCA_034782735.1 Sagittarius serpentarius
CCCAGGTCCCTCTCTGCTGAGCAGCTTTCCAGCCACTCCTCCCCAAGCCTGTAGCGTTGCCGGGGATTTTTGTGGCCGAAGTGCAGAACCTGGCATTTGGCCTTACTGAAACTCATACAGTTAGTCTTGGCCCACCGATCTAGTCTGTCCGGATCCCTCTGCAGATCCTCCCTACCCTCAAGCAGATCAACACTTCCACCCAGCTTGATGTCGTCTGCAAACTTACTGAGGGTCACTCGAGCCCCTCGTCCAGATCATTGATAAAGACGTTAAACAGGATCGGCCCCAATACTGAGCCCTGGGGAACACTGCTCGTGACTGGCCGCCAGCTGGAATTAACCCCATTTGCCACCACTCTCTGGGCCCGGCCTTCCAGCCAGTTTTTAACCCAGCAAAGAGTGCATCCATCTAAGCCATGAGCGGCCCTATGTTTAATTTCACAAGATCTGTAAAAACTTTAAGACTTCACTTTGTCAAATATTTTGGAGTGTAAGGGAACAGACAGAAATATATATACACAGCCAATATATTATCAGAGGTCTTATTTCCTTAAGAAGTCCAGCAAAAGAAAACATTTTATCGATTTTCTAAAGACAGAAACTTATGACTGCATACACAGAACATTTTGTTGCTTAAAATGTATGAATTAATAATGTCCTGTTTATTTTCAATCAGATGAGTGGTTCTTGGAAAAAATTGTTATCAAAGAAGTACTCTACCCTTTTTCTGCACATGTTTTTGTTCACAATGACTGGATCAATAAACACTCGAAGACAGATTTTGTAGAAGTGGCAATTCCACTCAGAGGTAATACCAGCAGAAATGTCCTTCATTTGCTTGAATCACTACTGCATGGCAGAGGAGAACAAAACCAGTACAAGGCTACTTCACAATGCAGGCAGAACTGAGCATTGGTACACCTATGGTGAGGGGCAGGGGTCTGGACCAAGGTGGATCATGCCTTCTGTAAACAAGGAGGAAGAAATTACGCCTGGGATGGAAAGGATGGAAATGGCAGTATTGATATAGTCTACTCTGGCAGCACGTGTCCTGTCCTTGGAACCATACAGAGAAGATAGGCATGGCCCCTGCACGAGCGTGACATGGATTCCTGAAGCAGCTGGCCTGCTTTTCTACACCTCCACAGGGCTAAAATGAGTAATGAGCGTTGTGTGGCTTTGTTGCCTGACTTGCCTGTGCTAGATCCAGCATTACCAGGAAATGTAATCTTGTATCTTTTGGCTTATACTGCCTTACAGCTTGAACACGGGCTCTGAATATGTTTGTTTTCATTGCAGAAACATCTGTGACATCTCTTCTCACAAAAAATTTTGATGCTAAAAGCAGAGGACGATGGCAAACATGGGTGTACTGCACACAAGTACCAGAAGATGTTCCTGATATTCAAGTTGTTGTATTTGGAAGAAAAGGGAAATCTCCTGCACAGAAAGTTCAGAATCTGAATGATAATCCATTTTTGGTCAGTTTCTTTTTTTATTCCACACAAATCTTACCAAATAGTTTCAGTAAAGTAAGAGTTGCAGCCAATGTATGTGAAGTTGTGTGGTATGGTTTTTTTTCTTTTGTTTTTTTGAGTTAATGTTTATACCTCCATGTCTTAAATAAACAGCACTTGGAGAACTTCTCACATGTAGGCTACTACATATCACTTAGGAAAACTCTCTTGAGCAAATGCCAACTTTGACATGAAAAGCCTCATTAAATTTGAATTAAGACTAGTAGGCCTTAACAGTAAGGCAATAAATAATGGAACTACTACATACTTCCTTTACGTTCTACTTCTCAAACCTCAGTTAATCTGTTTTTACTACTCAGAATCTGCGTCTCTCTACAACGAGCTTGGGCCTGGGCAAATAGCGGTTTTGTAGTTTGCACAAGAAGTTAATGGCAACTTCTGGACAGGTGTGTGAAACCTTTCAAAAGGTTTTTGTTCTTAAACATGGGAAAAAAAGTCATTACCCATCTTTTGCAAAAAGGCAATGTAAACATCAGTTGCTTAATTGCTGCAAGATGAAAAGCCACAAGCAGCAGTGTATGATATGACTTATGGAAACCAGTCATCCTTTCTTTTGAGCACTAGAATAACAGAACAGAAAAATAGCCAGGCCTAAGAATCATCTTGACTTAAAATTTCAGTTCAATCTTGAGAATAAGATGTGATGGAGAGGTGGTAAATAGGAAAGTGAAAAGAATAGTAATATGAATTTGGCTTGGAATTATAGAATCAGTCATGTATTTCCTTGCTTTTCATATGTTGGCCTAGGCTCTGCAGCCAATTCTCCCAGTTAAAAATAAACATAAATTATGATACAAATGTGCGCCCAAATTAACTTGCAATCCTAATGGGACTTCCTCACCCTAACATTAATGTCTTTGGCTGGTGTTTTTACCTGTTTTATTTACCTTTTTACCTGGGCTTAAAGTATGTCATTCAAATTGTTACATACAATGTATAGTTATTTTTTTTATTTTTCTAACAGTTGACTATTGGTGACATTGGAGATATAACAAAAGTTTCCTTTGTGTTATCTGGTCCATGCTTGGGAAGAGGAATTAAACTTCACAAGGTATTCCAAATGCAGTACATATAAACTTGTAATATTCTTCATAATACCAGTAAATATCTTTTGTTGAGAGACAGATTGTTACCTTTGCTTTGCACCACACTAACAAGGTCACACATCTTTTGGCTCAGTTACCTGGTATCTACAGGTGATTGCCTACAGCTTCCAGATCTCTCTTAGGGCAGATCTACCTTGTTTGCACCTGCTGAAATGCATATAGCTATACCTATTCACTGATGTGCAGATCCATTCTGCATAGCTCATCATGACTTGGAAGGCAGTGTTTTCTGCTGATGTTAGGAAATGTTAATCCCTGCGTCGAAATACCGAGAGTCTCCTGACGCAGAGCAACCTACATGTGGAAACCAATTAAGCTGATACTTTGGTATTTATTCATTACAACATGGTCATCAGTGGGCCTTAAACATCTGATTGTAGTTTAACATGTACTTAAGATCTCTCATAAAAACGGAAGGAGAAATGACTTAACCTGTCAATTTTATAATTCAGTTAGATTTTAAAAGTATACCTTTCCCTAGGGTGGGTAGGAAGATTGAATAAAAAGGTGTTGGGCCTAATAATACTTGAGCTTTGGGAAAATACTTGAAATTGAAGGTTAATGCAAAGAAAAATTGTGTCAATGAGCTCTGCCTGTAGGTAAGGGCCCAAAAAGCATTGTGGACGTAACATTGAATTATTCTGAATTTAGTAGAAGAATGTTTTTCTGGACTGGGCCACACAGTATCTTAACCCCACCAAGGAATTAAAAGATCAAAGGGTGATTCCCTGAATGAACAAACAGTCCAGAAACTGTTCTGATGGGAAAAGCTAGAGACAGCTGCATTCCAGGCTAAAATTTGAATGGGTTTATGGTACTCAAAGGAACATTAAGTCTGAGTTTATGAGCTCCTCTGAGGATAGAGGAGGAGTTTATCTTGTTCATGTTTTCTCCCAAAATGTGTTCTTTGTCAGCCAATTTTATAGTCTCAGTTTAGGCTACAAGAATCGAAAGCATAGGTAAGCAAAACTAATTTCTTATTTGAATATGCGTCTCCAGGCCATTTGATAAAGCGTTCCAAAAATATGTTGACACTACCCTCACTAAATCCATTGTGTGATTATGTAATAGAAGATTTCAGCCTCCAGAACTGGTGGCTCAAAACATGCCAGAAAATTCATAAATGTAGTAGTTTGCTTTCTGCTTTCTTTTCAAAGACAACCCTCTGCAAATGGCTAAGTGATTTTTGTTCACACTTTTAAATACTTCAATAGTTATTTAGTAATTGCTTTATTAGTAGCTATAAATTGTAAGAATCTACAAGAAGTCAATAGGTTGCTATAGACCTATGTAGTCTCTTCTACTGGTGCACTTACAACCCACAACATAAGCCACAATAACATACACTGCTTGCGCCAGTAATATGCTTATAACATCTATTACTCATTTATCAGCCTGTTTATAAATAATTTATACATGGAAGCATAATCTAAAATGCAACAAGTTGTTTTCGCTTTAATAGGGATCTTACAGTGCAGTAAAAAATAGAGATGCTTCATGGAAATAGACTACAGGAGGCAGTCAGTGTGTGTAAGCTCAGTATGAATCACTGGTCAAACCCAGCCTCAATTGAAAAGAATTCCCTTCCTTGCTTTCTCCTTAAGTGAAAGAATAGCCAAATTTTCAGAAATTTCACAAAACCACAGATTACAGATGAAACTGCAAAGGGTAAAAAGGAGATAAAATCCCTACTCTCCTTTTGCCACTCTCTGTTTTCTCTGTTCTGGTGTTTACAGCAGCTTCAGAGTACCAGAGTTTCTCCTGTTGATCTCCTATCGTTTTCTGCACACTTCTGTAGAAAATGATACAACCTTAGCTAAAATTTATGTCTTTTCTGTAACTTTTAAAGATTTATGTACTATAGAATGAGTAGCTTTTTGTAGCTCAAAAATAGAGTGTCTGGCCCTTTCCAAAATAATATACAAAATAATTTTTACTTTAGTATAGAATATAGAAACACTATGATCTGGAGATATCACACTTAGACGTAACCTTACAACTAAGAAGAATTTGTCAGGTACAATTTATTTTAAGGCCAAAGTCTGCATAAATTTACACGTCTCATTTTTATGAGTCCAGTTTCTGCAGGTCATCTGCCTGCTTATGCAGGTAACCCTTAGTCCAATTTTAATACGGATAGGAGTCTGTGATACTTATTGATATTTAGTTAGGGATGTTTATGTTGATAGAAGTTAGGGAAGATATTTTTGTATGAGAAGTTAGACATCTAGTGTGAGACATTTCAGTTATTGCAAGTGCAAAAAATGTGTAAACAACTGGCTGCAATTTCAGTGGAATTTAATACTATCTAAAGAAAAACACTGTTTATTCAAGTAATTAATGGTTTAATTCTGGAAATGGTCATGAGGAGTTGTTTACTTTCATCTGGAAGCCTTGTGCCTGATCTTGTAAAGAACTGGGCACAAAGCATAAGCAGTAATGGAAAATGCTCAGTAATTACATTTCTAGGAACTCAAGGGCAAGATAGCCTAACAAAATTTTTAAGAGCAGAACTGTCAAATTCCTAATAATTTCCATTATATAATTCAATTATGTAAATATTTATGTATTTCAAAGCTTGCACTTGACATGTATGTAAGGAAATCTGTACTCAGGATTTCCAAACAGTAGTATGTGTATCCTGTACAATGAGCCACAAACTTTTGTTGCTGCCACTGGTGTCAGTAGTGGTAATAAGTCACCACAAAAATTTTGGGAATCCCTGCCTAAGAATTTCAGTTGCTTAATGTCTTGATGAAATTCAGGTTTTGTTTTATTTTGTTTTGGTTTTAATGTCTTAGATATAATATTTCCATACAAAGAGATTCTAAAGGCTGAAGAAACCATTTCTGCAAACTTGTAGTCATTAGCTCTGCATCAAGTTCAATCCTGCATATAATAGTTACCAGAAATGTTTCTGCATATGCTTGATAATTTGTCATTCTGTATTTTATAAGCTGGCTTAGGGTAAAGTTCATGATCTGAGTTGCCCTCCCGTGAATCTGATCTCCACATTGAGTGTCTCAGTAGCTAGTGTAGGTGGGCTCCCAAGGCTGTGCTTCCTCAGTTGGTTTGGAGGTTCTGAGTTCACAAGTTTGGAACATAATTTGTTCAGTCTCCACTGAGTATTTAAAGTCAGGTGGAATGAAACAGGTCCTAAGCTCACACCTTCTACTGGAATTCATTCTTCAAATAACTTATTTCCACAGGGAGCCCTGAAGGCCACTGGGCACCTAATTTCTGCCAACTTTGAAAATCCTAGCTGAGATATAGCAAGTCACACGTAAACAAATAAAAAGCAGCAAAACAAATGTTTTTGCAAAACGGATGTATGCTACCAAGATTGATGTAACTGTATTCATTCATTTGACATTCTGAAATTGCAAGTATATACAGGTCAATTTAATCTGTACCCTTCATTGGTCTCTACAAATGGGTCCTATGCCTCTGTCAATATGCAACGAAGAATACACCTACAAACATCAGGCTGCAGAATCAGTGGCTTGCAGCAGCTCCTGTAGCTCTTCTGCAGAATCAGGTAGCTTCTATAAAGCGTGTGCAGGCATTAACAATAGGAAGAAATGTCAGTTTCTGTTAGGAAGGAAATGAGAAACTAAATAATTCAGATAAATGAATTTCTTGTGATTCTGCCTGCAGCTTCAGCTGAAAGACCTGGACACTAAACAAGAGCTGGGCTTTCACACTGAAGCACAATGTCTATTTGGAGAAGATGGATCTGAGACTGTGACAGAGCTAGCAGCGGTCAGGCCAGACAAGCCACCACTCAAGGGTATGCTGCTGAACTATAAAGTAAATACGTAAGCAAATGCACGCACACATGCACACAAAATTGTGAACTGCCTAATGGGATGAGAACCATGGGCAAGACTGCAATGCATTTTATGTATATTAAAAAAACACTCAAAATTATTTTTAAGAATTCATTCAGTATACCCGTGTAAAGCATGGGGGGTCTTTAATAACATGTATTGTTAAAGCATTTTTTCTGTTTTAAAACAACTGACAGGTATTGTTTTCACTAGGCTAAGTACCAATTTGAAAGTCTGAAAAATCCGCAAAGCCCAATTTGTATATTTCTGTTGAAATTTTCAAAAAGTTACTGATTTACACTTGGTGAGGGACTAAAGCACAGATTTAAAAAAGGCATGTGCAATCTCATAATGGCATGAATCACAAAAAGAAAAAACACTCTTTTTTGAGTTTTTCTTCAGGCCCCATTTCTGCCCCAGAAGCTCTATTCATTTCATCATTGTATTTAAAATATGATAACATCTTCCTTTGTTCTGATTACATTTTATAAAATATTTAGAAAAGAACTCTCATTTACTACGCTTTATGAACAGAAGTCTTAGTTAAAATATTTAAAAGTTTTTGCATTTAATATCTAACTGAATGCTAGAATGCAAATGGAAATATATCTTAACAGTTTGTTATAACATTTAGTTCTTCACAGAGCTTACAGAACCCATAAAAAAATCCTCTGTCATGCTGCCTTAAGGAATATGTACTATATAACTGCTGAGCCAAAAGTCATGGCAAGCCTTCCTTTGTGATGAAGAATAATAATACCAATGAATAGCTGTATAAATAGCTGAGCCATTTCTCGTGAACATATTAATTGATATTGGCCATAATTATCAAAATGCCAGACTAAAACAGAATTCAGCTGATCCAGAAGAAAAAGTGGATTTAATCTGTTATGTCTGTGTTTTTTGTTTGGTAAAATGTTGTTAGAGTTGATATAGCCTAACTCAATTTAAGACCTTTAATTCCTACAAGAATTCAAGGCTTTTAACAAAGCCTGAGAGAATCAGTGTGATTCTTTCAGTTGATTACAGCGACCACTGGATAAGACTCCAGAACTATGGCATTTTCTTTTTCTATAATGTAAGCATGGATTGTTGCATTGATTCATAGGGGACACTTAATCTCTAATGCTGTACTGTGCTGTTGTGAGGTAGCTAGCAATCTATATGAAACTCAGAACATTAATGTCAATTACTATAACTTCATTCCTTGGTCTTGAAATTAATCTTTTACCTGAAATAAATTGGTTTATAATGTTTGGTAATTACATTGCTAAATAGTCTGATTGGGTGATATCTTATGTCACTGATTTTTCATGACAGAAGTTCTTTACTCAGTCAGTGTTCATACGGGAACATTGCCTGCATCAGGAACTGATGCAGATGTATTTATCACAGTATTTGGAGAGCAGGGAGATTCCTGCAAAAGGAGACTAAGACACTCAAATCTTGAAAGAGGACAGGTTAGTACTGAGTTATTTTCCTTATGTTTGCTTAATGTGTTTTATTTTATTACTTTCTTCCAATAGCATATTTCTTTTCAATTATCAGGTACAAGCATTGATGTTACACTGTGGTAACCTGTGGAAAAGACGTGTTGCTTACTAAGTATAGACATTTTATCCAAATTGGGGTTATAGTTTAAGAGTAGTTCGAGTACCAATAAATTTAAAACCCACAAACCATCAGTAACTGTTCTTAGAAACTGGAATTGAACCCAGCAATACATAAAATTCTATGGCTTAATTTTCAGTTATTTGTGAAGCTGGTGTAGAAATATCAGGGCTATTTCCTGTGACTGCTCCTTAAAGTCCATTTTTTTAAAAGATCTCTCCAGATATAGTTGAAAGAGATTTTAAATGTGTTAGCTATTATATGTTAATTAATGCATTTATATATAGAATTGCAAACAGGTAAAGCTGCTTGTAAACATACTGTGACTGCTCAAGATAAATCCTAGGAGAGATTTTCTGGCCAACCTTTGCTTATTACCATATTAATGATTGTATCTACACAACATGTTAACACATACCCTGGACTCAGCCTGGATATGACTAGATAGGATTTAAAGAGATCTTTCAATTGATCAATTGATCCTGTGCAGTAAAGCAGGATCCGCTATACTTATTTCATAGCATTTCTTAACATCTCTCATGGCTGAGATGCCATAACTTTCCTAGGCAACCTCTTCCACTACTTTCCTAGCCTTGCCCTTAAACAATCCTTAATTTCCTTTATAATGTCAAACTATTTTCTTGAGCTTAGAAACATAGAAACCAGCCATGTAATCCTTGTGTTCCATAGTCATTGATAATTTTTCTTCCATGAATTTGTGTAAACTCTTTTTAAACATACGATGAGCATCCACAACATCCTGTGGTAGTATGGACTGCACTTGATCTGCAACCTTTGTAAAACATCTGCATTCTAATTTCATCTAATTTCCCTTCTTTTACTGGAAGACACAGTGAATGTTTTTTTCCTTTTCTTCTTCTCTTTGCCATTCTTGCTTTTATAGGCCTCTGCCCTCTGAGCACTTGTCACTGGACTGTTCATTATTCCTTGTGTAAGAACATCTCTTTAATCATCCTGCTTACACTTTCCTGTATCTTTTTCTGACTCTTCAGTCAGTAATGCATTCACAACCTCTTTAAAAATTTGCCATCACCTCCTCTGCTTCTGTTTTTCCTTCTTTGTGAGAGTTCTGTTAGCTTAGCTCCAAGTACGATCTTCAGACAACTGTTGCTCTAAATGGACTGTGTGGTACAGGGCATAAAGCACTCACAGGCAGGACGCCTGCATTTATTTCTAAGCTCAGTCACTGGTTTACCGGATGATCTGAATGTCTCATTTTACCTACCTTGTGTCCCTCATTTCCCACTGTCAAATGATGATAACCAATAGTTTAGGCAAGAATGAAAAGAGGTAAGCATATATATTTCAATGACCTTTACTTCCTTTTTCATTTACTACTGAGGAAAATTAAATACATCTTTTAAAATTATGCTTAATCTCTCCTTTTCATGGCAATAACCTAGTGCTAGATTCATAACAGTATTTAGTGTCCTGGTACCTAGTGAAATTACTATGCATTGGGAGATATTTAATAATTTGGCCATAGTCTTCCCACCCAAAGTATTTAGGCAGGTTTTTTTTCCTTTTCTTGCAGTCTCTTGCAACCATTCTTTCTTTTTTTTTTTTTTTTAAAGATGTCATTGTTTGCAGAATCCTGCTGCCTTAGTCCAAACTGTGCTATTAAAATACAGGAAGAGTTTTGTGACATTGATTGCCTGGATGATATCATTAAAAATACAGGTTAATTCTTGGCATTTTTGAGGGCAAATGTTTATAGGCAATTAGAATAGTTAATAAAAGACATAAAAGTACATAATCTGTGACATAACCTGGAAAAGAGGTCTAAAAAGAAATAATTTACATGGCACTTTCAAGCTCGATGTTAATACAGTCAGTGATACAGCTGCTAGTGTTAAAGAAATCAGAGCCACTCTATTGAGCAGTAGAGAAGAGTGCTGAGTCTCTTCCCAAGCAGATCCTGTGTTTCAGGTGAGCTATTTTTGTACTGTGGGCAATGAAAGTTTTCTTCAGCCTAGATATTTTGTGTATTCATTTCTTTCATTGTGCAACAGGTTCTTGGGAAAGGGTTGAGCAGTGAGATGGCAAAATGTTCTTATGATACTAAGTGATTTAAGGTAATAAATATGACAGCTGGTGGCAGAGATTGCAGAAGCCCCTCATGCAGAGTGACTAGGTAATAAAATGGCAGATGAAATTCATTGTAGCTAAACAAAAGGCAGTGGCTGTGAGGGGGAAAACCCCTTAAATTTGCATGCAAAATGATGGGCTCTGAAATAGGAAAGTGACGTTAGCATTAGAATAGCTCTGTAATGATGTCAGCCCAGTGCGCAGTAGAGGCAAAACAAAAGGAAAACAGAACAGATCAAATGTTTAGGAATTATTAGAAAAAGGAAAAAAATAATAGCCACCCCAAAGCAGAAAATACAGTCATGCCCCCAGGTAAGTTTCTCTGGTGCAGATGCATAATAGATGCTGTGTTTTATTCTGATTCACTTGTCTTAAAAAGTGCAAGAATGTCAAGTGATATGAAATATCTTCCACACAAGGAACAACTAAACAAACAAGTACTGTTTGACCAGGAAAAGGGATGATGAGAGGAAGGGAGAGAGGGATAAGAAATGTAAGATGGCATAGAGAAAATGAGTAATTCTATTTTCTTATGAAATACAAGGGCTCAAGAGCTTTACATGAAACCTGCAGGTGGCAAATCCCAAACAAAAAGAGGTGCCTTTTTATGCAGTGCATAATTAATACTTTTTACTTTCTGGCATAAGATGTTGCAGACAGTAAAATGCATGTTGGTGCAAAAAGCCATTGCACGTTGTCATGGAAGACAGCCTTCCACTGAGGGCTGTTAAGTGCAGAGACACAATCTCTGGCTCAGGAAATCTCTGAACCACAAATTGCTAAAGCCTGAGAGACTTTATATTCAAGAAGCATCTCTATATATTTGCCCCGTTTTTCAACTCTTCCCTAGAAATCTGTTATTGGTAGCTGTTGGCAACAGTATACTGGAGTAGATGGATCTGCGGTCTGACATACTACTACCAGTCTTGCGTTCTTTTTACATAGAAGTAGATTAATAAAAAGGTTGGAATGAGAGTATCTAAGAATAGAAGGTGAAAGGAAGGGATGTAAAGGGCAAGCTGTCTTGAGACACAAGATTATGTCAGCAATATCCCTAGAAAATATGGAATAGACTGGCAAAGAAAACAAAGTTAAGGAAACTTGAGGTATGAAAAAAAAGGATCTCTCTTGACTGATAAAGGACTGAAATATAAGGAAAAGCTAGGAAGAGAGAAAATTGCAATGAAGTATAAGAAAAGAGAGTAAAGTTGATTTAATTAGTGCAGGAAGTAAGGTTGATTTATATTTATTTAAGTAATTGTATGTCTAACTTTTTCACCAGTTTAATGGGTTAAATAAATGGGGATTGTAATTTTGCTTAGCTAACACTTTATCTAAAGCAAGACATTTTAAAGAAAATCCTTTTGGCTTTCATTTCATTTCACACACTTCCAGTAGTGTGTTTAATGCAGTTCCGAAAGTCTTTATACTGAGGGGGAAAAAAAAAGAGATGTAATGACATCAATCAAAAGTACATTCTTCCTAATGCTGAGGCAGTAGGCAATTTAATGTATTATTATAAGAATTCAATGATAACAATGGGTGATTATGACCACTGTTGTCTAATGACTGTTAATTATTATCACAAAGAATGAGACTAATGATAGGTCCCCTTTTCAGACAGAGTTAGCTGTGAAGGAACATGAATATTAGCAATACAGGCTATTTCCTCTAAGTCAAGGGTCATGTAGACTGACAAGAACATTATATTTGGCTTGGAACTGCAAAGAATAAAATTAAAAAGCAATGAGTGCTCCCAAAAAGTTATTTACAAGACGTTCCTCACAGCTAGATCTTTTTTGGGGCTGCATATGCATTATATGAAGAGGTGTAACTTGCCATGGTAACTGTTTGGAGAGACTGTGGATATAACAAGGTAAGAATGCTGGAAGTCCTAAGGCTGTGATAGGAATAATAACTCTCATGTTTTCTTTTTCTCAGCATATTGTAGGGAATAGTCTGACACACACAGAAGAATGGACCAGATGACATAATTCTTTCTAAAAATCATCTCTTCCTTTGTTGCTTTCTGGTCCCCATGCTTTTTCCTGCCTGGTGGCAAATTGGTTGGCAACAAATAAAAATTATAGCGTCTGTTTCTACTATCCATCTGGGGTTTTTTTAATGTCACCCACACACATGCCCATGTATCTACCCACCCACTCATATTATCTCTTGCATGGAACACATTCATTCTCTCTCTCACATAATTTATTCATCCCAACATGCACTAGTGCAGTTGCCATTTAGCTTTTGTTTACTGGTAGCAGTAGCAATATTTAAACAGATGTCTATTTACATCCGAAGAGCACATCAATTCTTGTCTGTATGCGTGCACAGCCTTAGTTATAGTTTCTAATGTCAGTATCTTCCTTTGTTTGCATAGTCATCAACAGTGTCAGTATTTCTGTTCAGAGTTGAATAATATGACATTTTGCATTTGAAAAATAGGATGGTTTAGAATATAAAAGACTTTGAAATGTTTAAAAATAAAATGCCTTATCTAAACCAAAGTTTAATTTACTAAGCCTATCCTGATATTTGAAGCTTTGAACTCCCTTTGTTTCAGTTATGAGGGATTGGTTGAGACTTCTGTAAGTAAATTAATGATCAGAGGTTTCTTTCTACCCAAAATACTGGGATGTTTTTCACAATAAAGCCTGGGATGCAGTGATCACGAACAAGGCAAAATGTACATATTCAAGGATCCACATATTTTCTGACCAGGGTCTCCAAATATGAATGTCAGCCTATAATGTTTTTCCTTACTATCAGAAAGGGAAAGATATTTCAGCATTGAAAGGAAACTGTCTTTCCAAACATAATCTTCTTAAAGACAGATGATAAAATATATGGTTTAATCAGTTTGCTATTCATTTTGCCTTTACCTTCTCAGGTTTGTGTCTCTGAAATGAGAGCAGTAGACCTTGGACAGTTAAGCAAAGTGCTTGTTGAGCACTGTAATGTGGGTTATGGAGCTGGATGGTACCTGGACCAAGTTGTCATCCATGAATCAGGCAAGATTGGTAGCCAATACGTATTTCTTTGCCAGCAATGGTTAGACAGTGGAGTTGGTGATGCACAGACGGAACGTATGTTGAAACTTCTTGGAAAAGTCAGGAATGGGGTGTTGACTGGAAAGATTTATGGTAAGGTCCAAAATCATCAAAGCTCTTTACAGCTTTTGTTTTAATTGTAACTCATTATTTTGGGGGTTATTTTTAATACTAAAAAACCAAAATACAGCCATAATATAGCTTAAATGTGAGTTGCATCTCTCACACAAATTGTCTTTCCAAACATTTTCCAGAGCTGGTAAATACAATTATAACGTTCAGGGAAGAAAGACTAGAGCAGAAGGGAGATATTAAGTGATGGAGGCAATGAAGGAACTATGTTTTTAGTTGAGGCTAGAAAAAAGCTGAAGCAGAAAGAGGTAGGTTGTTCCATATGGCAGTCAATGCAGAGCAGAAGGCTCCTGCAACAGTGATGAAGTCACAAGAACAGATACAAAAACTCTTTTAGCAGAATGATGTTTTCCCTTATGTTCATATATTTGCAGAAAGCATTTGCTTGTATTTACAGTTTTCTTTTTTACTTATATCAATGGCACAAGTTCTTGCAAACAGCTAGTTGACCTGATCTCAATATCCTACTCAGATTGTTTAATGAAGACCAAAATTCAGAAACAACTTACACACTGAAAACATGATAAGTCTTTTGTGCTTTGCCAGGGTGCTGGATTTTTTAGCTCTCTCAGACGTCTTTTTTTGAAGGAGTGCAAAATATTGATTTGGGTCCATTTATGAAATCTGAATCAGAACTGGTAGACCAAACTCTGTAAAGTTTAACTAATCTGAAGGTGTGAATTTGCGTTCTATATCAGCAGTTTTGTAAACTGATCTTTATTAATTCCTATGCTCATGGATATTTCATGCTCAGAGAGTTTTATATTATATATAGTTGCAGACACAGTTAGTAGTGTGTGTCCTCATATTTAGCTACCTGTACTTAGTGCAGTAGCGAATATCTCATATTATCTAAGGAAACAGAAAAAAAATGTTGCTGGGATAACAGAAGGACAGAATACCATGGAAATATAAGTATAGGATGAGCAGCAAGAGTAGAGACAGTTTCAGAATAAGAAATAGCTGTATTGCACCACTGCAAGTATTCCAGGTCTCTCAAAAAGTACATTCCATAGCTGCCCTACATAGTCCACAGAGCAAGGCAGGCGTCTTCTGAGGGTAATTCCGAGCCGAAGCCCAAGGTTGGTCAGAGTCTGTCGCATCTTTCCTCACTGATAATATGAAAAGTGAGAAAAGTCTTACATCCTTGTTTATGCACCTTACTTAGTGTCTGAACATAGCTATGTAAAACAATTTTGCTTCCTCTGTTTCCCACACGCGCATAGTCCTGAAAAATCTGAGTGCAGACTTGCTAATATTTTCCAGTCTATGATTATTAATACTCAGCTCTGGATCTATTGAAAATCAGTTCTGGTGTGTGTGTGTGTAATAACTTTAGAAAGAATATGACAAGTAAGCAGAGAGCCTATAAAGAATGGAGAAATAAAAGACTGATCAGCAAAAAGCGCTATAGCTTAGAGGTCAGAAAGTATATGGATACAATGGGACTTACTAAATGTCAAGCTGAGGCAGATTTTATAAAAGAATTAAAACAAATAGTAAAGGTTCTTCAACCATTTACTTATAAAAAGAACCTGGAAAGATGTGTAACTATGCAGGAACAATTGAGTCCAGACTGAAGGTGGTGTAGGTAAAATCTCTAAACAAATAGAATACTTTCCGTTTTCATTAAGGAACCATAATGCTGGAAAGGGAAACAAAACCAGAATTACTAATGGGAATGAGGTTATTGGAAATCACCAAATCTGAAATGCAAATAGAACTTCGAGTTTCATGTAGTCAAACAGTGACAACCCAAAGGAGTCGTTAGCCCAGAATATTGAAGGAATTGAGAAAGGAAGTGGCAGATGTAGCAGAAAGGATTTCAAACAATTTTATGAAGACAAAAGGTATGACTTGAAAATAGCAAAGGTAATACCTCCATCTAAAAACCAGAAAGCATAACGTAGGTGACCATAGACCTAGTAATAGATCACTTGCAAACCTTTATAACGCGCCTTGAAGAAAAGAATAGTTAAGATAATAGAGGCAAATGGGAAATGAGAAGGAATGCACAATGACTTTACTAAAGATAGATTATAAAACAAAGTTGATACTCTAGAAATATTTTCCAGTAAGAGAACTGTAATGACATCTAATCTGTCTAAATTTTGGTACTGAATTTTATTTGCTTTATGGGAAATTATTAGGTAATAATGAGAAAGTGGAAAGTAGTAGTAAAAGGAAGAATTGTAAAGAGCTGGAGAAGAGAGAATGAATATGCTGATGAAATCTCTTGGTGCTACAAAGCTGAGAGTACTATCAGGAGATGAAGAGGTTGTGTGATAAACTTTGAGAAGTGGAGGAAAGCAGTGGAACTGAATTCTGTAGCACAAAGCTTCAATACAAGTAGGCATAAACACAACTAAATATTTGAACTCTTAATTCTGGTACAGGTTCCTATTTTCCATTTATTTTTTGGGGAAATTAGGAACTAAGTAGTAGTTAAGAGTCTAAAACCTGTATTGGATCTGTATCCCCATGCCTTGTAATGATTTCTGCTACGAGAGTTCATCAGCAGGATAGGACTAGGAGAAATACCCGGGTTTGTTATATGATCGCAGGATAATTTTTGAGACAGTAATGTGACGTGGCTGTGAGAAAAGTAATTGTGACCCCACAACGTATGTAGCCATTATCAGTGAAGATCGAAAAGAATTAATGCCATTACAGAGAAACAATGATATTTCACCAGGAACGCTGTATGCAATTGTGGTCACCTCTGTCCAGAACGACTAGTTCAAGCTGGAATAGCTGTAAAGAAGACATAATGATTGGGAATATGGCAAGTCTTTGTTGTGAGAGGGTATTGAAAAAACCTGACATATTCAGACTAGCAAATTAAATGCTCAAAATGGACACAGCTGTTATCTATCAAATTAATGGTGGCTTACACATCAAGAAGGGAAAAGTTATTTAAACTAATGGACAAAGTTGTAAAAATAAATGGGTTTCAGCAGTCCGTTCATGCCATTCTGAGAAAATTAAAAGATCTCTGAGAAAGAGTGAATTTTTAGCATAGCTCTGTTTTAGACTTAACTAAAGAGAAGGAAAGAAGCTTAATGTATCTGCTTTTAAGTTGGATCTTGACAAATTTATCAGAGATTATACAGTATAGTTAACATGTAATAGCAGCGTATGGTACTGTATGATCCAACAGAGATAGTCCTTCCGTTCAGTCTTCCCAGGCAGCTGTATATTGATAGTTTAAAGGCTTAATATTTCAGAACTAAAGGGCTAAAAAATCTTGGATAGTGTCACAGGGGATATGATAAATTTTCATTTGACTTCCATTTCTTCATAGATATCATTGGCTTCATTTATATTTAATGTTCACAGACATGAAAATGGTAGCTATTTTCTGTAAAGTCATAACATCTGAAGTTATTTTAGATTATTTTAAAGATGGAGAGTACTAAGTGTTTACCTTCAACAAGTCCTGAATTTATGGCACAGATCCTCACCTGATCTAAAGTAATAAAGCTTTATTTGCATTAGTTTATAGTAGGAGACAAAGGTTTGCTTGTTGTGGTTAGGAAGCTGGACTTTACAGGACTATGGACATAAACTCAGAAAGTCACTGTTTCCATTACTCAAAATAAAATATCCTGGTTTACAAAATAGCTATTTGAAAATATTAAATCCATACTTTGCCTCACTTTACATAAACAGAGCTAAGTTATCTTAACAAAAAAAAGGTCGTGCTCAATTCTGTACCAGCCCAGGTGACCAAAGCCTCTCTGCAGGAGCCATGATTTTTTTTAAAATGGAAAACATGGTTTTGATAGCCCTGAATTTTCCATGTATTCTTTTGACATGAATTAAAATGTTAAAGCTAGCTAAATCAGTGGGATTTGTTTGATGGGTAAAAGTTTCTGACCCTGAAAACTTGTTGATTGGAGTTTTAACTAAATATCTGTTCAGTATAGCGTTACAGAAGTTACTCAGGAGCCTACCTGGTATCAGTCTGCAGTCCTTATGAGTCTTCAGGTGACTGCCATTTCATTTAGAATATTTAAGAGACTAAGTGTTTCAAACCAGACCTTTAGATTGAACATGAGCTACTATTCTTTTTCAATATAATTTTGCAATTTTTTTTTAAAGTAAAACTGCTGATTTTGAGTGTTTTCTGTGTCCCTAAAGCAGGCAAATGTACGTGCTGCTACATAGGGCTATTTTTAATCGCTCAGCAAACATCACTTCTTCACAGAAGAAATGAATAAAGTTTTGTACTTTGCTGGTATGATAATTGTGGTGCTAAAAATACCACATTTCAAGCTCTGAACCAGTTTATCTCATCAGCATCTTGTTATAGAATATATGTAGTGAATTTTAACGTTCTAGTTTAAGTAACTCCTCAAAAAGTTAAAATGAAAAAATACCCTCCCTTGACCAAAGGCAAACCTGATAACCAGTACTATCTAGTAGAAAATCTGCTGCTTTTGCGTGGTGATTAGTAAGAAAAAAAAATATTCAAATCATCAGATGAAACACTTATGAGGGGAAAAAATCAACCGATTGGTATGGTTCTTCATACTTCTCTAATATGGAACTGGCAGTCTTATCTGCATAGTGCTATTGGACTGGTCCATCTCTAAAGGGTCAGCTATCACTACGGAAGGACTGGTGTCCAAATCTGCTTCTCCCTGAATCAATGATAATGAGTGAACCTGTTACGTGCCAATATTTTAGCTCTGTGCAAAGGCGGGAAGGGGTTGCTAGTCGGTCACTTAACTCATTCTGTTACAGCTTGCTGTGTTATTTTGGATATTCAGCAAACCCATTAATTTTTTTCTACTGTTTCGCTTCAACAGGGACTTGGGATGTCCTTGTCACAACTAGTGATATTTCTTCTAGTTCCATGAATCCTAAAATGTCTCTAACTGTATGTGGTGAAAAAGGTACCTCTACTTCTGTCACATTCCCCAAAGGATCACTTAAAAAACCCCAGATTTATGAGACTTCAGTGGAACTAAGTAAGAAATTCAATACTATATTCAAAGTTCGCCTAGAAATTGAAGAGGCTGGAGAAGGAGAGACTTGGCATTGCCGTGAGGTAAAAAACTAAAAACTAAAGCAATTACTTATTGTGTCTTTATTATAAATTTCTCTTTTTTTTTTCACATTCTATGGTTATTGCTTCCAGTTTCCAGTTCTGTCTGAAATTACATACTTTTTAATTTACAAAAGTAAGTGCATCTATTAACACTTGTAGAGTGATAACTTCAGAGACTGCTCAAAACACTTACTAGGGTAGCTATGGATAACAAAAATCTTGTAAACTTAGGTGGATTTCTGGAGGGCATATATACAGATGTGCCAACATCTATAGCATATCCAGTGGTGTCTTTTCAGAACTGTACCCACTGGCATACGTTGCAGTATTTACATAACTCCAAATTGGCTGTTACATGTTTAGACCCAGAGATCCAAGGCAAATAATTAAGCCAGACACTAGAAATGCCTTTTGATGAAAATATCTGCCTTTTAAGTTGGCATGTGAAAAAAAGAAGTGAATAGCAAAAGTGACAATCTTTCTTCTGATGTCCAAGGTGCTGAAGCTAAAATCTGACATCACACTGAAACTGCTGTGGCACTTCACTATACAAAAAATATCTTTATCCTCTTATGCTGGCAAAATAAAGAGAAGTCTGAGGGAAGGAATCATCTTCTTTCAAATTGCAGACACACTTTTATCTGTTAATGTTTGTATTTTGTTCTCATTAAAAACTGGAGAAAAAAAATAATTTTCCTGTCCAATACACGATATCAGTGAGTTGAACCCCCTGACATTTAAACGGTAGGCAGGTTGTTAATTTCTTGTTCATAGCCAGATGAAATAGTCATCTAACAAATCTGTTGATAAAATTAAGACTGCTTCTTGAATATTGTAAGAGACAGGGGATCACAGTAAAACTTGGCCGTTGAAAACAGTGACATCTATTAGTCTGTTTTACTTCATTAGCTCAGAACAATGACTCAAAGCTGAGCTAGAAAAAAATCAGTATCATTTATATCAGTAAGGAAAAGATGCACATTTATATTAGGTAGGATTAGAAAGAGAAAGAAAATATAAATTTCCCTGCTTTGGGATATATATAAATTATTGGGGGGTTAGGAAGATATTTCCTTTGTTATTCCGTGGATTCCATAGCAAGACTGACTGAATCCTTGTATGAAATAACTAGGTTGGTATAAGAGTTTGTGGATAATATCTGTTATTAAAGACAGTTTAGCAATTTATTTACATTGCTGGTTAGAACCAGGATGGTCATTTCTATGCTATTTTATTTTGATTTTAGAAGATTGCACCTCACAGAGAGTCTGAGATTTCCCCCTTCTACCACAAGTAAATGCAGATGCAGTTGATTGAGTTCCATATTTAGATTCAGAATTCATTTTTATAACCGTAACTACAAAAGAATTCTCTTGGTGTTTTTCAGGAAATTGAAATAATTATAAAATAATGTCCAGAACAAAATAAATTAAGAAATGCTTTACTTCTGAAGCATGTAATAGCTAACATCTTTATTCTTGCTCCTTTCACTTCTTGAAGAAATAAAGCACAGTAAATGAAATCTGATTTTCAAGAAACTGTTCAGGAATGTAGATGTTAGTATGGAAGGGAAATTGTATTAACATTATACTTTACACTGCATTTTAAAAAATCTTTTCAATGTGTCTGCCATAATGAAAAACAATAGGAGTCTTTTGGAGACAAAATAATGCTACCATCTCCCAGTGACAATTGCTAGCCAAAGATGGTTGAGCTTCCTGGCTTAAGGGTTTGGTCATTTTAGTGAGTTAGGTCATGAAGAAATGAGTAAGTGAATTTTTTGTGCCCTTTTCAAAGCAGGGTTACTTCCTGCAATGTATTTTCAAATATGTAGTCGTGTCTCGCTTTAAATAGTTTAGAAAATGGTACTTTACCTCTTAGTGTAGCTGGTAGTACCATAGTGTAAGAAAGACACCTCCTTATTGAAATATGTTTTCTTATAGTAAGACTAAGCTACTTAGCTTTGGATCACCCTTTTGTTACTGTATATACAGAATTCCATAGAGATTAAAAATATTTAGTAACATACTCTATATATTCATATGATACATATGTACAGAGATATATATACATGCCATAAAACATTCTTAATTTCTGTTTTTCAGTTTTCCCCCGAAACACATTTTCTTTCTACCATTACTTAGAATGAGAAAACATTCTGCACTGAAAAATATTATGGCATATTGACATTTCTCACAAGCTGAAATGGGCATATCAACACTTCTTTTTCTTCCATATGCTGGATGAATACTTTACATAAAGGAACTTTTTGAACCATTCCAAATATTTTTTTTCCTTTACTGCAGTCTCTACAGCAATAATGTTGACAACATTTTAATTATTTTTATTTGGGAAAGATACCTAATCCTTCTCTTTTAAAAGGCTGCTTTCAAAAACATTTTGGAAAAAATTATTTCCTCTTTTTTTTTAATATTGAGATGATGTGTCATAGCTGTTTAATAGTATGTCTTTTGCTGTAGTTTCCATTAGAGCACAACAGATGCTGAAGATATTTCTTTTTGCTCTTTGCTAAGGTAAAGCTTCAACACAGAGAAAGTAAACATGTTCTAGAATTTCCATTTTGTCGCAACTTTGCAGACGAAGAAGGAGGAAGAGTGGCTGAGCTTCCAGTTCTCACAGCCGGCTCTCCTTTTCCAGCAGGTTTGTCACAAATCAGAAACACTGGAAAAGATGTGGTTAGTGATGATGGCTGATTTTCAGAGCAGTCCAAAGGATTTAGCAGATACTTTCTATTCATCTGAGCCAGTGATGCATGGCTAGGTCCAATCCACTCCAGTGTTTAAAAAAAAAATCTCAGACCCTGTAACTGAGTATTGTGCATTCAAGTCTGATTGGTATCAGTTTGTGACACATAAAAGAGCAAGCATACAACACTGAAAATATTAAAAAAGTTTTGAACAGTACACAGAGTTCAACTTTTTCTCAATAATATGATTTGGTTCTCTTCCAGAGGAAACAAAGAAAATCCAGAGGAAATAACTCTTGTATCGTAATTTCAGATAAGAAGGAGATCCATGGCCGCTCACAACAGAAGCTCATCTGTTTGTGTTCCTAGAATTTCAGGCATTCTTCTGTGACCTAGCAGTTATATGTCATTAAACTCCTTCATGCAAAGGATCACCTCCAGACTGGACTTTTTTAGCTTGCTCTGTGTTTCTTAGGAGGTTTTGTAACCAAAGTTAGTGATGAATGGAAGAGCTCTTGTCCTAAATGGATATTCTGAGAATTTCCCAGTCGTCTCCAAGTGTTTCCCAGGAGTTAAGGGTTTACATCAATAGCCCAAGTAATCTATGTATTTCTTGCCTTTTCTGCTGTGCTTTCAAAGCTAGTATAAAAAAAATCACTTGGGCAGAAGATCCTGGAATATGAATTTGAGAAGAGTACTGCTGGGGTATTCCCTGGGGAGGCTCTTTCTCTTTTAAATACTTCCATTTTTTTCTTTTTTCCTGGAAGAGCACAGATATTTAAAGCTTTACAAGTGCTGCTCCTCTTTCCAAGGAGCATTTAACATGAGGACAGATACTGTTTTTTTTACCTTCTCCCCATATTTTTTTCTCTTTTTCAATTGAATGTTCTGGGGATGTGGCTGCTTTCTTATTTGGGGGCCCAGATCACCAGTGTGTTATGCATTTCTCTGGGAGTACAAACAGGTACTCAACATAAACAGTCATCCAAGAAATGTTCAGCTGAAGAGTTGTAAGATGACATGCCAGAGAACACGCAGCGTTTCTGGAAATCCTCTGCTGAGGCCGATAACTGCAACTGGTACAGTGTAGAGTGGCCTGCCACTGACTGGACCATGATCCAGAGGAAATACAAAAGCTGCTGTCTTTCTGACAGAGTTCAGCTTCATTTGAACTCTGTGAGGCGCAGAGCAGAGATGTGCTTTTTGAGTAATTTAGTGTATTCCATCGCCTAGGAACTGTTTCACAGGAGTGTTACATATTTAAATGCATGCGAGTGTGTGGTAGGGTATTATATACGTGGTTTTATAACAATTTGTGGAGTGTTTATTTTTCTTTCATTTTCTCTTCTGCCTGTGTTTCAGGCCCACTCACAAACTATTTAGCTTATTATTCCTTATAATAGTGGTTCTTAAATTTTAATTACAATGCTTCGATGTGATTTTCTAAGCACTATAATATAGTTTGGCCTTTTGATCACTCTGGGCAGGACCAAAAAAGAAAATATAATGGTAGTAATTATTAAATAACATATTTTTTGACTGATTAAGCTTTGGTAAACCTTTGATCTCTTTTTCCCAACAGTGAAAAGCTATGTTCTCTATATCACTACGGGAGCACCCCCTGGGTCAGGAACAGATGCAGATGTTTATGTCATGCTGCAAGGCCTTTTGGGAGATACTGGCAGAAGAAAGTTAATCAGAAAAGGAGATAATTTCACTAAAGGAAAGGTATACTTATAATTTCTGCATGATACTTTGCACTTTTAGAACCCAGTCCAATTCACATGGGCTTAACAGAGTAGGATAGAGTCTATGAAGTCCAGTTTGCAATACTCTGCGATTGTAAGTGCATGTGTATATCAGTATCTCTATCTTCTGTGGGAAATACTCATGCTTATATAGCTGATGCTAACAGTACTGACAAGTAATAAAGTGACTATATCAAGTGCTATTATGTTCAATTTTGCAAATATTGAAGGTCTTCAGTGACATGTCAGTGGATTTCCTGCGTACTTGCTTCACAATAGAGCTATAAAGAGACTCAATTTCCTTTAATACCTTTTTCCCCCCAGCCATTCTTCAGGCTAAGGCTCCTTTCCCTGGCTTTTGCCTTTCCACTGCCAGTCTACTGCTCAGTCTGGCTCTTGGTCTCTCTCCAGAGAGTCAGCCACTACCCTCCATAGTTTTCTTAGGGCTGCAAGAGGGTCATTCACTCACTGTGCAGGAGTGAGTCTCTCAACATTTTCTAATGTTGAAATTCAGATTATGGTTTATTGATAAGCTGATTTAATTGGGTTTTAGAGCTGCAGTCCTTTTGTCCTCAGGGAGTAAGGTTAATGTAAGTTTTACTGGATTTCTCCTTAAATCATAATTCCGCAAGTGAGCAATCTGATTTCTAGACTGGTAGTTTTTAACGAAGAGAGACCAGGGACGCACACCCAGAAATGTTGCCTAAGAGAACAGAAATGAACTACAAAAATTCATATCCTGAAGGATGGTTTTTTTGCCTCTACTTCAGTATGGCACAGAATTTTTCTGTTTTACAGAGTAAGAGGCAGAGCTGGCATGTACCCATCTTTTCATTACTTATTTGACATTTTATAGGAGCAGTGTGTGAATGTAACATAGTATCCTTATATTTCTAAAAGTAGATATCAGCACAGGAATATTTTAGGGCCCTAGAAAGAAATTGCTTGTAGATAAGTAATAGAGAAACACAGAAAAGTCTTGATTTTCTCCTTGTTCAGTGAAAAGTAGAAGTATTTAGTTAAGTGAAAAAGTGTAAATTGATTCTGCAAGCAAGACTCCTGCCTTTGCAGCAACATTTTGTTCATGAGATGTTTCGGAAATTTCCCAGTGTTTTCTTCCCTTTATATGTAATCTCCAAAAAGACTCTCAAGCGTAGAACGTCTCTTTCTATACCAGCCCAATCACATACTGTGCCGAGCAGCCCTGCAATCAGAGAGTCTGGACTTGGTGGTTTAAGGGATTTTGGAGTATAACAGACAGAATTTGCATTCTGAATCTTAACAGTTGTTCTGACATTTTAAAATGTGCTTTCCCTCGCAATAATTTTGCCCTGACTATACAGTAATAGCTACTGTACCGGAACAGTGTTTCTGTTAGAAATCACATAAAAATATGGCGTTAGTCTTACAGAATGTCAGAGCTGCTACAAACAACAGTTTAGCAATGCAGGAATACATAGGAATGTTTAAATATTCAGGGGACTTTGCAATGGATTGGAGATATGCTTCTCTCATTTAACAGGTCTTTTATTTACATGAGCTAAGTCACACGACAGTAAAAGACTGAATTGCCTTCTTATATCTGAAAAGATGCTTTGGGTCCGTCCAAAGTCCTTACACCTGTGAAACCATTAGAGAACTGGTAGATAAAGTAACGCACATGATACTATTAATTCACCCATAGGCTCCCTGTAGCTCACCCCGTGTCTGAGAGAGCAGCACTGTAACTGAGAAAGCTGAGCTTCTGGTGATCTGCTCAGACAAATGAGTGTGAGCACTAGTGCTGCAAGAACCGTATTCTTTCAAATTGCTGTGACATTGATGCCTTGTTTGATGTTCTGCCAAAAACTGTAAGGACAGACAAAGCAGTATCAGCACACTTCGTGCAGTTCAGCTTTCATGAAATCCTAATAGTATCTATTCGTACTTCATGAGTCAGTTTAAGTCTGATAGCCGCTACAAACACTTTCCTGGACCAAGTGTCCTCCGTGCAGACATTCTGTAAAAAACGGGGCCCAGTTTTGTCAGATCCTTATGGTATCTCCATATTGCTTCTGGCACCCAACATTTTTCAGTGAATGAAATTCTTTGTCCTTCTTTATAAGGTCTTTGATAGACTTGCTGTATGCTCTGTCATATGGCTGTGAGTTACCCAAAAATTTCCTCTTTGAGAATGTGGCTTTTTTCAGATCAATTCCATCAAAGCCAGTAAACTACACTGAATATGTTATGACTGATATTTAAGTATTTTAATCTCAGTGTGATTAAAGTGGCCCATATTTTAAGTACTGTAAGTTACTGAAGCCGTAAGATCTCTGTGAATTTTTACTTCATTCTATTAGTTGTTGAAAAGATGTATCCTTTATCCTGCCCTATATTTAGACATCAACTGCTCAGGTTGGTACCATGGTAACTGCAGCACATAAAAAAATTGTCAGTGAGAGGTGACTGTTGGGGTTCAGTTTCAGTACTCACGTACAGATTAAGCATAGGCAATTTAAAAAAATTACTTCAGGAAAAAATCCCTGTGTGCCAGAGTACACTAAGAAGGGCCAGAATGTTGGACAGAGTACTGTGGCCACTAGTAGGAAGTCAGCATTTGTCTGTAGCATCCACATCCCATCAGATCTAGAATGCTACTGTTTTGTAACTGCAGATAAACCTTCTCTTATGGAAAGCATATCTGACATAATGATTAAATAATTACAACATGCCATTGATCCAAATGTATTAATCATAGTGGTAGGCTGTTGGCCAAGTTATTGTAGTACAGAAGTGAACAGTAAAATGATCTGGTCATCGAGCAGAAGGATTAATCAGATGGAAACTAGGAAAATATGGAATACCATCATAGTGAAGGAAAGACTGGTGGAGGTTGTCAGAAACTGTGAGCAGAAAAGCAGAAAGAAAGAACATAACTAAAGCTTTGTATAACCCTAGGGGACATTGGCAAATACCGGAGTATTTCCCAGTCAGTTAGTACCAGATTTATAGGAGGCAGAGCTAGAACATACCACTGCAATCACCTAGCTTGCCTACATAACACTGGCCAATGGATTAGAGCTGTGTGAGTAATTAACTTTGGTTTCCTGACATATTCTTGCAGGGTAAGAAAAAATGTAAAACTTTGTTGCCAAAAATTAAAAATTAGACAAATTAATTGACACTAAAATTAATTACTTGGGGAGTGGTGGCTTTCTGTCTATATAGAGCTCAAAAATAAATTACCTGAAATACATCTGTCCTGGTTTCGGCTGGGATAGAGTTAATTGTCTTCCTAGTAGCTGGTACAGCGCTGTGTTTTCAGATCAGTATGAGA
>JAVKLA010000027.1:11343046-11353954 GCA_034782735.1 Sagittarius serpentarius
ATCCCACTGGGTGGGGGGGGAGCGAGTGAGCGGCTGCGTGGTGCTGTGTTGCTGGCTGGGGTTAAACCACAACAACATCTCACTTGGCTTTAGTTACCTGTAATGTACACATTTGTTCTAACATGATGGTTTGAGCTTCTTCTGCAGAAAGGGAACAAAGTAGGTGCTTCCCAGAGGTGGTTACCTTATCTCTTTATTTGGACATTTATCTTAAAATGAAATTAATTTTCCTCAGAGAGTGTTTGCTGCTTTCTCAAGATTTTACAGGGAAATTGTCTGACTATAGACTTATTTTAGACAAAGCTGGGTGAGGGAATTCTAGACCACATTTATTTCAGTTTTTTAATAAATAAGATAATTTTAAAATGAAATACAGCTGACTTTATTAGCTTGATTTATCAAAAATCTTAAAATAGTTATGGTTGATCCAAGTCTGCATTTTTCAGCAAATAAAATATTCAGCCATTTTCCTCAATGCAGCAAGAACTGAATTGGCTTCAATTCAAGTTAAATAGTTTAGAAAGTATATCTAACTCAGAATGAATGGCTTCCACTGATGAAGTGCTCCTCTAGTTGGAAAGTTGTTTCAAAGCTTAAATATCCTTTTTTCTTTTTTTCTTTTTTTTTTTTTAAAGATTCACACTATTTTCTCTCTAAATTTGTCAAGCTTTAACTTCTAGGAACTGGATTTTGTCACGCTTTTGACTGTTAGCCTGGATAGTTCTCTCACACCAAATTTCTGCTGCCTTTGACAGTATTTATGACAATAAGCAAATCAGTATGCTTTTGACAATTTAAATAGATTAGGCTGTTTGATTCACTGGAAGGCAGGCTTTCCAGTGATTTATTAACTCTCACAAATCTTTTCAGAGCACTCTTCAATTTAGTACCCTACTTCTTCAAGTGTCGTAACTAGCAATTATTTTTGCATCATCTCTAAAATCTCATTTTCTTCCAGTTAACTCATGAAAATATTAAAGAACATAAGCTTATTAACTGGCCTCACTACAATGACACGTGCTTGAAAATATTCTCCATTTCCAGCTGCACTTGGAGACTTACCAGTTAGACATTTTATTCTCCCATTATCAGCCAGGTTGAGCCCACCTCAGAATCATTTAAATATTGGATTATGGTGTCTTAATCAAAATATTATACAATCATATGCATTACTAAAGTTGAAGAAAATGACATCCATCCTGTTTTCTTTGCCTGTTAAGCCAGATCTCAAACTTGGACTGTTATTAAATCAGTCCAACAATCAGGCTGCATCAGATGGGTTTGAATTTGTCCAAAGTGATGTCTATCTGTGGGGTCTTTTTTGGTTTGGGTTGGTTTTTTTTTTATTTTCTATTGAGTAATATAATGTGTGTTTACAGATTTGGATGTGGCTGATGATATTGGTTTCTGTAGCAGTCCTTCTGCATTTTATTAAATGAATTTTACTTGAAGTCTGATTTAAATGTCTTTTACCAGTTAGCTGAATGGTCATAGCTGCTGATTATTATAACGCACCACTATTCTTTCTTACTCCTGTTGCTGTTCTACGCATACAAATCCCATTTCAAAAAGATTCTGTTCCAATTACACTCAGAAAATTAACATAAGGTCAGTTCAGGGCAAATATGATCCGGGGTTTCTTTTTCTGCCCCTATTCTTTCATTTATTCTTCACTAATCATGTTGAAGATGGATGAACCATGATAATGATAGGTTATCAGAAACCTTTAATTATGCATTCACTGTAATTTAAATTAATTTTTTTCATGTAAAGATACTTTTTCTGTGAATTTCCGGACGAGAACTTAACATAAAACAAAAACATGCTTGCAAAAATATGTGAGTTTAGGAGGAAATTTGGGGCTGGCTTTTTCAGATGCACGGACACCCCTATTTTTAAAGAAGTGTTTGTACAGAACACAGATTACAAGATGCTGAGGTCACAGTCAGATGCACTGTTCATCCTTCCACTGAGCTGGGCCAAGACGGTACTGCTACCAGTGCTTGTCATCCCTGCTGCTTACCACCCAGTGTTTCCACCCCTTAAGTCTGCTGGCACAGTGACATACATTTACTCTGTCCAAACGTTTATTTAGTTTAAGCAATTAATATTGTTAATACTTTGGGCTTTTTCACTTGGTCTATCTTGATAAAATTCGGCTGGAGAAAAGCTGATTATGTGGTTGTGTTGGCACAGCCAAAAAGGTGATAATCTCCATCTAAGAGAAGGCAGTGATGTGACAAGCATTTGGGACAGGGTGGAGGAATTCAGTTCAGCACAACTGGAAGAGCCCATGGGATCACAACCTGAAGGGTGATGTCTCAGCAGAAGTTTTTTTGCTCATTTCTCTCGCACAGGAGTGTTCAGACACTGTTTCTGATTTGGGCTCAGTGCTACAGGGGCCTTTATTTTGCCTCCCAGTGCTAAAACTCTTTTGTTTTCAGTGGAGTTTCTCCGGGTAAACAAGTGAGATCAAAATAATCAGGCAGCAAATCAATAGGTTTGCTAAGCTTAATAGGAAAGGTCCTTTATCTAGGCACTCTAACTCCTTTTCCAATAAAAGCCTATTAAAATGATAGTAACATTAGCAGTATGGGAAATCACTTGTGCATACAGGTTGATGAAATTAAGCATATGGTATGTCTTGACTTGCCATTTTCAGTTCTACTGGGAATATCGTTATTAACCAACCCTCAAGTCTCAATACTGAGCTTACAAAATGATTGGCATTTATAAAGGTAAATATTGCATGGTGACTATTCAAATGCTTCTTCCGTTACAAGAGCTATTGCAACTGCTACAGACAGTGATATGTTGCCAGCACTGACACTGAAGAGTACTGAATAAAGTCAAACTGGTTCATAGATTCAAAGGAAATGCTCAAAACATGGGTCCCAGGATAAAAAGAAACATTTGAAGAAAATCTGAAAAGGAGTTAACAAAACAAACTTCAAATAGTCTGAAAGTGTTGCTGGAATGATTGTTTTAAAGGAATTGTTCAGTGCTTATTTTCATATCTAAGAAATATGAAAAGTGTCAATTCTGGTTTTGCTAGGGCAGCTCTTCTGGGTCACAGGGGATGTACGGCTCTCGCAGTGTCAGTCTCAGCTGTTTGGTCTTGGAGAATATCTTTCTTTCTCCAGACAGTGTTAAGAAAATTTAGTGGGCTGTACATACACACAAATTGTTTTAATACTATTCTGAGAAAACTCAATATAAACTCTGCTGAATTAGACAATATCTATTATTACCAATATTTAAGGTGACTTTTCTCCTTTCAAACCTAATTTGCTAGTAGTAACTGAAAAACAATTAACATTTTTCCCTAAGGGAAAATGAAAAAGTTTTATATTCTGTAGGTTTACCTATCTTCTTTGTGGTTTCTCCCTTTCTTTTTTTGCAGAAGAATTAAGCCTCCAGTAACTTAAAACGTCCCCATTTGTAAATCAGATAAGAGATAGAGTATCCTGTGACATACAAGACCTGTCAATAATTTGAATATTTCCTGTGTTTTATGACTAATCCGTGGTCTGAAATGAATCCACAAAAATATTAGCTAAATTATTACTAATAATTCAATTTCTTAAAATTATAATGAAATACATGTTATAATCTGTTTGCAGACAGATTGCGAGGAGAAAAGTGGATTAAATTTGGCAAATAAATTATCTCTAGCAAATTGTTCATCTAGCTCTAACAATTATAGTTGCTGCTCTCTCTCTATTCTTTTTGGTCTCTTGACTACAATACAGGTCATTACACCACGTAGATTTTCAAATGTACACTAAAGAGAGAAAAAGTAATCTTGTCTGTGAAGTGAGTTTACCCCACTTGTCACAATTCCTAGCCTAGTTAATAGTTTTTCAACTTGCAGTTTATCAGATGGCTGAATTGTCTGCAGATGTGACCACGGATTTCTGAGATTTTACATGTTGCAAAATGGGCTTGTTAAAATTGCACATCGACAAATGATGAAGTAGTGTATCTAATGCAAACCAAACATCAAAGTTTTCACAAATGTTCAGCCAAAACATACCTATTTTCAGAGGAAAAAGGATTTGGAAAACCTTTCATGCATTACTTATATATGCAAACTTGCTGTTACCTGTGGCTGGATTATCCAGGTTATGAATAACCCATAGTACATGCTGCACCTGAGTTACTAAGTGCTTTCAGAATCGCTACCACTAGGGAGAACAGTGTACAAATACTTTTGCTGATGTTGTGTGAAGTTTTTCTAGCTTAATAGAGTTTATTAACTGTCAAGCTTAGTGCAAGTCAAACCCAACTATCCTCCTTCTGGAGACAGGACAAGTGTAGAAGTCTGCAGAATATTGTCTGTGTTTTTCCTTTATTCCTAACTCTCTCTCCTTTCTAAAAGTGGATCACTGACAACAGATTTTTTTGAGAAGCTGATGACAGTGTCACTAAATTAGTCATCCTCTGGAAAACTCTTTTCTCTTAAAAAGAAATCTATTCTGACAAGTATTCTAATCTGACAAAAGCTTCCCCATATGTTTCCAATAATCATGCATTAATAACCATAAATCCTGCATTAATATAAGCATAATCATTTGCAAGGACAAGTAGTAATTTTTAAGATAAATTTTACACATTTTGGGCACTTAAAATATTTATTTACTAACAGAGACAGGGGTCCTTATGTTTCTTACTTGAGTTTATCTGTGGTTTTCACCCATTTTCTAGCCCTCTGTATTGTTAATATATTTTATCTAATAAGTGTAACAAGTCATTTTATTTTATTCAAGCATGATGCTATAACTTTACCAATCCAATTAAAGAGAGAATAAAGCAGTGATCAAACTCATATCACAATTAAGGTAGACTAAGAGTTCAGATTGATGGTATTCAATCATCAAAGTAGTCCAATAGGTAATAAAATATAATTGTGGTGATGGCACTAAACATCATTACTTTTTTGACTTAACTCTGGAAAATATGAAGAGTTGGCTCTTTCCCTGCAGTCCTGCATTCCATCTAGAATTTCAGCCCTTCCAATGTATTTGCTCTGCCGCCACAGGACGTTATCCTGAGAACCTTCCTTTACATCTTATGCTTTTACCAGTCTAAATTCTCTAAGCAGCTGATAACCTTGACTCATTGTAAGGAAGTATGCTATTCAAGTGCCTCTTTAACACTTTTTTCCTTAAAATCATTGTCAGCTTACTGTTCTCATTTTCCCATTTCACATGATAACTTAGGGGTGACAGTGCAGATGTGATGGTTAGATAATGCACTATAGCAATTTTTGAATAAAACTACATTTCAATCTAGAAGAAGCCACAGAGCAATTCAGTGAGGTTGGTGATTATTTTTAGGAAACTGTTAAAGGTGTAGTTCACAAACACATTCACATTCACATGTACAGATTCTAATGAAAAATGAGAAAAAATCCTAAAGAAGAAAAAATTTGAAATTTTTCTGTTTCTGGGGATTCTTTTTTTAAACGGGTGGTCATATATTATCTGCAATTTCAAGCTCAATATTTTAATTCATGGTGGGTCTTATTAAGTTGCAAGCTGGTCAGGCTGGTCTTGCTGACACAAATCTTTCATCAGTTCTTCATCTGGGAAACCTGTCCAGGGAAGACACATAACTGTGCCTGGTGGAGCAAGAAAACTGCTTTTCTCTGTTTCATCTCTGCATAATCCTTTGAATAAGGATAGCTGCCCTCTTGCTCTGGCTGAGCAACTCCAGTGTGAATTAGGTTGAGAAGGCTTCTCAGGACTCATGTGGTTTTGATCATTATTGCAATCCAGTGCCCTCAAAAACATCTTTATATCTTTAAATCATGCTGGAAAATCCATCACAAATAACACTAGATTTTACCAGTTATCAACCTTCATAGAAATGAGAAGATAATTCACAGATCTATAAAGCAAAACAGGTGGAAGGTCTCTATGCCAAGAAATTAATCTCTGTTTTCCAGCTGAGGAAGTAGGTGTAAGACCCACAAAAAGCCCAAATCACATATTGTGAAATTGTTTAATGTCTGACACCTCACCATTTTCTTTAGGGATCTTACTTCAGTGTTCTAAACATTTAAAAAATATTGTGGACTTTTTAACTGATATAGTAGAAATATTTAAACATAATTTTATGTAATATTTTTCCTTAAATTCAATCACTTTTATTAAAACTAATCCTACAAGTTAATGCAAATTTGGGACCAAGTTTGTCATTCTTTCCTAAGAGAATAAAATACCGTTCTGTGATGTTCACTTCTGCCTTTCGCATTCCCTGCATTTCACCTCTCAAGCAGGAGCCCTCGGATCTATTTTGTTGAGAGTAAGAGATATTTAAAATGGTATCCCTGTAAATCATTAAATGTGAAATTTGGGAAGGAAAATCTCTCAGGAAGTGAGCATAAGCAACTGATTGATCTGTGTGGGGAAGCAGGTGGTTTAGCAGTAAACTGCAGAACCACGAAGGGAATACTGCTTGATGCCGGAGTTTAGCATCTTTAAACTTGTCATCTTTGGTGCTGTTGGAATTTATTGAATTAATGACAAAAAAAATCCTGATTTTCCTCTCACTTTCATATTTCAAAATAGATTGTTAATTTAGTTCTGTTTCCATGCCTTTTTGATTCTGAATTTTTCAGGTGGACGTTTTTCAAGTGGAAGCAGTAGATGTTGGGACTCTGCAAGGGATGGTGGTTGAAAAGGGGAAAGGCTCTGACTGGCTTCTGGAGAAGATTATTGTGAAAGAGTCAGCAACTGCAGGGACAGAAACATTGTTTATGGCTCAGACATGGCTAAAAGACAGACGCGATGCTAAAGGATGTGCCTCAGTAGCTCTGAATGCCACAGGTCAAACTATCATTTGCTAAGAAATTCGTTCCAAACTGAAGAATGCAGCTATGTGATTTGCTTCTATAAACAAGTTATGGTTTAAAATATTCCAGTAGAACATTGTCATTACATAGGGAATTAGTGTGTCTGAACACTGTTGGGTTTTAGTACTATTTAATAACCACTATTTGCCAGAGGATAGTTTCTGCTTTGTTACTCCGGATTTACAGTGGCATAAATGGCAGCAAATTTGCCCTATTCTCTTTACAAATTGCTACCTCTCCAAGTCTTACTTCTACTTTCCCACTTGCAAACTTTTTTTTAATCTTCAAATACCTCTGCTGGCTACTTGCTAGGCATAGTGAAAATGAGGTAAATAGTGGGGCAAACTATGTTTAAGCAGTGGAGAAAATGCCTCCATTGTATTCAAGAAGACTGGTTTACATTATTTATGCTATGGATAGCTTTTGCCAGTAACTGGACATACTTTTGACTGACACCATGCGGGTAATCAGTCCGCAGAGGGGCAGTTTTGATCCCACTGCCTGTGATTGCACTCTTCGTCAAGACAAGAAGGGAATGTGCACCCTCCCTCCCTGTGCCATGGTTTCAATATAAACACAGTCTGGTGTGCAAGCCGGGAGGGAACCGCGGCACAACCCAACCAGAGCAGCAGGCAACCAAAGCCCAGTATGTACGTTTAAGACTGATGTATTTCTTATGATCCTGCCCCTAAGAGAAGTAAATAGACAGTATAGATGAGTCCTTAGATGAGAGAAAATATTCTTTTCCTCCTAACTCCCAGGGCATCTCTGCTCTCCACAGTGGCATTGGCATGATGGTGCTTGTCCAGCAATAACCTATTGAGACTGAGTAGAATTCCAGCGCAATCCATTTCCTCTGCTTTATCATCTCTAACTTTTGATCATTTGAAACCCAGAAAGAAAAGGAGGAAGCTGTTATTTCAGCTTTGTTTTAGATTGTATGTTGGGACTTTTCTCAATAAAATATAGGAATATTCAGTGTATTTAAGGTTATATAACGTGGTTTATTCAAATAGAAAAAAAAAGTTTCTGTTTCTACCTGAATGCATCAATTTGGTAGAGGGAAGAACACTTTCTCACAGTGTTCCTGTGAGTTTTTAATACAATAATTGGCAAATCCAAACTTCATTGTGATCTCACAAGAAGGCTTTTCATCTTTGGCTGAGGCCTCTATGTAACGTTTACAAGTAGTTTTGGTCTATACCAAATCCCACTAAAATCAATGGGAGCTGATATCAGTGGGATGAACATCAGCCCCTAAAATGAGCATTAAAAACATCCAATTTGTTCTGATTCATCCAAAGCATAAATTGTATAAATGAAACAGAAATGCTTTAAAATGAAAAATACTTGAATCTTCATGTTACAACCATTTCATGGTGAAGAGCTAGCTCTAGAGTCACTTCATTAAATAGGATGATATGTAGGAGATGTTGCTTAAGTAGAAAATCACATTGTACACTTCCTAGTTAAATCTTTAATCTAAATGATATAATACTCAGTCAATTGCCTCACTAGAGATGAATACAGGCATTTGTTATCATTTAGACACTGTTCTACGAGAGCATTAATTTGGTCTTCAATCTTTTTTTAATTAGAAATTCAGGAGAGGAGGAGCACTTCTGCCTGGCCTTTAGGAAAAGAGCAAATGAATTCAGGTATAGCTTCTGGCATTACATTGACTGTTTTATTCATCAGTTCTGAAATAATGTGAGAATATTTTCATCACAATACGTCATTACACTTTCTAGTACTGACAATATTTCCCCCTTTGTAATAGTAAGAAATGGCAATATACTTAGGGAGCTGATCAGTACTCAGATGAAGTGCATATATATGAATGCTCCCCATGTAGACTAAGACGTGTTAGGAATTGTATGTCAGGTACCTTGGTTAACATATGAAAACAGAAACATTTTTAATCTTTTTTTTTCCTTTTTATTTTCCTTATTTTATTTGTTCAGAAGGCAGATGGAGGATTTATTTCACAAAACATCAAGAAGAAACACAAACAGACTTTGAAAAGTTATCAGAAAATGTATCCAAGTTGGTTATGGTTTTTTATGGAAGCAATGGCAAGTCAAATCCGGTTTCCATGGAAAACAAAGTGGAACATCAGGCTAAGAACCAAATAACATATGATGTAAAATAATATATAGATTTGTCTATATTTAAATTTTCTTTGAGTTTCCTTTTAAAGAGAAATAATCATGTAGTACTGTAAATATTGCAGGTATTATTGTTTAAATAGTCAAGAAAATCAGAGCTGAAATTTTCAGTTGCACACCAGATTTCATTTTTAATTTTTGGCTTTCTCAAGTTCACGATGATCAAGCATATCCTTTTTTTTTTTTTTTTGTCAACAAATAATCATAGTTAATAATGCATATCAATTTAAATGGCATTAACATTAATTATTCACATTTAGAAATCAGTGCAGTATGTAATTTGAATTTGATAGAATAATTACAGTGAATGTCCCTAGAGTATAAAGCTAATATTTCCATAAGTGCTTACAGTCTATCTGGTTCCGGTGCCTTTGAACTCAGTAGGACTTTTAGCACCAAGACTGATGCAAAGGGGGCTAGGTCCATGCTGACCCCTTTAGGGAAAACTTCCTCTCTTCCTGTAAATTAGCTATGTATATAGCTATGTATCTCTCTTTGGATGCTAACTCATTGTTTTGTTGCTTCCTAGATACATTTACCATGTGATTTGGGAATGCTTTATAAAGTGAGACTTGGTCTCCGGAGTTTGGAAAACAGCATATCCCAGTTGTCTCTTCGTCACTTTAAAATGCAGAACACATCAACCCTAGATACCTTTAGTCTCACCATAAATAAAACACTTCCTTTTTCTCTTAATGGAGACAGATGGATTGAATTCCCTGTAGAGTGGCCATTAAAAGAAGCACTTTCTGGTAGGTATAAATCTACTTTAAAGCAGCAGAGTAGTCTAGGAGGTTAACATGTCCTAATATGACAATTGAAACCTTTATCAAAACAGAAAATTTTATTGTCTTTATTTAATGATTCATAAAGTCTGGGTAAGAATTTAAAATGTATGAAGGAAAATACTACCCACTCAGCTTAATTTCTGTACCGTAAAGTGGGAAATGCAATATTCATTTGATTGCACAGAATCATTATTACATGCTACAAAGAACAGTTTATAAGAAATATCCCTTTCTTACAATATTGTAATATGTCTACTTTCCTTTGTTTAGTCCTCAGCTGCTCATATTACTGACATTAACAACATGATTTTTTATAGCTCATTTACTATTAAGCGATTCTTTTTTCTTTGCACATTCCAAACAAAGATTCTCAGTAAAGCTCAAAACTACATATAAGCATCAGCTTTATTACCTTTATACACTCCAAATATTTAAGCCTTTTAAAATTAGCTCAACAATTGTCTTACATGTCATCTTTCGTAAGCAAAATAAAAGAAACCCTTTCACCTAAAATCCACCATATCTTCCGTGTTCTTCTAATGTGATGCTTACTGAATGCCACTTTACAACAGAACAATTCTCATTTTCATAAACAGACCCAATTTAATTTATGCAGAAAACAAATGAGTTACCTGGGTAAAGAAGTCAGTTCATCCAAAGTGAGCTGAAGCAGGTGCTAAATGAACTACCCCGATATGCTTTGGAGTGGAATTTACGGTCCAGTCTCAGTGAGGTATTTGCATGTGTCTAAATATAAGCGTGCAAGTAATCTCAGCAAAATTAACAGGGGTTGAGGGTTTTTTTGCATATTTTGGCTGAAATGGAAAACTGAAATTTTGTATTTAGGCTTTAGATTTTATATTGCTTAGAGCTGTTATTTTCACTTGAAGTCTTGCACAGTGTGGGTACAGAACAGGGCTTAATGGCTTTCATCTCTTGTACGCAAGATTGAAACAAAGAGGACCTTCAGATTAACATAAAGCACATGAGCGTGCCCCTTGCAAAAGACTGATTGCTGTCTGTCGTGGTTTAACCCCAGCCAGCAACTCAGCACCACGCAGCCGCTCACTCGCTCCCCCCCCACCCAGTGGGA
>JAVKLA010000027.1:11354054-11370515 GCA_034782735.1 Sagittarius serpentarius
ACCACACTGAAAACACAGCACTGTACCAGCTACTAGGAAGACAATTAACTCTATCCCAGCCGAAACCAGGACACTGTCACATGCAGAAGTATTTAGGATACACGTACAGGCATGTAGAAACGGTGAGAGAAAGATGCAGCGTGGGTGATAAACGGGCAGTGAGCTTGGAACCCTTGTGACCTTGGTTCTGACTCTGGCTCTGTCACTGACCTCTTGCTTGAAAAAATCATTTCCCCATTCTTTGCTTTTTTTTGTGTGTGTGTAATATTTTTGTTCCTTGTAAAATGCTTTGAGACCAAGAGATAAAAAATCACAAAAAAGGAATAGGTGTTATATTGCCTATGTGTCTAGGTAAAAGAAAAAAAACCAAACAAAATAGCTTATCTCTGTTGCATTCATTTCTTTCCACACATGTTTGGAAGTCTTCAAGGAGGGATTTGTAAACACAGTGAAGAAAAAAAATAGGACAGTGAAAAAAACATAATCTCCCAAATCTTTGCCATTTTATGTCCAAAAGAGCTTTAAGCAGCTCCGCAGCAGGTGGCACACGTGGAGTTCAAAGTGATCACTTACACACAAACTTACTTGCAATTTATTGTGCAAAACAGATCTGCTTTTCTGTCAGCATTCTAAATTTAATTTATTTTCTCCTTGGTTTTCTTTTTCTCAGCTAAAAGCAAAACCAGTATTGTGTTAATTGGCACAGAAAGCAGCTGATCATAATCACCTTAACCAGAAGCCCTGTGCTGTTAAATTTCAGATACAGCTCTCGTTCATAGAGTGCCTTAGTATTTCATCTCCTAGTTATCTTTTCCTTTTTTAATTTTATACTTGGGATTGCAATGAAGCATATGCTAATGGCTAATTGAAACCATCAAAACACAGTTGATAAAGTACAGTGCAGACCCTTGAGATCTGGCTGTGCACACATGTGCCTTTGGGTGTATTAATGGGGAGAGGCCTCCAGCTGGGTGTATACATAAATAGTTTCTCTTCACTGTACCTTCCTTTGAAATGCTTACACCTCAGCAATCCCTAGGGATGAAACAGTGCTCTCTCTGTCTCTTACATACAAGGCTGTACAGAAGGTGAATTTTGCACTACTGTAGCTTTTAAGACAAAGCAAATAAATAGTGAAAAGGTGAAATAAAAATGCATTATGCTACTTTCAAATAGCTGATTATTTCCAGAAAGTTAACACAGAGACATAATTCACACTGAGATTATGAAATCATTAGAATTTTATGAAATTAATGGAGCTGTAACATCCATATATCCACATATTGTATGTAACTTCTTTTCAGAGATTTCTTTCATCTTTCCCCTCTCCAATCTATTCAGTACGCTACAGAGATAAAAGCTTGCTTGCCCACATTTGCCCTATGATGGTCTGATCCCACTACCTGAACAAAGACCACCATTTAAGCATTTTACCCCTCTTCCCTTGCGTACATTAGTCTCCTTCAATCGCTCTTTGTACAATGTGCTCTGCCAGTTCTAGGCACTCTATAATCTGATCCAAATTTCATTCAACTCAGTCTCTAGTTGACTATGTTGTTTCAGGGCCATGATAAGATAACAGATCTTACTTGCCTTGGCCAGACTCACCGGGAACCTCCAGCCGTGATGGGCATAGGATGTCCATTTAAGATCACGCCTGAGCTACGTCAGATGTGTGTCTGTCTCCAGCCCTCTCTCTGACCCTGTCTTCTGGATGGACCTTGGACCTATGTTGTAGCCTTACTTTCAGTCTTGTCTCTGGCCCTTTCTCCTGCTGCTCCCATCTCGACCACCAGGATGGATCCCAGATCTTTTTCATTGTTTGCTGCATCTGGGACTGCTGACAGCTCTGCCTGCCACATGCAGATGCTGCAGGACTGTTACCTGGTCAGTGAGGGCACTGCCTGCGCTGGGGTCGTGCTCAGCTCCTGTCTTGTCCACTCTTGCGGGACAGGCCCACTCTTGCTGCTCTCTGACACAGTGATCCAAGAAACAAGCCTTCCAAATGCAATCCTTTCGCTTTTGTTTTGGGCGAGTTCAGCCTCACTTCTCAAGTTTCAGATCTGGGAGGCTGTGGCAAAACAGGGGTCAAGTAAAATAAAAAGAGAACACTTAGAGTTATAGCCAAAACCAGCAGCGCTGCACAGGTTTCTTTGTTCTGTGTAGTGACCCACTCACTGCATTGCATCCTTGACCACGTATATTGTTTCCTCTCCTGATTCTTCATCTTGGTTGTAACACTGCCCACCATATTCCATACAGTCCTTGTATTTGATCTTTTCTCTTAAATCTTACCATGCCATGATTTGTTGTTCCTTAAGCAGCATCAATCTTTTATTTCCATTTTAAAATGGAAGAGCTGTATCCTCTACCACTTAGGTTTTTCGCAAGTTTTACCTTTATAGGTAAAACTAAATACCTTTTTTGGCGCTATGGATTTCTTTCCATGAACCTGCTCAACTGCAGTAAGCATGCAACAAGGGTCTGTTCTCTCTCTCCTGTTGCTGGTGCTGGGGAAACAGGCAAGGCCCGAGGAACAGAGCTGATTCTTTTACTGAACATAGTATTTTAGATGTTCATTAGATCTGAAAGCTGATAATAACAGCTTGTTATCTGCTTTACCTGGACTTTATCTTCTTCACTTCCAAAGGATGCAGGCAATCTGTTTATCCACACAGCCCTGTATGGGATAGGTGTCTCACTGATCCAAGCTCTCAGCCACATTCTACAGAAGCCTTCTGCAAGGTCAGGATTTATCCCCTTCTACCACAGCATGAACAGGAATAAAAAGGACATGATAGGTAGATGATTAAAAAAGGTAAATATTAAGGACTGTCACATCATTTGGTTCTACGAGTAAAACGTAAATGAATATAAACAGATACTCTGTGTACGCGTTTACTTTTAAAGGTGTTCACATGTTGTCATCTTGTCTTCAGTTAAAAAACTATAACCATTGCATAAATCACAAACAGCACAAATTCATGGGTGACGACTTCAGCTGAGACAGACTTGTCTTCCTGAGCTCCCTCTATAGTCAGTGCACGTGCTCCATCATAGCGAAGTTCAAAGCAGCAACTTAGGTGCTCTGAATCACATGCGAGGAGCTTCCCTCTCCATCTCTCAGATGATGAAGTCTGAAGGACTTGTCTCCCCAGCTAAAGTTAGTCTTTGTAAAGATCCCAAAAGTGATTGGCAAGTCTGAAACTTATTAGGATTTTCTCTATTAGGCATTTGCCATTAAAAAGAAAAAAGGCAACTCACTGCGGTAATTTTTCAATAATTTGCTGCTGTTGCAAACAGCATAAAGCATGGGCATGCTTTTCTCTAATGTAATGTAAAGTTGTCAGCATCACCAGTGTCTATAGTTACAGGACAAAATTAAGGAAAAAATGAAAAAATTTTGAATCTTACTATTATTTTCAAGTGTTTGCATTTTTAATTACATCCAACTGCACATTGCTATGTTGCCATATAACTGTGCAAGGTTGTGGGACTGTCTTAACAAGATCTCTTTCTGCTTGACATTGCAGTGGTTACGTATCATCTAACAGTATTTTCTAGAAATATTTTGAGCGAGAGAAATCTAGTGCAGATGACTGCGTGTATATATGGTACTCATGGTGACACAGGGGACAGATCCCTTCTCTGGTCATTGCAGAATGTCCAGCAGGGAGCAGACAATGAGGTATTCTGTCTTAAAGTACTATAAAATTTATCCTTTAATCCATTCTTGTACTTCCTATATATTATTTTCAAATCTTCCTAGACACTTAAGTAATATAGTTTAAGATTGTAATACTGAATAATTTTATTTTAGTCATTTCTAGTTATCGTGGATGCTGTTGAATTGGGAGAACTGGACAAAGTTATTCTTTTGATCAGCAGTAAAACAGGTAAAGTACTTTTGCTGCTCTCTAAAGTCAGTGATGTGAATCACACAGCTAGCCTTCTGTTAAAGGCAATGAAATCACTGCCAGCGTTAAATCCTGATTAATTTCCTTTGGCTATTTTTGCTAAAAGGCATTATTTTATAAAGCAAAATCCTACATTTTGACACATAAAAATCCTTGGATCTAAAGGCTATCTCATTATTGCATCAAGAAAGTAAACTATTCTGTTCCATACAAGAAAGAAAAACAGAAAATTAAAAGTAATAATTATATTCTGCGATTAATACATGATCTATTAATACGTGATTTAGGAGAATAATTGTAACTCATGTAAGAAACTGGTATTGTTTATTTTTCCTTCCGTAATTCAGTTATTTTCACTGTTTTCCCTACCTGTTCTGTTTTCTGCCTGTGACATTTGGAAGGGGTTTTTACCCCCATTAGGCAATCAGCAGTTTTGTCACTGAATTTCATTAAAATCATCATAACTTTAACATCTCTTTGCCTTGTCTGTAGGATGGCTATCATGCTACTAAGGAATATTAAAAGAATTAATTGTAAAGCTTTTTGAAGTCCTTTAATGAAATTTGCTATATAATTGCCAGTCGTTACTTACTATCTATTACAGTTGACCATTTTCATACAGTTTTCTAGGAAAACAAGGGTTCTGTGTTTGCACTTGATCTGTCTGTTTTCTTTGCCCATCTGTTGGCTCCTCATAATAACCTTTTAGACTCGCCACCCAATTTCAGCCAAATCCGGGAAATGTATATAGACGTCAAAGACATTTGGGCAGTAAGCGTGTACACGCTGTTCGGCTGGTCAGCACATCCTGCACCACAGCAGGGTCTGTCCCAGCCTCTGGGTGCTTCAGAGGGGGAAATGGCGCGGAGCTGCAGTTACTAGAGAGGGGAAGGGAAGGAGGCGGCCAGCCCTGCCATGCTGCTGTTGGGGAGCAAGGCATATAGCTCACTACTTTTGTTTCCCACAGCTTCAGTTGTGAAAATTAACTACGGCCAGCTGTCTGACTGACAGTCATCGGCTATGGCAATTGCCAAAGCGCACCACAGAGAGCATGACAGGCAAGAGTTTTCCGGTCAGGTTTGAAAACACGAGGGACTTTGGCGTCCATTGGCTCTGCGTGTGTTATGACGAGAGGATTGGGCAGATGTATAATACATTTCTTCCAAATGAGTGAGTTAGATGATAAAGCACTTTAGATGAGTCAGGATGTCCATATTGTATCTAGACTTGTTTGGACTGAGTCTAGTTTGGACCATGACTTTGAACCAAAAATCCCCAAACGCAAAAGCTGTTTAGCTTATAAAGTCAGTTGTACCCTGCAGGACTGGTCAGGCCAGGCAGGGTGCTGCTTTAATGCATTTATGCTTCTTCCAGTATCTGAGCAGGTTTTTAACATCAGGTGGTTCAAGATTCCTTCCTGAAGCTTCTGACTCTCTCCGTGCACTGCCCAGGCAGGTCATGAATGCAACATGATGTCCTGGATTCCTCCCCAGGAGCCCGAGCCTGTTAACTTAGACTCCTATTGATATAAAGGGACTTAGACAGTAGTAGAAGACATTGGGATGCACTTTGCTGAACGGGGCTGAAGGGACAAATAATAGAAGAGAAGGGAAAATGAGTAGTCTTCATGACTAACTAGTGGCAAGAGATTCAAGCCAGTGTTACAGACAGCATGTAGCTGAAGCCCCTGGCAGAAAATTCAAAGAGAAGCGTAAATCCGAGAGCAATCTTTCTCAAACAGCAGAGACACACACAGTAAGTTGCTGATCGTCCTTCATACCGGCCATCTAACGAGATCCTCTCCATGCTGCATGTGGAATGGAGCTCCAACCCTCTTGTCAACCAGTCACTGAGGAAGAACCAGATATGTATTTCTGCTCTTCCTCCTTAAATGTGCCTGCCTGAGTCATGCTGAATCTTTTCTGCATGCCTGCTAAGGATGGTGAAGACAACACTCCTTTGCTTCATTGAGACAAAGGAAATGCTTACTCCTAAATTTCTAAGTTCAGGTTTCACATAGGAACAAAATAAGGAATGTTATGATGATTCCAGGATTTTTAAGTCAGTTGTTGGTATTTATAAATGAATTAATAAATGATGTTTTAATATAGTAGGAATGACACCATTGTAACAACAACAGACTCTACCTAATTCCTTGACATGCAGTACAACATTTTTATTATACTTTATTTCCTTCTTTGTAGACTGCAAACTGGACATTAAAAAATTGCATTTGAAAGAAGCTGTAAAGGAGCATCCTATCTATGTATTTGAAGTGAACGAGTAAGTATGTTATGTAAAGCTAGTAATTTTTTAGTCATTTTATAGTATAATAGTTGAAAACGCTGAGTGGGCATTGAATTAAAATGATGGTCACAGAGTGGTTCAGTCAATGCATATTTAAAAAATAACTCCATCTTTAACTGTCCCACATAAATTCATAGGATTTTTTTGATTTAACATATGATTTACCTACCACAAAAACATACGCGGTTTTGTTTTTCAGAGCATTTTCTGTGGGTGCAAATAAGCCAGAAATACAGAGAGAAATCCCAGTATCTTTTGTTATTAGAAGAGACAAAAAAAATAATGACATAGATAACTTACATAAAGAAGGAAGTCAAGCAAGAAATCTGTCAGAGTATACTATTAAAGTATACACAGGTGACAAAAGGGGAGCAGGGACTGACGCCAATGTGCATATTATTTTATTTGGGAATGAGGACAAATCTGAGGTATTTCAACTCTCTCAATCACTGGAGCATCAAGACCCATTTGAAAGAGGAAAGGTGAGTACATAGATTCTATCAGATGTGTCCATTTCTGGACTGGGAAAGCAAATTTTAAATCTATGCAAGATCTTTATGGAACTTAGGGCATTTATCCAGTTTTCCACATCACTAGATGAGATACAGCCTCAGCTATCTCTGTTTCACCTTTTCACCAGAGTAACCAAGGGACATGTTACTTCTATTGTATCTAGCTGGCTCCGTTGCTCCTCTGTCTCAGTCCAAGTCCAACTTCATATTGCACCCACTCGTCCGCCCAGTTATGCATTTCCTTGATCTGAAATGCACAACATGCATTGCCTGTGCACGTGCATATACGTGCAATATCCCTTGCTGTTGCACAAACTTTGGATGTTGTGCTTCAGAATACCTCAGTCTCTTCCATCCCATCGTTTTACTTTGCCATGCAAAAAGATGCTGTGAGCCTCGCTGAATGTATAAGCCTGTAACCAGATATAGTGGAACCATACAGGTCAGCCTGACTCTGATATCCATCATGCTTTAGGCTATTCAGAGACCCCTAGTTCAGATACAGATATTTTCATAAGAATGCTGATTCTCTGCATGATGTCCTAGTACCTTAGCAGAATGTTCTCCTATTTTAAGAAACATATTACTTTGGCAAAGGAATTGCTCCGTTTGCTCACGACCTGAGCAATGGAGTATAATGATGATTACCCTTCTACAGCAAGAAATTCCGTATCTTTCTCCTGTGGATTTCTTGAGAGGTAATGATTGAATAATTAAAACTCCAGTTAAAATATCTTCCTTATGAGATCTACTTCATTATCTCCAGCAGTACTAAATATCTTTTTACTTGCAGTTGGTCTGAGTTTCTTCAGCCAGAATGTCTGTGAATATCTTCTAAAAGATCTTCACCCATGTATTGTCTTCCATACTAAGGAGGTTAATAAATCTAGTTACCTATAGGCACAAGGAACAAGTGAAAAAGTGTCTTCAGTAGTACTTCCTTTTGCCTAGTACTACGGAGGAGGTCTCACTGCTCTTTGAAGAAGAGTAGTAGATACATAGAAATCCTGTTAGCGATCCAGCTAAATCAATGGGTAGTCAGTGATGTCTAATGTCTTATGAAAAAAGGATTTCATTTTTAAAAAGTCTGTAATATGAAACAAGGTAATATTTTAAATTAAAGCATATAATATTTGAGAGAGATAATAGTACAGGTAGTAAAAGCCTTTATCTTTTATGTTCTTGAATATAAATTTATGTATCATATAGTGAAAACATTTTAGAAGTCTATCAGCTGAGAATTCATAAGAGAGCAAAAATATTTTTCTGGTAGATGAAAGTCAGGAAAGAGGTAGGGATTGTCCTACTGTAAGTTGAAAAGTGAATCCTTAATGTTTAAACTGAGACCTAGTAGGAGAGGATCTATACCACAGGTCTTCAGTAAAGAAAATAAACCACATCAGGTGCCAGCCACCTATTTTTAATTGGTGTTATTACATTTGAATTAGTCTCAGAACTGATGTAAACAAATGTAGAAATCTCCAGACATTGGTATATTATTTTTAACAACTGTATTTTAATATTAAAGGTTGATACATTCAAGATTAAGACAAAAAAATTGGGCAACCTACATTCAATTGAAATCGGTCATGATGGGAAAGGATTTGGTAAGTATACTGCATGCGTTCAATAGCCTTGTAAAGATCTTCTACATAAAGATCTGCCAGACATTTGGAAAGAGTTTTGAAGTCATGCTACTGCTACAGCTAGCTAATACAAATCTGTATACAAATGAGGTCAGTTTGACTGCTCTTGCTTACAGCCCCTCTGTCTCTGTCACCTTTCCCTTGACTTTACCTTGATTTTTTTTTTCTAACGGAGAAGAGATCTAGTTAGCGTAAACCTCAGGTTTTATCGTTCAAACATTGTTCAGCCAAAACTCCTATTACATGCCTTAAATAACATAGGATTGAATTTTTCAAACTGCAGGCTACACTTCCCATGCTTTAAACAGTATCTAAGAAACATTTGGGCAAATTTGGGACTCTGGTCAAAGCACGCTGTAGCTTCCTCTGACACACATACAGCTTTTCTTCTTGTGAAAGCTGAACTATGAGGAGAACACTAGTATGCACCAGGTCTTGCCCTGATGTTAAGTTAGGATGTGGCTACCGTACATACCCACACATGGTGATGGAAACTGTTTCTATGTGCAGTGTATTACATGTCACCTCTAAAACCTGAATTTTACAAAAAAATAAGATGGGAGACTGGGGCATATAATATTTTGAGCTTACATTTAGTGGTACTAAGATAACCTAGAGATATACAAATATATAAACGGAATTTGCAGGCAATGTACAGCTTGAGTCAAAAAGGTCTGATTGTATTGAGATATTCCACTCAGCTGAATTTTGCTTAACATATCTGAAAGAAATAGGTTTAGTTTAATAACACCTGATTTATCTAAGTGTATGAGCCACTATAAGGTGGCAAGGGTTTATCATATCGAGGGTGAACCAAGCAAAATTCTGCAAATAGCAGTTCCTATTTAGGCAAAAGTCGAACAGGTTTTTTCCTAACTACACAATCATGTTGTACACGTTATGGTATTGAAAACCTATAATAAATAAAATCCTCCTGCTGGCTTCCATCTTATTCGTGTTAGCTGCTGTACATGCACACAATTCAGCTTAGAACTGATCTGGGAAGGGAACTCCACACCAGCAGCCTTTTAGCGCTCTGAGAGTTGCACAGAAGTCTGCAGGGGAAATACAGGTTGAATTTTTATTTCCTGGGTCCCAAACTATCGACAACATGGTTATCTTTCCTCTCTGTGTCCTGATCAACATCACATAGCTGCTAATATTGCCTTCCTAGCACAGCTGGTGTGTGTTGATTCCTCGTACATCCATAACTACCTTCCTCTGAATTTTTCTCTGAAATTATCTCCAAGTGTCTTTTGTCACATCAGCTGTTATCATCACAAGCATCCTCAAATGTAACACCTCTTTGAAATGTTTCATCTGTTTGCTAATCTTTCCTAGCTGCCTCTAGATTTCTCCGTACCTAGAGATTTCAGTGAGGTTTCAGTTGGAGTTTTGTCAATAAAGGATAAGGCATTAGGTTTTAAACTTTTCAAGGGAGCAAATATGCCTTCATATTCGTTTGTAAAGTGCCGTGTAAATTTGAGAGACTGTACATTTTTATTGCTGATAATCTTGACTCTGAATTACAGAGATTTCATGAAAGGTCATATATTCCAAGTAGAGGCTATGATATATTAAACCATTCACAAGATTTCATTAAAGAAGTTCCAAAAGTACTTCACAATATCAATAAATGACTCTTGCAAATTGAAGATGAAAAATGCAGACACCTTTGTGGCCTAGTTATACTAGCTAATTGTCTGAAAATGTCCCTGAAAAGTGAGAAACATTGCTATGCCTTTATGTTTTACCTAAATTGGTGCAATTTACAAATATTTTCATATTACATTTTTAGCCTACTTACAAATAAAAATATTTTTATTGGTTTTAGCCTACTTAGTACTTTGTCCAAATATTTGAAAAACAAAATAATTTGTTAGAATATAGTATTTTATCTCTGGGACATGCAAAGAATACCAAAAGGTTTTCAGCTCCTAGCAGTGTGATCCTAATCAGTTTTTAAATGTTGTCATTAAGTATTTGCATTGGCAAACACGACTAAAGATGTCAGCACAAACATTGTGTATCTATACAAAGTTTTATTTTTAAAATCTTCGTATTTTAATATTCTATGAAATAAAATTCTATAGCACAAGAATGAAGGTGTTTTTCACACAGGAAAATAGGAGATTATAGCAGAACATGAAATACAATCTTAAAGCTAAAACAGGTATGAGTGTTGGCTTAAATGGAGATGCTATTCTGAATCACGACTGCTAGAGAAATATGCGTATCAGAAGCATTCAGATTGACCACTTGGTTTATATAAGTATTTAGTATTTACGTAAGTAAGTAGAAAGGAGTAGAAGAATTTCTGTTTTCCTATTTAATGGCTTGGGTTATCATTAAAGAAGTTACATCTACTGATAAAGGCTATCTGGTTTTATTGTTTCGGTGGACACTGAAGATCAAAGCCCACCAAGGGTGTACTTTGAGTGCATTTCAGAGTACCGAAAAGGGCAAAATGGGATTTCAAGAATGTATTCAATATTACCATGCACTCTGTTTCATTTACTTGTTCTGTTAAATTTGGAAAAATGAGCTAAGCTGTAATAAAAATCTTCCTGTGTATTTTCTGTCAAAAACATCAAAGATCTTCTCTGTAAAACTGAGAGAAGTTGGTAGTAATTTGAATCATCTACATTTCAGTTTTATTATTGATGTTGAATACATTTGGAAGTACTGAACCACACAGGGTTTGGAAATTAAATCAGAAACCTTTCTTATGCTTTACTTGTGTTTTGGTTATATTAAATTTGGTCTTTTTTTCCTTCTGCAGCAAGTGGCTGGTTTCTGGAAAAAGTAGAAATCACAGATACATCTAGGAATTCAGTGTATTGCTTCAACTGTAACAGGTCAGTAGATTAGTTCATCATCACTCTGTAGGTGCTGTTTTCTTTTTAACAGGAATTAGTAGTAGTCTTTTTAGTCTCTCAGTTGTTTTTCTTCTGGTTTCCTAAACCAGAATTTTTTAACCATGCTGTGTTCCTATCAGTCTATCCCCAGTAACTTTTGAACCCTTTGGCCAATTTCAAACTAGTTTGTCAGAAGAATAGTTAGAGGAAGACACTATGTTTTTCCAAGTTATTAAAACTAGATGACTGTAGGAAGGAGAGACACAATTCAGTGCCTTTGCCAAGACAAGGTATTAGTATGCCATTTTCAAGAGGTAGAAACTGTCTGCTAAACCATTACACAAGTATTACTGCATCTGTAGCTTCGACAATCATATCATGGGTATGCAAAAAGGCATGGGAGGGAATCAGAAATATGGGATGGTGGGAGCATGGTAGGATATGGCAGTATAGATATAAAACTGGAGAAAAACTAGTGTATTTATTTTATTGAGCAAAAGCAACATTAAAATGCTTCTGTTTCAGTGTCTGCTTAGTGTGGGTCTAAGATATATTCAGCAAATAGGGGTAAAGATAAAAGAAACCTTTTTATAATGTAAGAGCATAATGATCTAAATTTAGACATTTATTTGGATAAAGGGGTGCTAGGGTAAAGGTCTTCTAATGTACAAAAGAAGATCCACTTCAGTCTGTGTCAAACTGAAACAATACCCTTTCAGAAGCTGGAAATTAAATCAAAAGGTATATTTGGAGTTCACTGCAGTATGCAGTTTACAGCTTAAAGAATTTTGGAATAAACAGTAGAAGCAAACACATTCATGTCTTCTAAGTGTAAAATAGATTTTTAATGCATCTGGACAACAGACAAGTGTGAAAACTTACAAGTTCCCTATATCTAGAAAGGGGGATGTTACCTGGTGGTCTGAAAACAGAAATGGTAGCCAAGAATATTTAATTTTATCCTTCCCCTAAATGTCTCCTCAAACTTGACAATTCACGGAAGCCAAATCCCAACCCTGTACCCAAAAAACCAACATTTTTTTAGTTCTTGGATAGTCAGTTGGACTCTGCAGTCTAAGTCATGAGAATGTGAGGTTGTTACCAACCTCAACAACGTTAAACTTCTTCCAAACACATGTTCAGGCACTATCTAATCTTCTAGATACCTGAATTTAGGTTAATGGGCATAAGCAAAAGTCCTTAGACCACAGTATCACCAGGTGTGCAACACAATCCATGATGGGATTTTCAGCTGTTGTCACTCCACTTCTTCTCCTTGTAAGAGTTCTCAACCACACCAGTCAGAGGAAGATTCTTGAAAAAGACAGCTTGCAACAAACACTTTTTTCCAGAGATTTTTTTTTCAATTTTGTTGAAAGTCTTATGGTAAAAACACAAAGGTATGTAAAAGACCCATTTGTAGCGAGACCTTGAATCACATCATTGATGTGGGGGAGTGGCTGACACAGATTGATTCTACAGACTGCTGACTAGGACATTTAACTGGGCCCTCGGTGGGTTAGAGTCAAGCCCTTACTTTAATGTATACCTGCTTACTCAAAATGGAGGAATTATGGTAGGAGAGATTAGGAGGTCCACCCGAGAGTACCCAGTGACCCAGAGGCTATGGGACACTCCTTGGATACAGGGAGCTGTAAGTTCATGCCCCTGTTCCAGCTCAGACATGGAGCTTCTCATCTCATAGCCTACTGCGTAAATGAGGAATGGGTTCATTCTCTCACAAAGAAAAGACTCCTCTGATACAAATGCTGTCTCTAAAAGTTATTAATCACTGAGAAACCTGAAAGGAGGTGGGCATCCTTTACTAATTCAATTAAATGCCTGTTTTCTAGCTTACACGTCACACCTTTCCTTGAGTCAGGGACTTTCGCGAGCAATTTTATCTACCAAGATTAGTTGTGCTGCAGCCTGCAACTGTTCAGCTTCAGCCATCTCTCCCACCAGTTCAATGAGGCAACTTCAGATGTGGTCTACATTAACGCTATACTGGCTGGGAATCCCTCCCATACTAGTTCCTTCGTAGACATCACATCAGGTAGCCTGTCATAAGCCTTGTAAAAGTGTTAGAAGCTTTTTAACTTTCTTTGGGAATTAATATCATTGCCTCCACGGTTCGAGTTAACATCAGCCTACGTGAGCTTTGCACTCAGGCCTATTTACCATATAGTCAAGCATATAACCTCCATTGGCTTTTACAGAGCAGGGATTGGGCCCACCATGCAACTCAGTATTTTGTGAACCAACAAGGAGATATGACAAATAAATAGTGCCTGGAATAGAATACATGGACAATAACCTGCTATCACAGAACAGGTTTCCGTACTGTAATTTATCCTGATTTTAGGCCACTCAATGAAACAATCTACTTGTCACCTATATGACCAACAAAGAAAATGAATCTATACTTCATAAATATATTTATAAAGTTAATTATACTTTTAAATTATGCATCTATGGATACTAAAAAAAAAATAATCACTATTTTCTTCAGGTTGGTTACTGCTTCTGCATAAACCCATATAAAGACTCTCCTAAAAATCCAAAGGTGCAGAAGCAGGCTCTCATGATTTCTCTTTTTGTTAAGTTCTATATGTGCTGTGTCTGTGACAGGTTTTTATGTTTTTCCCTTAAGGTGGCTTGCTGAGGATGAAAGTGATGGCCGCACCGTAGTGCAACTGTATCCATAGTTGCTTGATTTCTGATTCTTTCCGAGTGTGTTGCTTCTCCAAAGTAATGCTGATTTGATTTCCTTGTATAATTCTGAAGGTATTGTAATTACTGTGAAGGAATGTCAAAACAATGCATTGAAAACATCAGAGTAAATTAAACATGCCTAATGTGAACACTGCATTCCAATCCTATTAGAGATGCTCAAAAACTTTGCATGACTGAAATTTAGAAAACAGAAATTTAAATCTGTAACATGGCTCTGTGGACTTGATCTGAGCATTCATAATGGTAGACATATGTAGTAACATACTCAAATATTTTTGTTTCAGCAGTGGGTAAGTTAAATTTAGCTCTTCTGTCAAATCTGTCAATATTTATTAATTTGATGAATCTGTTTCAGTTTCAACATTTATTAAATTTTAGATTTTCTCAAAATCATTTTCCAAACAAACTGCACAACTCTTCAGCTTTACCATACATTGCTTCCTTTTTCTATAAGACTGTAATAAAGAATTTGTTATTCAGGAGTTCACTCTATGTCAGTAAGCCTCCCACTGACATTTGATTGTAAAATCTTGTAGCTGAGCCAGAACCTCAGCTGAGAACCTTCAGATCCAAAGGGTCTCTGAAGAGAAGCTGTTATCAGTAACATTGCAATAGCTTACTGGCAGGCTTAGGTAGCTCCCTGCTCAGCTTGATGACTTTTGCAGTGCCCGTTCTTAGCCATCTAACTGGCTTCCCAGTGCTGTACGTGTGAATGCCTTTACTTCCAAAAAAAAGCCCAGTTCTTTTTGAAAATGCACAATAAATAGAAATATGTTTAGCTACAAATGGACAAATTAATGTTTGGTTTGGTAGGCTCTGACATTGCCAGAATTTATTCAGGAAGGGTTTAGGATACAGATGAGTCTGAAATGAAATCGTGACTTGCACACCACTCGAAGCTTCACATGTGTGATCAGAATACAAATATTGTATACAAGCTACATAGGGCATGCCTCTGTTTCATCAAAGGCTCCACCTTTAGTACCTCCAAAATCTAAAATCTGTATGAAGATCTGAATTTTGGACCTGTTTCACCCTCAAGGCACCACCGTGTTCTGTAGCAGCAATGTGCTTTCTAGAATTATAAGAATTAAATGTTTCTAATCTATGCTGATGAAACATTGTCTGGCTGTCTTTTTAATAAGTTTAATGTTTATTTACTCACATTATTCTGTGAAATGAGGAATGTTGGCTGATATCTGCATGGGTGATGAGATTCCAGTTGTTACTTTGACACAGAAAAATAATAAACACATATAATGGGTCTTGGTGGGTAATTTCATTTTTATCTACCTAATACGTCATCAAAGGGAGAGCTAATGTAAGGTGTGGGTGTGATCAGAGTGAGCAATGGACCAGAGTCTATTTCTTCTAAAAGTGCACTTTTTGCTCATACTGCTATTGCACATACAGGAATGGATTTGAAATTGTATCCCCACACTGCACAGTTCACTTACTTAGTATCAGTATTCATTACACTGAATCCCTTCATTGTGATCTATTATGTGATTTGTTTCTTTATTATGTCTTTCATTAATAGTTTGTAAGACTAGCTCTCTTTGATGCCATTTCTGATTTATCAAGTGTAAATAATGCCTTCCTAATCTGTTTTTCATTACTGACAGTGAATACACTCCTTCAGCAGCTGCCTTCCGTATTTGAAAATTATTTTCTCTACCTATACAGTGTACAAATCAGGTTTTGGATTTGCTTCCCTGGATCCAGAGCCATGTAAACACCTCAACCCTTTCACTAACAGGACCACCACAGCAGAGGGCTTCCTTTCGAGCGCATCACGGGTGCTTGCAGCACATATCACCAGGGGGTTACACTTTTTCCTAAGAAAAGCTGAAATACCGTAAGACCCCCCCTTCTCAGGTCTTGCTTGGAAGACATGCCAGTTAGCATATTTAGCTCGTGACTAGTGCGAAACCCCAAACTTGCCTCCTCCATGTGGTATACAGTGATGTCTGCTGTGTTTGGCACAGAAGTCACTTAATCTCTGTCCTTGCAAGTGGGACAATTTTCGGACAAAATTGCTGGCCAAAGGCAGAGACATTACAGAGGTGCCACCTCGTGTGCACTCTGCTGTTGCTGCACAGCAAGGGTGCTGCCTTGCTTTTTTCCTCCCAGCACCCTGCCCTGCCTATGGAGAGCCTGGACAGATACGGACACCACTGATGCCTCCACGGGGAACAGAGATGTAGCATGGAAAAGAGACTGCCTGCTTCAACTAGAAACCCAGGCATTTGGCACCCGTGGGAGCCTTGGAAGAAGCAGTGAGGTAACTCAATCAGCTGCAAGAGGTAAGGCTGTAGTGGAGAGAATGGTCTGACTTCTGCTGCCTCTCCCTGCTGCAACCTGTCCTTGAAGATCTGTGCAAGAAGGCAGTGGCTAGAGGGTTTTGCTATTATTATTATTATTATTATTATTATTATTATTATTATTATTATTATTATTATTATCATCATCATCATCATCATCA
>JAVKLA010000027.1:11385416-11426164 GCA_034782735.1 Sagittarius serpentarius
CTCATACCACACTGAAAACACAGCACTGTACCAGCTGCTAGGAAGACAATTAACTCTATCCCAGCCGAAACCAGGACCGGCTGAAAGGTCAGTTTGCATGTCCACATCTCCTGTGGGAAAGGAAGAAAGTGTAACATCACAGCATGATCTATAGCTTCAGTTATCCTGCTCCGTATCTTCAGGTTACTTCCATCAGAGTTTACCTTGTTGAGAAGAGTACTCTCCTTGTCAGCTGGCTTCGTCCTTAATATTTGTCCATAAGGACTGACTTGGGTACAAAGATACAAAAGTTCTAGTAAAACTGAAATGAAATCAATTCCTATGTCACTTATAACAGTGTTAGCTCATTCTTCCATCTCTCTGTTCCAATTAAATAGCTTTTAATATACAGCAGATTAATCACAGCAGTGACTTACAGTTTCAGTAAACGGGTTGTTTGGGAGGAATTTATATCAGGCACAGACAAAATCAATAGCTCTTTTGCTTGCGTTTCAAGGTACAGTAGAAATTTTTGGTTGCTAAAGTGTGTTTACAAAGTGGTGCCATTTTTGTCCATTTTAGCACAGCTGTCAGTTGTACACATTGTGTCAAGTAGACGTATAGGAGTGGAAGTGGCAAACAGGCTATAAAAAGAACTGTTTTGATTTGCTTGATTTTTAAAATGAAAGGAGGCTGATATAAGAGAGAACGTGAGGGAGAATTGAGGGAACATAAGAAAGGAAGCAGGTTATGAAAAGGCACAGGAATGCCAGTTAATCCTTGTGTGCTGTGTACCTAAAACTCCAGTTTATTTCCCTTCAGCCACTGACCAAAGAGAGATTATTTGAGTAACGTTCTAAGTGGCTGCTTGAGAGACTGGAGAAGGAGGCAGGAAAAAAAAGAGTTGTATGTCTGGGCAAACTCACAGCTAAAATGTTAGATACACAGAGAGAAGATGTTAGATAAACTCTGGTTGCAGTGAGTAGTCATCTGAACAATGATAAACACGCAGGTGAGGTAACAGTTTGACATCAGTTTATAGGGGAGGGAGTACTCAAGTATCTTTCCATAAATTTTAGAATTAAAAAATCTTGGTCTTGGATATATATTTTTCCAAGAGATTTCACCTGAATTTCCTGACAACCATAAGCTGAATTATCATCTCCCTCTGGTCTCTGATTGCTGAAGTGGTTTCTTATCACTCTCCCTCTCATTCTGTTTCCCTCCCTGAATGGCTGAAATGGGTAATAATGTATTTTTTCCCCCAAGATAAAATAATTACTATACTATGCTGTTATTTCCATTCTTTTCTTTAGAACATGCTTGTGCTGTTCCCTGTGTTCATGGTATTTGTATGGTGAGCCATAGAAATCTTTTTGATTGGCAGCGATAATCAGTGGGGGTGGTTAACACTATCAGTTACAAATGATTTGATATCATGAGTTGGAGCAAATGGAGCGAGACTGTTTTGTGGGGTGTTTTCAAAGGAAGTTTGGCAGCCAATGATGTGACAACAACAGTAACTTCTTCATGTTCTTCTAAAATTGGAAGGTGTGACTTAGGCTTCTTTAGAGAAAGATGCAGATGTTTTACGGTAAATGAAAAGTGAATCAACCTCCAAACGGAAGGACAGTTTTCCTTATGTCTATCAGCTGCTATATATCAGATTGATCTCTGCCCTTACGAATGAAGGTTAGCGGTGCCACAGTTTTCAACATTACTTACTTTAATGGGATGTTTTCATGTAAACATCTGATCTATTCTAGGATCCTGCCAGCTTCTTTGAGTGGTGTTTTTCTGTGTTTGGTGCATAGGATCAGCAGATTAATTCCAGCAGGTCCAAGGACAGTACCTTGTAATATCAGGGACTAGACTTCAGTTCTGTATAGAGGGATCTATACACGCACGGAAAACAACAAGAACCTACCTAGCTGATACTTTCACAGTTTAATAATGGCTAGTGTGGAACAGTAAGCTTTGTCATTATAAATGTGTGGTCTTTTTTTATCTTAAAGAGGGGTATGGGTGGAGTTGTGTCTCTTCTTAATTTTCTTCGACCCTAATCTTCACGTGATCACTTTATATGGAAATCTTTCTGTGAGCCAGATCTAAAACAGGACTTAGCTCCGCAAAGCAGAATTTAGATGTTCTTCAGGCACATAGACCTGAACATATGATCTAGAAAATTGGGCTCAGCAGCCTTGTTAGGAAGTTTCTTGAGGAACTTAAACATAGCGGGCCATACTGTTCAACTTGGAAGTGTCCTAGAGGCTTGTATTTCTGCATTTTGGCTGCATCCAGAACCTCCCCAGCACACACAGCCCGAGTTCCTATTTCTCATTTAAGCCCCCTGCAAACCAGAAGCTAGGCTGGAGTGGCACCAAAATCCCCGAGGGGATCCAGTTGGCAAGCATTGTTTAAACCTGCTTTATGAGCAATGATGAGCCTGGTCCCCGACAAGTATTACTGACTCTACCTTGTTTTATAGTACTGGGGAAATGTCCCTTGTGATTAGAATGCTTGCTCAGGTTTTAGGAGATCTGAGTCCACTGCCCTTTCCAGCTGTGAGGGCTCAGATCCTGTCTCCCCGAGCGCTTTCTGCACTGAGGCTTGGGCGAGACTGGACGGGGACATTTACTGCCCTTCCTGCTTGGAGCTGTGTCATCATGCTGACAGAAATGTCATGTTCGTGAGGCCGGAGAGGAAGACCTAATACTTAAGGCCTTTGAATGGGACCAAGTACAGATTTCCCTGTCTTTCTTTTTTATTGCTTAATTAATTTTTGTTTCCCACCTTTTAACCTTCTCTCTCTCTTATCCTAAAAGTATGCCACCAGTAGTTCTGTTTACAAACTTTCATCCTTCACATACAGTGTAACCACAAACAGCACCGTAATACAGATCTACGTGGAAATGCCTGCTTAGCTTATGGGAGTAGCTCTAGATGACCTGAATTAGCTGAAGGATTGCTTTATTCATTTTTTTCATCAACCTTTCCCTGTTATATGTAGACAACCTTAGAAAAAGAGAAAGAGGAAAGGTGTTTTTGATATATCACTCAGTAGTTGTTTCACCCTTTTCCTCTGTTGTCTCTTGCAAAAGTGAATGAAACAGAAATTTAAAAAAAGTTTGAGTTCCCGGTTCTTGCTCTGAGTTGATTTCCTGATAACATTTTTGTAGCTGATTTTTATCAACATAAGCAGCACAGTTTTGTGGCTGAAGTAAAACCCTGTCTTCGTGTCCCAACTTCTTGTCTCCCAACTTGCCACAAGCTCCACAGCAAGTGGAGCTGAGTTTTCAGTATAATTTTGGTTGCCTTTTTTACCTGTCTGGGTTTCAGAAATGAACTACATCTCCCCTTCACTTTCATTGGAGCGGAGCTTATTACCATTTTTTTTTTTCTTAAAAGAGGAAGGAGGTTTAAAATGGCTCAATTTGGGAGTCAAAAGCAGTGCATACTTCTGAAAATGTTATCCTTTAGTTATTTAGTACGTATTTGCAGTCTAGTTGTTATATGGACTTAGTTTTGTTAACATACTTCGAGATACTCAGATGGAAAATGATGTAGGTGGAAACAATTCAAAACGAATTATCATTTCAATGTGCCTATCAAAACATGTTTTAAGTTAAACGTTGAAAACATGAACATCTCTCTGTAATGGACATCACTGGGATATTAAAACAAGACTTTAATATTTTAAGGATTTCTTTCCTCAAGGGTTTATGCTTATTATGCCCATAATACGATATGCAGCTTAACAAGTTCTGGCCTTCCCCCTATTTCCTTCACCTACCCACTTTTGCTGCTTTAAGTTACCTCATCACCTCCTCTCTTGTGCTGTTTTCCTTGTTTGTTAGTTTGCTTTATAAACTGGATCCAACATGCTATGGAAAAAAAATGGCCTGGGTAACAAGGGTTAGGAATTTTTTTAAACATAGTGGAGGTGCTAGAATCAACTTCAGCCCAAAGCTTCCAAGCACTGGACATTTCGGCTTCGAAACCAATGACATGGATGCATGACAGCAGACCAATAAGCTGAGTGTAGAACATTTCCAGTAGTAATGGTGGTAACTACATTCAACACAGAATTATTGGAAAAAGCATAAATGTAAGCAGAGTTCATAGTATATTAAACGAAGATGTTCTGTAAGTAAAGACTGGGCAATTAAAGAAGATTTACCCAAGTGAAGCCAAATACGGTGCAGAGGATAATTAATGTGGCTGAGACAACTCAATAACAACGGCTTTGAACTTCGACAACAGTGCATTAATGCATGTGTCAAAAGGAGGGATTGCATTTACAGTCAACAACCATTTGTTAGGAGTTTTTACCACACAGGTTAATTAAGAACTCATGATAACAGAGTATGAAAATTACCTTACTGAACTAAGGGCTGTGTTTGGTCCTTAAGTATGCTATTCATTATTTTTTCTGCACCTAAACAATAAAAATTGGGAGATGTATTTTTTTTCTGTAACCTGTCTTCATTCTGGTAGTGTCACTTCTGTGGCAGAGCTACTCCATTAATGATCCAATTGACTTAGAGAATTAATTAATTATTGGGTGTGTTCTCTGCATGGCTGGATTAAATCAAGAGGGCTGCTGAGAAAACTAGCAAAGGTTTCAAAACAAGCCACCTCACCACAGTTTGTCTCTGAAGAGGCGGACTCAGCCCCCTGTCGAGCCCACCGGTGAGTTTAGATAAGCAGAGCATAGAAGTGGGGGAGCTGAGAAGGCTCTAGTTGAAAAGGACCCGTTCCCTTGCCGGGTTGGACCTGTTACTCAGATGCTGTCAGGCAGACTGAGAACTTGAGAATTTGGGGTTGTTTTGTGAGCTTGCGGGGGTTTTACCCTCGTCGGTTTAAAAATACAGTCCCTCTAGAGGGAGAATGCTGGTCTCATGACCAACCTGTGATTTGGGCCGTGGGAGGTTCTTCATGTGGGCCTGCCTCAGACAGCCCAGAGCAGGTCCTTAATCTTTGTGTCTCCTTTCCTCTTCCAGTGAAATACAGCAACAGTTTGCAGCCTCACCTGTGTTGGTAAGGTGGTAAGCTGTTTGGAAGAAGGATTTCTTTCTGTTTCTTTGAAAACTTCCTAGCACAGCAGGAGGCTGGTATTATGTGCAGGTTTTGGGATACTTCTGTAATACAAGTAACGAGGAGTTGCTGCTACTTCTGGCTTAAGAGTGTGTTCAAAACAGAGTGGTGTTTTTGAGCAGGTGCCTTTCCTAATTCATCTTAAAGTCAGTTCCAGCCCTGGCCTCAGACGTTGTCCTTAGGTCTGGCCGTTCCCGCGTGCGCATCTCTTCGTTACACAGTGGGCGGGTTCTCACAAGGGAGTCAACCCCTTCTGTGACAAGAGCCAGGAGAACTTTTCTACGGGGCTAACGTCTTTTAATAGGACCGGTACCAGACTTGTGGTATATCCTACTGCTGCAGAATTCGTATTAGTAAGTTGTTATCAACATTATTTGCAGTGTTTTACAAATGAGAGATTTCTATAACAAGACATGAAATAATACATCCATACCTTTCTGTTTATTAAATATCAGGTACTCTGGCTTTCTTTAAGTGCAGAAAGTATTGAATGGGAAGAACATTTTGAAAAATGTTGACTGTCAGCTGAATTAAGTATAGTTCAGTAATGACATAAAAAATGTTCCTAATGGGTACTCTCAGTAAGAAATAGAAGTGTATTACAAGGAAAAGTATAATATTTCAATTTTTTTAATATAACGCTATGTCTTGAAGGATTTTAAATTTCCATAAAATGATTCATTGAGCTCTGAAACAATTGGGGCTTAAATTATCAACTTGTATTAAAACAGGATGTTTTTAGTAGCTCAGCAAAACCTATATCCCTAATTTTTACTTTTATACCAGCACCTAGGGAGGAAAGATGGCCAGTAGCTTTATTTGACAGCTAGTACTAATATAGGAGTCCAACTTAAAAGGACACTGTTCATAACCATCATCATAAAAAACCTTACAAGTGTTCCTTTGAAGTTCACTTATGAATTCAGTTTGACTGTGTTAATGACTTGTGCTGATTTTTTGAGCTCGAGATTTATTAGTGCAAATACTTATGAAAGGTGTATTTTAAGCCTGAGTGCCAGAATATTAATCAAAACCTTAATTACATATTCAGTAGTAATATTCACAATTCATATGGGTCTTACTTAATTTCATTACTCATCCAATCAAGGATCAGAAGCAATGACATATGATTTAAATAGCAAATTGTTTTGGATATTTCTAATTAGTAGACACAAAGGATTGGTTATTAAAGAAATTAACTTCGGCACCTTGAAAACTGAAGGATAACCTTGAAATAAGAATAAACTCAACATTCAAATCTGTTCACAGAAAATTTACAGAAAGAGTTGATCTGTGTCTGGTGTATATAAACTATTTGCAAATAAATAAACAACAGAAGTATGTTAGAAGTATGTCTTCTAATGGCATGCCATAAATCATTCTTTGGGGAATTCTTCATGAATAGCAGTCTTAGTTGTGGGGAAGGAGAAAGGAAGAGAGAAGGATTATTTACGTTCGTTTCAAGTAATTGTTTTGAGTTCAAATATTGCAGCTGTCACTCAAGAGTGCACTTCATTGTGAGAATACCTCTTTGACTAAATAAATTCTAATTTGGTCATAATGCAGAATGTGTCACACTGGATTTATCTTATTATGTCGGAGCCCGCCGCTGCTTCATCTGTGTTTTCACTTCCCCATCCTCAAAAACCTGTGAAGACGCCTGTTGAGGGGGCAAGGGTTTGAAAAATGTGTCTGAGAACTTGAAGGACCAGTGAGAGAACTGGGTCCTTCTCCCTGTTAAGTGTCCTTCATCTCCACGACAACCCAAAGCTCTCTGGTTCTGTGATGTACCACTCTTGATGCCAGAGGAAGGCTGCTCTGTGGCTCCCTTGAAGCTGCGTTTCTATGAGCAGTATTGGATTCCAGAGGCAAGGAAGCACAAAGCCATGGGAATAGTCTAGGACTCCTATTGATTGCCATCCTTGAACGCGTATGTAGCTGTGATTTGTTGCAAGCAGTTTCCTGATACAGGCTGTCCCACATCTTACTGTTTTCTAGGTGAACATCATTTTAGCATGTAGGCTTCACAAAGAGAAGAAATGCATGAAGGAGTCGGGTAAAATCTGGGAGCCATCAGTCATGGAAGTATCTTTTTTAATTTCCTTTTTCTCTTGGCAACTATTTTTATCATATTCAAGCATTAGCTCCGAGAGAGAAATAATGTTCACTTCAAAAGCCACTTCCTCCTCAATAAATAATTCAGAGCCATAGATTGTTCATGAGGAAATATCAACACACTAGTAGTAATTTAATATACCGAGCAATCGCACTCACTTTAGCCTGCATATGATTTAAATAGAATATGACAGTTTAGGGTCTCCATTTGCCCCATGGCATGTTGGGATCAAACTTGGCAAGGGATTGCAGTGTTCTCATATCTTCTGAAGAAATGAATGAAAGTTGCATAATTCAGAGAGGATTTCTTAATTACATGCTAAATCAGAGTTTGCCTGCTTGTGTTCTGAATCCAAATTTTTGCCCAGGACCAGCTTTAGAGCATGTGAGTATTTTCTCTGTCCTCTGTTAACTAGCATCTCAAAATCCTGTCTCTTTTTTTTAACTTGTTGAACTGTTATTTTGAAGCACAGTTTCAGTATATTGGTTACCTTTGCTTTATCCTGTAGGTGAAAGGCTCTGCCTGCCCTTCCTGAGGTGTCTGACCCGTGGGATCCATCTGCTGAGGATGACCTGCTTTCTAGAAGTTTTACCCCCTTTGCTTTTTAAAACAGTCTCTTTTCTTTTTTTTTCTTTTTTTTTTTTTAATTTCCTTTGCCATTAGTACCCTGCACCACAGAGTGTTAGCTACTGGTTGTGCTGGGAAGGTTTGTGTTTCTGTCTTAAATAGTTAAGATTAAAAACAGACAAATTCCTTCTCACTCTAATGCTCTTGCCCTAGTAGTAGGAAAACGCAGAGCTGGGAGTATATCTATGGCATGGGTATTGTGTGCTACTAGAACAAGGCTACAGATCTGTCATACCTGGAATCAGGTTCGGACTTCTCTTTCACTACATCGCTTTTCGTGGAGTGGCTCAGCTGTATTTGGGCTGGTCTGTGCTTGGTGCATCACAAATATGGCATAAACTTTCTTCTGTTTTGGTTCTACACAAGCAAAACTAGACTAAACACAATGAGAATAAGCACTCCTATGAAGGGCTGTGGCTATAATGAGTTAAGCCATAGCAACGTATCTGTGGTTGGCATTCCATGGAAGTGGCTTTGCATTGAAAGCGAGGGATGCCTACAATCAAGAGATGTTAAGTGCAATACGTAACTTTATGCGTTTGTCCTGTGCATCCTCTAGGGTCTGTATCTTCTAGCAAGCCTATCGTTAGGAAGCCTTCTAACCATAACAGTGTTTATACCAAAGATATATAATGAAATCATACATAGGGACGTGTAATTGTCGTGGTGGTAAGAATGCAGCCCAGGGCTGTATTTCTCTAGGAAAAGAGCAGATTGACATTGAGGAGTAACATGTTTTTCTGTGTTCTTGGGAGGGAAACATTTGCCCCCCCTACTTCTATAGCACTCTCCAATTCATCTGGCTGGTAAGGGGAAAAGATAGCCAGGGCTTCTCTCACAACCTGTTTGCCTACAGGGAAGGCTGTAGCTGAGTGATTCTTTCTCCAAGGTTCCAGTCTAATCTGAATAGAATCATAGAATCATGAAATTGCCTCGATTGGAAGAGACCTAGATCTAGGAAGGGCTCAAGGGGAGCCATCCCCTCTTCATAAAAATCCATGCTTACGTGAGGAAACGTAATGTGACAAGATTTGGCTCATTACTGTGAATGTAATGCTGGCCTTGTTACTGAACTTCCGGCTTAACCTGGTCTTTCAGCAGGACTATGACAGAGATGTCATTTTGGAAACTCTGGAAAGTCTGCTGATGCTATGGCATACATGTAGAAGCAAGAAACGTTAGGTCAGCAGTAGATGTGTTTCTGCTTTGCTTTAAAAAGTCTTTTAAGATGTTTGGAGATTTCCTCTGTGTTGGGGTGGGATAAGAGAGCAGACAGGTGATGGAGCAATGGTGATCAGCACATAACTCATGATGCTACAAGCGATGTGTTTTGAAGCACCAGCCACTACTGTGCAGCTGGATGAAAGAGGTGTCTAAAGATGCACTCTTCTTGTCTGAGAAACTGGCCTCAAGTTGGTGCTGACACATCTGGAAGAAGGACTTAAACGGAGAAGTCGGAGGAGAAGATTGAGGGAAGACCATATATCCCCTATACCTTTTATATCCATATAAAATAAGTGCAAGAGGAGTAAAATGGGGAAAAAGAGGATAGAATGTTAATAGTAATTTCGTTAGCAAAGAAAACTAAGCTGCTGAGAAAGTTAAGTGTCAATGACACGTTGCTGCTAGGATTGTGCTTGATCTGTTCAGTGGCTGAGTGTTGTCCCGAAGGAAAAGCTGAAACATGGATACAGACCTGCCAAAAACCTGTGCAAGAAAAGGGAAGAAGTAGGAGCATCTGTGCAGAAATTGAATCGGGTGGATTCATAACTGGAAATAGGGGCTTGAATGCTGTATGCTACTGAGGAAAGAGAATTCAAACTAAAGACCTGCTGGTATACTACTGACTATGAATGATACAATAACTGGAAAGAGTGAGTTATATGTGTTAAAAAAATAGTATTTTTTTTAAGGTCTGCAAAGGTAGTTTCCCTGGGCTAGCACTGGGCTTCTGTAATGGATTGCTGGAGTCCTGTTGTGGGAAGGGAAGGGTAGACATTCCAATGATGTTGTCATCGTGGGGGATTTTAACTACTTAAATGGATACTGGAGAGCACAGCCTATTAGTAATCATCATAGATGTTTTCATGTGGTAGCTGGCAGTCTTCAAGTAGCTAATGTATCAATAAGATGTGTTACAGTGTTCTGGTTTTTTATGGGGATGTTTTGGAATTTTTAGAATTTCTCAGTAAGCAATGAGGATGCTATGGAAGGCTGATAACACCAAATAACCTTCAGCAGAGTGGTCATGGGTATCTTCCTTTAATGTTCCTTGAGGAAATAAAAAAGTTGCTAAGTGTTTGGGGTTTGTTTTGTTTTCCCAAAAGAGCAAAATTTCATAACTGAGGGAAATGGCTAGTAGGAGAAACTTGCAGATATAAATATATAAAGAAATTCTAAATTTCTTTGAAATTATTGATGCTAAGACTGCCAGGAATGTGAACATCAATAAAGAGAAAAAACTGTAGGGCATGGCTCTAAAATAAAGTGTATGTGTGCAACACTATTAGCAATATGCAAGAGACACCTCCCCCCCTTGCACCCTTGCCTTCCCAGTTGTCTGATCAGCACAAAGTCTCGGAGGTCAAGAGGTTTGGAGGTAAAGTGAGAATTTCCAAAGCCAAGCTGTGCGGGGCTTTACAGAAGAAATAACAAATAGCAAAACACTCTTCAGCTACGTAATAGGGACAGAAAAAGGAAGAAAGAGAGCTGCTGTCTTGTGAGGATGGATATTAAAGATAATCTAGATGTGGCTTTCCCTCATTTTTCCGTAATGATGATTATGTTAGCATGGTGGCAAAGGGAAGACAGATAATGTACATGATGGTATTAAAATAGAAATAACCACAGCTGCAGTGAAAGCAACAGTAAATGAGTTTATCTTTGTAAAATCAAAGGGAATTGATAATTTCCATTCCAGAATACTGAAAGAACTGGTGAATTACATCTATATTTTGAATCTGTTAAGACAGAGATAGCACCATGGACTGGAGAACAGCTGCATGTTTAGGAAGCTGAGAAATAAAATTATTCAGCAACTACAGATCTATGAATAAGTGAAGCTGTAAGTGTCCTTGCCTTTAAAAACTTTTCTAAAGACATACAGTTAAAGGGGGGAACGGAATAAAGTGTAACAGGATTTACTGAAGATCAGTACTGCCAGACTGACGTGGGAACTTTCTCGGTACTGTATTGAATTTTATAGATGAAGGCAATGTGGTGTGCGTACTCTGTCTGGCAGGGGAAGACTTTTGATGCGCCCTGGAAGTTCTCAGCAGAGCTGAGCAAGAAGGGGACTAGCAAGGGGCTCTAGAGGAGGAAAGGAACTAACTTGCTAGCAGGTGTGTTTAAGTACAACCTGCAGAGCTGAATTACGAGAAGGGCACCGGTGGCCACAGCCATGGCTTCACTGAGTGACCCAAAGCGTGTGGTGCACTAAGTGAGAGCTTACATTCCTCCTAGCCTCTTCCTTCTCCTCCTCTTGTCCAGGAGACTTATGTTTGAATCACTGCATTGAGATTTGCCAAAATTTCCATCCTATAGCTCCTTTTGTTTTCAAAATTCTGAATTTTGTATCAGATAGAAGTTTGCATTTCACAGCCTGGTCTGAGAACATTGGGATTTTGTTTATTCTCCAGGCATGATCTGAGCAGATGAAAAAATTGCTGGTAGAAACATAGTCAAACCAAATTGAGGCTTTCTACATTTTGATTTTGCTCCACCGAGATGTATTGTCACATGCTATGAAATCAGAGGGTTTAAAAACTTCAGAGTCAATGATTTAAGCTTCCACTAAATATCTTCCCAAATAGGATTCAAGCTTGTATATCTGTGGCATACCCTGAGACCACAGTTAAATTAGAGCTCTCCATATGTTGCAGCATGCCAGAAAATTTTGCTTAAACTTTGCTACGATAATACGTATGTGGGACCAAGATTTTGCAAAAGGTACAGTCCTCAGTTTAGATAGGTAACCTCAGTGAGAGCTTCCTGGCTGCTCAGCCGCCGTGAGCGTTCAGGTGTTTCGTGAGGTGTCTGCAAAACGACAGAGGAAACTAACGGTTACAGCTGAGGATTGTGCCTAACTTTATAGCATTTAGCTCTAAAGTGTAGAGATAAACTACTCCAAACAAAAGCTAGCCTGGGTATTCTACTTGGCCGTGTGCTTTGTAAGACTGCCTGCTTGGAGTTTTTAGGGTAACAGTAAAAGGACGTTTGTCACAAGGTGGTGGTGGGTTTTGTGTGTGTAGTAGTTTGTAGTATCCTTAAATCAAAATGTAAAAATAACATCATGTTACTGTGGAAGTGGCTTTATTTTAATTTTTGTACTTCAAAACATTTTTCACCTGCTGCTGCAGAATGAGCACAACAGCCAGAGAATGAGACTAATTGAGAAACAGAACAGTATTGCTTCACTGAGCCAGATTATATATTCCTTGTCCAAAACTGTAATGATACAGGTATATGTCAAGTAGTTTTGAAGGGCTTTCTTTAGGCTATGTTCACTACTGTTTGTTGGTTGGTTCATACTAGTTTTTCTAACCTCAGGCGTGGAGCTCTTCCTTTCCTCTGGTGTTACATAAATCTAGGTGCTTCAGGAACTGAGCTAGTCTGGAAAAAAAAAAATTGATGTTTTGGACTGAGTCTGGAATGCATTCTGTCTTGTGCAGAGTACCACAGCCCTAACTGGTTAAGTAGTACTTAACTTGGTGTTAAACCAGTTTAAAGTACAAGAGGTAACTGGGCACGTTACCCTGCGTGCCCGTCCGCAGGCAGAGGCAGCCCTGCCCTAGGATCCACATCAAGTTCCCACAGGCTTGGTAATGTGTCTGACTCCTTTCATCAGCCTCCCGACTCCAGTTCAGAAATTCACAAAGTCAATAGTATCTTACTTATCGGGGGTGGGGGGCGGGAAGACAGAATCAGGCCATTAGGTTGTATTGTAAGTTTGCTAATAATAGTTGCAAAAGGGATTACTCAGTTGCTGTGAGCAGTGGCACTTTTTTTTTCTTTTCCCCCAAAGAGTTGGGATTCTTGTTTGGCGAGTAGTGCTTCAGCAGCCCTCAGAGTGAGGAAATGTATACAGAGCTCTGGTCCTCCAACCACCACACCACCCGTATTAAGTACATGTACAGGCCCCTGAAGAATCGGGGCCAGAGCTTCCTGAGCCCAAACAAATGCAGTCACGTGAGTGAGCCAGAGAAAGAAATGATGAAATAAATCAAATATTAAGTAAGTGTAATACAGAAAAATAATTCTGGGCTTACGTTGCTTTTTTTTTTTTTTTGCTTTTAAAAAAGGTAACTACCATTCATTTAGATACAACAAAATATCGTTGGGTCAGAAGACTGTTCGGTTTCAGCTGCAGATTTGGACTCACGAGTAGACATGAGGCACTTTGGATGGCGGACTAGTTTGCACGGCTAAAGCATCCAGAGTTGTATATTCTGCTAATATTCTGTACTTGCATACTTCTTGATCTTAAAACCAACTGAAGTTGTTTTTAGAAGTCAGCAAAAATTATTCTGATTGTGCTTTATGCTAGTGAAATTTTTGCTGAAAACCAGGACACTTTTCAATAGTGAGATTAGCTAGACTGTGAAATATTACCCCTCAGGGAAGTTGTAGGAGACCAGTTGCACGGATCATTTAAACGCAATTAGAAGAAGCAGCAGAGGATGGAGCCAGGCAATTTTTCCCTCCCCCCTTTGCTTTCTCCCCAAATAAGTTTGAAGAATGTCATTTGGGGAAATAATAACAGATTCAGGTTGCATATAGCAAGTAGTTTTGGCTGGAAAGAGGCAAATTTGAAGGTAGTTTATTCCAGTAATTTTGTGAAAATGCCTGCATATTTGGGAAAGAAGTTCCATGCTAAAAGTGTGACTTGTCATTTTGAAATTTGGTGCTTTCATTTGTGAATTGGCTCGTGCTTGTTCCAGGTTTGATGGAAAAATATGTAATTATATTTTTCTTTTCCTGCTTCTGTCTTTCCCCAAGATCAGATTTTAATTGGGCTAAACTTTTTTCCTTTTTTTTTTTTTTTTTCCTTCTCATTGAACCAAAGAATCCATTATTTGCACAGTTCTAGAAAATATCCCGAAAAGTCAGTTTCGGGCTGATAGAAGGACAGGCTTCGCGTCTTTCCCTGCGAGGTCTCTTTCGTGTAGAGCCTGTGTTTTACAGGTTGAGTTGGCTGCCTTTAGTAGCTTTTGAGTTTGATTTTTTTGGAGAATCTGGTGATGTGTATCAATGACTTCAATTTCAGTATGAGGTACACTTTCTCAGCCCCTCTCAAAATTAGGGTCTAATTTGGTGCTTAAAGCTGAAGCAGTTCTAAATAGAAGTAGAGACTCAGAGGATATTTAGTGGTTCATCAGTCTTAAATTGCTTTTCAGAACAAGGGTGAATTTGACCTACTGAGCCCTGGAAGGTTGCCTCCTATGTAGCTTTCACTGTATGCATGTCAAATTCTCTGACAGATGGGGAAGAATTGAAACCAGTAAGGCTTCATAAAAATAAGTTTTGAGGCTACTGGGATTAACACTGGCAATATTTAGCAATCTATAGTAGGGCAACAGATTTATAATTCAACATACATAACTTCATTAATCATGTTTCTTTCTTAAATGGTGATAAAAAAATAAATACGTGCTTAGAAATGGAAGCTGTCTACAAAAGCTTATTTTTGCGTAGTTACTTCAGAAAGGTGGTGTTTTTCCTCCTCTGTTGCTGTCTGTCGTTAATTAGGGAAGTGGAGATGGATGTGTAGAATTAGGTTGCATATAATCTCATCTGAATATTTAATCATAAATGATTAAGATGAAGATTTATAACACAGATTTTGACATTCTGGCTGATGTAGCAAGGTTAATAGAGCTATATTCTCCCCAGTTACGGATTGTCTGGGAAAGCAGGAAAGACAATAGTGTCTACAGACATTAGAGGGCAATAAGATCTCCAAGAATGTTCTTTCACTTCTTCATTTTTAGAAAAACTTGTGCTGATAGTCTGATGTAACATTAAAAGTTCCATGAGGGAAAATTTAAACAGAAAAAGTTGAAAGGAAAATTATTTTCCAGGAACACATACAGCAGTGGATTCTGCTAGAAAAATAAAAGCAGATCTACTTTATCTGAAAAATCTGAGATGGTATTGATGGAATAAATGGCTGATGAGATATGGTATGACCAAGGTCAAAAACTGTCCTGTGCTATCTAGTTGTACCTTTTTGGATTAGAGCCTACTGGCTTGCATGTTAGACCCACTCTGTAGAGTACACGACCATTGATATCACCAGGACCACATGAGTTGGATATGGTTACATGCATTAGCAATACAAATAACTGGAAAGTTATTAGGAAGTACAGTAGTACTGCAATTGTTAGTACTCTATTCATACAATATATTATCTCATAATCTCCCAAACAAGAAAGAATGATTTATTAGTTATAATGCTGCTCTGGAGGACCTGAACTATCACTAGATCGTTATTGATTTGCTGGAGGAAGAACTGAGATACTGAATAAGATGCTTACCCCCCCACCAAAAAAAAAAAAAAAAAAGCGCCTACACCCAAATTTCAATCTGAAATTCAGTTCAGCCACTATCTCAGCCTGGAAATGTTCAAACTCTGTGGGCATCATATTTTAGACTATGCATTTATGTAGGTAAAAAAAGGACTGCTTCTGATGTGTAGAAACGTTATCAGCATTAATATATCTGGTCAAGTTGTTGTCTGTGTCAACCCTAGCTCTGCCTGGGATCTAAAAATGAAGAAGTGCTCTCCACATCTGTTGTGAGGATGCACTGAGACAGACAGTCTCCAGGGTTGCCAATGAATATTTCTGGGATCAAAATCTCTGAAATTATTAGCTCGGGTGTTATGCTGTTTTGAGGTCCTGTGCTAGCATACCCACCCAGTGCCACGTGGCTTTGTGCAGGTGTAGTACCTGCTACCGATCCCCCTGTGATTGCCTCTTTTCTGTCTGTTCACAGGAGGGCTTAGGATAGGGTACTCACTAGTACTCAGCATTGGCCAAAGTATATTGCCACTCAAGTCAATGAAAATTTTTACCAGGGCCTTTAAAAAGAGAGTTAGGAGATTGACATTTTTTAAAATCTACGGTATGGGAATTCACAAGGACTGAATTTATCCTAGGAAACTTAATCTTGCAGTCAGCTTAAAGGAGGGAGTTGACAGCAGAAGACTGGTTATAGCTGCTTGGTGCTTTGAATTATCGCCCTGCAAGAGCCCATCTTCTCTGCTGCCTGTAGGAGGAACCTAGGGAGCCTGGGAAGAAGTCAGCCACTGTAAATAAATACCTCTCCAAGTGGCTTTCCCTCCTGTCCTCCTCACTTCTATCTTACTAGCCCTGGGCTGTTGTTGCTGCCCCTTTCTTGCGTCCTCTGATATCCCCCCTGCCTACCCTTATCGATCTTGTTGGCTCTTACAGATTTCAGGTGGGAGCGCTGCCTTTGCTGTCCACAAACGACTCCCCTGTAACACTGACCCACCTCTGGTCATCATATCTGTTCGCCTGTGAAATTTATCACATAATTTGTGTTGAGGATAGAAGGATAACTGTTCTGCACCATAGGTAGCTGTCTTTTTGGTTTTGTAGGGGGTGGGGAGGATTTCTTTACCAGACTTCGTAACTTCCAGCGGTAAATGAGCTATTTAAGCCTTTTTGCAAAAGCCATTGTTATCTTTCTGTAAAGTCAAAAGAACTGACATATCTCATTAGTCGGTTAAGCAGTACAAAAATAAATGCTTGAGGTATAAGAATGAATACAGATGATGATAGCAATTAATTGGTAGGCTTCATAAATATAAACTACAGTGTCTATGAAGGACTTTTCCTTCTAGACTCTCATGAGGTTTTTTTTTTTAAATTTCATAGGTAATTCAGTGTTTTAAATAGATGAATACTAATATTAGGTGGTCATAGATGAAAAGTGGCAGTCTACAGTAAGCCATGGATATTGTCTGTACTTTGTTAAGCAAAAATGTATCTAACTCCTCTGTGTTTTTCTTAAACAGTTGGAGATTTTGATGGAATAGGGTTTTTAATGACTTTGTAAACAAGATATGAGATGATTGAATTGTCGCAGGCAAGTGGTGAGTTGTGATCACTGTTTCTTACTGGCTACAAATTAATTATGAAGCTAATCCATGCTAAAACATTTGAGGTTTATTTCTGTATTGTTGTTCAGCTGGATAGTTATTTACTAGTGTAAAACGAAGCACGATACGCAAACAATATCCTGGTATTTTTTAGTCAAGTATATGTAAGTGTACATAAGGCAGAAAAATGTGTTGTCAGCTCCCACTTTATTTGAAATTCAGCCCTTCTCAGCAAATTTTGTTCCCTTCTGTATTTGTTTAATTTACCTTCCTAGTCTTGTCTTAGAATATGTTTCTGCGGGTAATTACGCTAAGTACCCCCATGTGAAAGCCTGCTGAGCAGGGCTGGACCTTTAACCTGTAAACTCTCTCAGGCAGAGACCATAACTAAAGTGCTTATAAAATTCATATCTTGGCAATGATAGCTAATATGCCTGGAATTGGAAAATAATAGCAGTAGCTAATGAGGGGATTTTCAGGAAACTAACACAATCCAGTAGGCCATCGTGGCCCTGATGGGAGACATGTCTGCTTTTTCAGTCAGAGCATCCTTTTGCACGGGAATTATGTGAGGTCTGGTGAAGGGACAGCATATCCTAATGACTGGCTGCTTTTCCCAGCTGTATCAGCAGGATTAATAAAAGATACTTCCCCGTCCTACGAGCCTTCTTCCCTTTTATCCTGAAGCCATCGTGCCTCCAACAGCACTACCAAATTACAGTCTAAGAGATTTGTGATGCGTGCTTGGGAGTAAGTCAGCAGCAATGAACTGACAGTGACCTGTGACATAACCCAGGGTTGAAGGTACCGAAGGTAGACAGACGTGAATGGTAAATGTGTTAAGATATGATTCGTGGAGCAGTCCTCTGTATGCAATTCCTGAAGGGGAGATACAGTAAATCCGGATGACAGATGCTCATTTTTGTATGCACACTACATCATTTATAAGGGAAAAGTAAACACTTCTTTTTTTTTTTCCCCCCCCGGTGAGTTTGCAAAACTGCAGACAAGTGACAGTGTTAGTTGATAAATAAATTGTTCATCTGTGTTGCCAATGTTAGAAGAGAAGATGTGATAGACTTTCCTAAAAGAACTCTTCCTTCATATGCTGAAGTTGGGAAGAGCATAATTATAAGTTAACTAAAAATAAGAACCAGTTTTCTTATTGACAGCTGTCAGTAAGTATCAGTACAGCAAAAAATACTTGACCACAATGTGTACTTCTAAAATTGCTAACTGCTAAATTTGCTGAGACTGGTCATGGCGTTGTTGGTTTTTTTGCTGCTAAGAAGTGACACTAATGATTACACTTCCATTTTGAAGCAATTTTTATTGCAGTACTTAAAATATGAAAAAAATCTTTACTGGTACTATTTGCAGGAAAATGAATTTTTTTCAAAGCCATTCTATTAAATGGCGTGGAATTTCCTAATAGCTTTTGATTAAAATAGTCTTTTTTTATTTCTGCATCCTTTAAATATCTTGTGCCAGTGCTTTATTGCATTACTTCAACTTTACTGCTGTCGGTGCAAAATTTCTCTTTAAAAGACACTTGAATTCTGCCAATAGGCAATACGCCTACTGTTCTAGACAGTGATGTAAATAATTATTTTTTTTTTAAGGGATAATTCTATCGAGAAAAAATCCCCACAACAAAGTTTTGCAGAAAGGCTGTTTTCTAGCATCTTATTCATAAGCGTATGCATACGTATTCCTGCAAACACACACAGACCTTCCCTTCTGCATACTATTTGATTGGCATAAGAGATGGCATAAGCATAAGAATTTGTGCATAGACCTACAAATGATAGTATTAGCCATGTCCCCATCCATCCTTTCCCACTATTTTTGCAGGCACCTTTCTGGTGCTTCGCAACGACTGAATTGCGGGCACCGTTACAAATGTCGTCCCTTTATACTTGGATCAATTCATTACTGATACGGATTTCCACCTAGTGATAACTTGAGGCTTAGCAGCAGTTTGCCAGCAGTAATGGCATAGAAGGCAAGAACTGCTTAATAACTGTATATCGTTTCCGTTGATGAAATGGAAATTGAGAAGTCTCAGTGTGAACCTTATTAATCCTGTCCAATGTATATGAGGAGGGATGGTATGCATGTTTGTAGTGCCAGAATGGTGTGCACCATGGCTCTTGGGACCATCGAGCCGAGCAACATCTCCCATAGATAACCTCAGTCTTTCCTCCTGCCATTTGGTACGAACCCTCAGTGAGACCTGCCTTAAATGAGAAAGAAATAAACTATTTGGAACATCACCTCTGCTGGTGGCTTGCTGAGAGCTCTCTGGGACCTGCACGTTCATGAGGCTCTCTGAATACCTCCGTCACGAAAGCTTTTCAGACCATTTCCTTTCGGTCAATGGGATCACTTGTTTCAGGCCGTAGTGGGATCACCGCGATGTTCCTGTTGAGCTCTGCCTTGCAGGACCTTTGTGAGAGCAGGCGGGGAGCCTGGACCTCCAACAGTATAGTGAAAAATGACTAGACAAAAACATGTCAAAGGAAGTAAACAGTCACGAATGGGGGCGAGGAAAAATCAGCTGAATCTTACCTAGCTCTGTTAATAGTATGGGTTACTATTGATGCCAGTAATAAATGAATTAATTTCACTTGAATTCAATTCCAGGTTTTCAATATAATATTTCAGTGAAAACGTCCATCAAATGACTACTTGTGTTTTAACTTCTCAAGCTTAAAACTTCACAAATGACAGAAAGAAATCAAATGAGGATAGATTTCCATCATGAATTTTAATTGTATCGCTGGCCCATGTTTTACTTTTTAAATGAAAAATTCTCACCTTCTGAAAATCCTGGCCCAAGTCCAGCATCAGAGCTATTGTGTACTAGAACCCTCCAAAAAGGTAATCCAAATTAAATAGAAGTGTGAAGCCGCAGTGGATTAATTAAATGACATTAAACTCTCATGTGGATACTCTGAATCAGAATTAAAAGTGTCTTGATTCAATTTAACTTAATTTCCAGAGCAAATTAGTTAATTAAGTGTGCCGTAATTTTGAATGAAAGTGTCTACACAGAGGTTTAATATGTTTTGACTAATCCATTTTAAAAATTAATTCAGATTAACTTTCTTGAGTGACCCTTGTACTGGCAAACCAAGTTGAAATGAGCAATGCTGAAAGGCTAATGCTCAAAAAAGATGACTGTAATCGTGAGTAGCAGCTCAGACTTGATTTTTGTCTTGGAATTTTTTACAATCAAGAAGCAGCTTTATTTCTTAAGCCAGAAATTTTTCTTCATGAATAAAATTTGTTCTGTCAAAGAAAGAGAAAATAGTCATGCAGCCTCAAAAATGAAGTGCACGTGATGGTGCAGTTGGTATTGTCACAGGAGGTTGCTATATATGACATGTTTTTGAACATCAGAGCAGGGAGATCCCAAGTATTTCTGGTATTACAAGAACAGAATAGAGTAACAGCATTTGTCAAAAGCTGAGGAGGACAGAGAAGTCCAGTTAACTTTCTTTTTTTTTTTTTTAAATCATGGACTACCATGGATCTATTGCACTATTGATTATAAGCTGGAAGGGAATCATTGGGATGAGGATGTGAAGGGGGGAGTACTGCCTTGGTATAAAGAAGCAGCAAATTAATCAGTAGCTTTACATGATAAAATAATGCGAGTTAAGACTGGTTACAGTACTGGCAAATGGGAGGGAGAAGAGAAGGTGAATGTGGCTTGATATATGCGCAGCAATGGAGAGGGGAATGGCCAGGAAGAAGGAAGTGGAGAAGAACAGGTACCTCTTTTGACGGTGAAGATTCCTGTGCAAAAACTGTGGGCGCTGTCCCACCTTAGCCTCGGCTGCAGGTCTCCTGAATGAGCTATGAAGCCATTAGTTGGACCTGGCAGGGTCAAAGTTGGGGTGAAAGAGATGAAGAGTGACAAACCTAACCCATGCCTGTAAGAGGTTTCCTGAGCCACCATGTTCATCTGTCCCATGCTTCCTGGCACTGCTGTGACGTTTTGGACTTGTGGACTCTAGCATCTCAGCTACAGGCATGGAGAGGGAGATGTTTCCTCTTCCTTCAGCTGGTTGTAAAGAACAGCATATACGGAGGAGCCAGTTTGGTGCCATAGGAGATGAAAGTACTGCCAAGCAAAGAGCAGAAGGGCCTGTGCCCCACTGGGGTGAGATAGGGAAAATATCAGGAAAGAGGGATAAGGACTCAGCTGCTGTCTAGCAGAAGTAGTGCTTCCTCCACTGACCCAGAGACTAACATATTTGCCTTGGTCAACTTTTTTTTCTGGATTGATACTTTATTATAATATTTGTGGTAAGTAATTTGTGGACTATTTAAGACTTCAGGACTCCGTGCTTTGTAATGGTAATGTCATACAAAGAAGCTACAGAGCTGAGACAATATCAAATGCACGCTTTAATTGTACTTTGAATATTTGTCCTTCTATTTATCCACTTCTGTTATACTGTGTCCATTGCAAGAGCCTTTAAGACCAAATATCAGCCTTCAAGCACTTACAGAAATTACTGCAGCTACTGCTAGTAAACTGGAGAAACAGGTGCATAAGAAAATGAGATTTTAAATGCCTGCTTTAATTTTGCTGCAAGAATAAGCTCTGGAAACAAAGCCCTGATTGGAAAAGTGCAGAGAATCAAAAACAAGTTGCGTGAGTGTCTTCACTACATCTTTTAATTATGAGGAAATTTTGCCACATTTTCATTCTGTATTATTATCAGAGCACAATTTTCATGCCTTTCATATTCTAAAAACTCCAGAATGACACACACATTTATTTCTAGTATTAAATTGTGCTGCTAAAGCACATTCTGTTTGGCATGACGTCCTTTCAGTTTAATTTTCTCCAAAAATCCGTTTCATCTTTTCAGAATATAAATGGCATACCATTGACCCTTCAACTTCCTGCTATTCGCTCCTGTCTTCAGTACTCAGATGACTAAGTTGGGAACGTGTTCAAGTGGTGGCATCTGGCTCTTTGGGGAGCTCTGTGAGCAATTATGTTGGCAGCTTTACAGATGGCTCTTCATGCATTGTGGGGTGAATCTGAGCTTTTATCTTTTAGATATCTGTGATTTGGAAGAACTTGCATGCTGGTAAATAACCGCACTCTTCCCTTCTTGAGCACTCATTCAAGGCTAAACTAAATGCTGCTGCATAAAAAGCTTATTGCTTTATGAACCAGACACAAATAAAAACCATACAAGTGGTCATCTACAAAGTTGGTTTTAGAGGCTTGGATACACGAATAGCGTCCTTCTCAAAGACTCTGCTCTTCGTCTTCCAGATAACAGACATTGTCTTGTTAGCCAAGTACTTTCCAACTGGAAATTTAAGTGCTAATCCTTGAAAGAGAAACTGTTAACTCTTTAAAGAGAGTATTTCCTTAGTTTATAGTCACCTTTAAAGACTAGTTGCTTCAGGTGTGCCTTGAGGATCTTAAAACCTGAATGCTTTGAGATTTTTTTTTTAATATATGTATCTTAGATATATTTAGAATAATCAGAAGGCCTTATCAAAAGGTTGTGTATTCTCAGAAAACAGTCTGTCAATACTGAAGTAGAATATGGGGACAGGCTGCAGACCAGAGAGCACTGATGGGTGCAAGAGGGTGAGAGCTTCTAGACTCTACAGCCTTTGTTTTTTCGACCCAAGATAAATGGAAGTGTGGAGATCAATTTCTCTTTATTGTCAGAGGCCACCTAACTTGATCTCAAGCAATTTACTTAATTTCTTTTGGGGGCACGGAGGCATGTGTAGGTAGGTATGAATAAGGCTTGAAAATCTGTCAGTATGGGTAACAATTAGGTTGAGCATCTAAAAGACATTGAAGTCCAAAATGAGATATGTTTAAGCAAAGATGTTTGATTTCTTCCCCTTCCTTACCTGAGCCCAGAGGACAGCAGACTCACATGTGAAAATGGCGTGAGCACACCTAAGACAGTACACCTGGGGATTTGTATGTGGGATCTCTGTACAGAGCAGTGGGGGCAGTCTGGTCCAGAGCTTTTCACTTGGAGCCTGTGAAGGGAATTGCTGGTAGGGTTAGTCTTCTGGTCTGCCTACCTTCTGTCTGTCTAGAAGGGATGCTTTTAAGCAAGCAAGAGGATGCAAGAGAAATCTGGACACTGATTCTTTACAGTAGTGACTCCTGCCGATAATGCATTAATAGATAACGTCTTCTCAAAAAAACTGTCCTTGGTCACAGAAAAACATTTGATAGTTACGTTACTGCCAAGATTACTCATTGCCTGTTGGAGCCTGAGCTTGGCGAAATCAAGAGGGGTTTTTTGCATGGACCAATTTTTATAGTTGGGCAGCTTCCCCTACAGCAAAACGAGGTCCTGGGACCTGGCGATGAGGGAAGGAGACTCCCAGAAGTGCTGAGGAAATGTTTGAGGTATATGATGCAACCTGTAAATCCTGGTATCAGGATGCTGTGTCATTTGAGCAAGTTATCTAGAATTTTCACTTTGATTAAAACTGCTTGATTATAATCTTTGATTATAAAATGTTTTATAATGTTTTTTATGAAGCATTCCAGGAGTGAGGAGTTTGACATAGCATTTCTAATGAGATGGATTTTGAGCAAATACACCGTATCTGAGTTGTTATGAGTTCATAATCTTTTTTAATAATTAGATATAGCAACTTCTGACTAATCTTTTTCCAGTTGTAAGACTGCAATGTATTCATTTGAATGATTAGCTGATATTTTGTAAGGATACCTAAAGTAAAATGTGAATCAGCTTAAAGGACTTAGCATAAAGCCAGAATTTTTATATATCCTATAGAAGGTTGAATTGCAGCCTCTGAGGATCCTGTGTTCACACTCCCAGTCACAGCCAAGAGACAGTAAAAATTGTTAATGAACTGTGAGGATCCTATGACTTTCAGGTGTCTTAGCTGATTTGATTATTGAACTATACCTGGTTTTAAAGAGTTAATTTCTGCCTCAGACAACTGGCACACAGAGGAACACAGCGTTGGCCTTAGACAGCCCTTCTGCTGGCATTTAAGAGGAAAAAGTAGGGAGCTAGCTAATTTTGACGATGATCATGACTCTCCATTCCTGCTCCCTGGGCAAGGGAGATGGGGAGATGAACACAACTGGCCAGACTCAGAAGGGCCAGACAGGAGCCTCAGGGAGAACACTGAAGTTAGGGGAGATGAGATGTAACCTGGCTTTTGTGTCAGTGTTTCCTCCAGTTGCTTTTTCCTATGGTTTCTAAAGAAGCTGTTCTGAGATACTGTACTTATCGTGCAGTCAGGTCTCCAGAGAGATGCCCCTTGCAGATGCCAAACTCATTAGGACCTGCTGAAAAATGAGGCTGGTATACAGAGAAGGCATCTAACTGATGAACCCAGGAGGTTTTTTTGTATTTAGGTGCACACCCTTGAAACTCTTCATAATATTATTTTGTCATGAAAGCTGGGTATATACCCCTGGTGTCTCTGAAAATAAACCTGAGTATAAGATTAAAAAGAGAGCTAGGGTCCACACCAGCAGATCGCTTGATCTTGATAAGAGAAGCCAAAACCTGAGTATTGTGGTGTGCATTTAACCTGCGCGTTAGAAGCAGTTTGATGCTCTAGCTCAGTGGTCTCCAGAGTGCATACACAAGACAATCCATTGGGGTGTGGGAAGAAAATATGTTTTGTACAATTAATAAATAAAATAATATTTTAAAAATAGTGTTTATTTCATCTTTATCTCATCCTTTTCAATTTCTGGGTTTGTGTATGCTTTACAATATACATAATATATTAGTACAGTAGTACATTAATATAATTAATAAATAAAATTTATTTTGCTGAAAATGTTTTTACTGATTAGGTGTTCACGATCAAAAAAGTCTGGAGACCACTGCTCTAGCTGATTTCTCAGGTGAAGGAATACTGGGCCCTTCTGCAAGGCAGGAGAAGGTAAACTCTGAGAGGGTTGCCTTAGGAAGATACTCTCTGTAAAGTCAAATGCACAGCCCCTCTGCAGTAGATCTGCCAAGAACATGTAAGTCATGTCTAAGGGCAGTGTGTGACTGGGGAAAGATTTAGAAGAGGAGCAATTTCCAACAGCGTGGAATAATCTTTGTTTGCATAATGTTTAACTATTTCTTGGTTAAAAGCAGTTAAACTCTCCTTATAATAATTAAAAAAATTACTGCATTTACTCAGAAACAAAGAATTGCTGACTAAAGGGACCTAAATACAATAATTCCTCCTCCTAAACAGGTAAGTTTCCTGATGGAAACTCAATTCCAAATTTATAATAACAAAACCCAACAAACAATGATTTTGAGATATTTTGTTGCTGATGCCAAGTATTATTCAAGAGAATAAGTGTACAGTTCTTTTTTTTTTTTTTTTCTTAAAAGAATTTCCTAGGCAGATGAAGTGCTCCCATGTATCGAGTAGGGCAGAAGCATGAACAGCTTCATGCAGTTGTGTCAGTAGAAAAAAGTAGTATGAAAGACAAAATGGGAAATGAAGTAAATGTCTAGCATTAATCAGTAGGATCAATTTTGCAAGGCATCTCTCTGAACTTTCTTTAGGAAACAGTATGAATGCTATGAAAATTCCTAAAAGTGCAAATAATTTATTATTGGTTGAAGTACTTCAGGTTCTGCATGCCCGGTTCTGTGCGGCTCCTTGGCTGCGCTGGAAAATGTCTAATAAAAGCTCTCTATACCCCAGGTCCTACCATGTGCCTATAAAAAAAGAGAAAGCCAGTGGAATATTCACTTCTCATCCTCCTCTTGGGTTTTAATGTCCGTTGTTGACAAATTTAAAGACTTACAGCTTATACATTAAACACAGACTGACAGTAATACACCAAAGTCTACCACAATGTATGTATAGAAGGACAACCAGGATCAAAGCCTAGAAACAATCATTTCTAAACAGAGAAGGGATGCTATAGTCTGCAAGGTGCCCTAGGTTTGGCAGAACTGGGTCTGTCGCCCTGACAGCGTGAAAGCCAGGACCACACAGGAAGAAAGTCCTGAGGGCACGGCTTATGGAAGTGGGTGCTTTCAGTTTATGCCTTTCAGCTGCTTCCAGCTGACACCGAATCATTTGGAGAAGCCAGTTCTCTGGTTATTTAGGGCCAAAACGGTTTGATATCAATTTCCGAATCTTACTATTTGTATATGCTATCGTACAAAATTCACACTCTACATTGTACTGGCCTCTTACTAGTTTCTAGACATATATATGAGAGTATCTGTGTAATATGCATGATATAGGCAAGTCCAGGCTTTACTAGCTTTTGTTTCCGAAAGACTTTGAGGTATAATGCATTAGTTGTTCAATCTGCAGAGTCATGGCATGAATGGTTAGAATAAGTTACTTGCCCCTGCTTTGTTTTTAAATTAAGTGAGCAGTCATGTTAAAAGGGTTTAGGAAATTAACAGCATCTCCTACTCTGCTTGTTGTAAGAACAATGTAATTGTATAGAGGATGAGCGCAGTGATATACACGCACAGTTATGCATTCCACTGTGTAAGTTAAACAGTTCTGGGAGAAGTAAAGAAGCCTGTGTCGTAAATGCACAGCACAGTAGCAAAACTGCCACTAGCAATATTTTGACGGACTCAAATGGCAGAACGCTTTCAGTAGTCACTATCTGCTGTCAGCACTGCTGCACCCTCGCTTATGCCACATAATTCTCCTCTGGAGATTTGAGTCAGTGATGCTTCTTCCAGACCCCTCACGTGGTGAATCCCTTCCTGCCCCTTCTCACACTGTCAATCCTTTGCTGAAATGGCCCTTTCACTGGCTTTCCATGCTGTTCCACTGCAGATGGCGAATACACACAACCCTGTAGTCCTTCGCTGGTTAGGCAACAGCAGACAGTGTCCAGTTAATAAAAAAATTAACTCTAAATCATAAGATTTTTTTTCCCCTCAAAGATACATGTTGAACTTGGCTTCTGTACCTAAGATTAACAAAATTCTAATCTAGAACTAATCCACATAATACATGATGGAGAGGTAAGTAGAAAATGTGTACAGCAGTTGTGGCTTGGAAATGGGATCATCAACTGTGCTGACTATTGCCAACTTGATCTTTAGGTGATCCCCATTGGCTTAAGAATTGTGAAATTTTAACTGTAATGAACTGCAGAATTTGTTTCCTCCTATTTGTTGGTTTTTTTAAGATCAAGGAGAACAATTACTTCAAGATTTTTTTCCTAAGCATATGGCTCAGAATTGTATTAGTTTTCAAAGATGTATTATTTTTATGTAATCTCATTATACCAGCCTTAGGGAAAATAACAATTATTGTGTGATTTGCATGAGTTGGCAACACTGAAACAGCAGCGTGGTATGATGCGGTGTATCACATGCTAATATCACAGTACTGAGGTGACTAATCTGCTGTGTTAATTCTCTGTTCTGTGGGGGATAGCTTGAGGAACCCCCTTCCTTGACAGTGATAATCTCACTGCTGACCATTTAAGTATCTTAAATTTTCTTAAAAGCTCACAGAGAATAATGTGACACTATTTTCTGTTCTCTATTGTGGTTCTAATGAGAAGTGATGAAAAGAAGAGATACACAGCAGAGAAAAGAAAACCCGCAGGTTAATGCTTCCTTTGGATATTTTACACATTACCACTCTTCACAGAAGTTTTTCTAGCAGTCTTTTAAAGATGACATTCATACCTCTCAAAATAGGCACCACAACGTATCTGTCTTTACCAGTTCTGTGAAAACTCATGAGTAATGAGTTAAAACTCATTTCACATATTCATTTAGTGTTTCAGTCGGCAAGTTGAAGGTTTTTATGGTTTTAGAATATGCTGTGGTTTATTGTCATTATGGATTTATTGTCCAAGATTTAGACTGAGTAAAACAGTGGCATGCAGGAGACCAGATTCTTATGGCATTTAACATTCAGTAAATTTGAGGTAACTTCACTGATTTTAATGAACCATACTGCAGGTTTACACCAAGATCATGTCTACATTCAGAAAGGTTTCCTAATTAAAGCTAAACTGAGAAGGCAAATTATGATTTGTTTAATTAATAGTCTGTAGTTCAAAAGATTATAATTCAGGATGAGATCTCCAAGAAGACTCATCTTTGAGCTGCATTCCCAGTCCACTCAGTGAAAATATGAACGTCAGCTACTGTGAGACTAGAGTTCCAGGCCTTTGGAAACTGCCGTTGGGTTTGTGTTAGTATTAAAGCTTTTGAAAGAAAAGCTTCCAGTGCTTGGGTATTTTCAAGGCAGTGTAAGGGCACATGAGACATTCTGAAGGTTGATATAATGCGAAATTGTACCTTGTAATCATAAGGTTATTGTTTCAGGATCAATAGAATTTGCTGATACTGTCATTTATTAGACATGCTACTATTGCAGTGTTTATGATTTTATTTCAATATTTAGTTCACAGAAGTATTCAGGGGCCCTGTCAAGAGAAAGGACAGAGAAGACCAATAACTGTCTTCCAAATGGCTGATTTAAGACAAAAAGTAATTGTTCTCAGTGGCTGAGAGGGCCAAGAAATCTTTAAATAGAGGTGAATATTCGGAAAGACTTCCTGTGCAGAAGAAGGAGGGAGCAGCTGGGTGGATAAGATTGCCTTGTCCAAGAAGCAGTGCATCTCCTTCATGGTGGTGTTATTTTGTGGTAGGGAAGGGGAGCAGGAACTAGAACAAGTTAGGTGAACATTTGTTGGCGTGTTTGATCTTCTTGGAAGATCCTCACAGTTCTACTGTGAAATAATCAGACTAGTCTGGTGAGGACTAGGAAAATGTCTTATTTCAGGCAGCTACTACAGCAAAATATTTATGAAAAAATAATGTATGTACTCCTGCAGTCCCTTTACAGCTGAAGGAACGGTGATGCTGAATGCATTAAATTTGGAATTAGAATACTAATTATTAAAAAAAGAAACCTTCTGAATATTGGGATAATGACAGTTCTAGGGGTATATTAATGAATCTGTGTGAAGGAAGACAGGGCTGGAAAATGGCTAATCAAAGCACAAGCTATTTTAAAGTGATTCCAATTTTATCTCATGACCTTCACAAAAAATATGCAATATCTATATCAGTAAATACTCTGCTTTTTTTTTTTTTTTGCTTGCTTAGTGCTTCTAAAAATATTTCCTTCTTTATACTCAGGAAATAGAGAATACATAACACTTTGGATGAAACAGGGGTCAAAATACATTTCTTATTACCTGTATTTGTAAACCTCTGTCAGAGGTTGAAACCAGCCAATTATTTTCAAGAAGGGTAGATTTGGGGTAACTTTAAAAATCATAGAATGGTTTGAGTTGTAAGGGACCTTTAAAGATCATCCAGTTCCAACCCTCCTGCTATGGTCAGGAACATCTTTCACTAGATCAGGTTGCTCAAAGGCTGGTCCAACCTGTTCATTTACTGTTCAGAGGTGATAAAAATAAGAGGGGGAAAAAAGCCTTGCATAATGTCTGTTAGCATGATTTCTGAACATCCCGAATAAACATTTAAATATATTAGAAATTTAGTCTTATTTTGAGTTTATGAAGCCCAGAATCATCATCATCTCCTAACTGGTGGGATACTGTATAATTCCCCCTGTTGTTCTCAGTGTTGTCTGGGGATGGAATAGCAGTGTGTTTAGGAGGTAAGCTGTCATTTTTTTCCCCCAGTATAGGATGTAATGGTAGTACAATAAAACTAATAATGGTTTGACAGCTTTTTCATTCTTCTGCTGAATTCTCATTTCTTTCTGTTAGTCACACAAATGCTCTGGTTGATGAATTAAGTCCTAACTATGGCACTCTGTGAATCCAAAGAGAAGTAGTGATCTTCTGGAGCCATGGAGACCCCTTTACCTGTACTGGAAACCATAGCTGGAGGTTAAAGATTTTGATGTCTTTATGGGATGCAAGACAGGAAGTTAAAATAGAAGAGTTCACTGCCACAGACAGATATTGGCAACATTAAGGCTTGCATTGCCACCTCCTCGCAGATTGACAAAAGCTGTAACCCATTCAAAGTTTTGTATTCTGCTTAGTGTAACACTTCATGTCAGATGAAACGATAGAGCCCTCTGTGCAGAACTTCATGGCTCGTGGGCATTTGTTCTGTGTATCACTGAATTCCATCAGCTCCTGGTCAACACGGTAGAAAGTTAAAGTACTCAGCACCTTACAGAAATTCTCCATTCCTGATGGAACTGGGTCTTGTTTCTGTGGTTTTTTTCCATTTGGTTTTGGTTTGTTGTTTTGTTTGTTGGTTTTTTTTAATATGGGAATCCTGTTTTTTTACTTCTACTTTGAGTTTTGAAAGTGGACTTGCTCTTGCTTTGGCTATTCGGTTTTGACTCCATCAAATTTCTGATACTTTTGGTATTCCATGGACAGCCCCAGAGTCAATCGCGCAGCACAGGTAACAGTCAGGAGGTCCTTGGCTGCTGTGAGAGGGGAAGGAGGAAATACAACAACAAGGAGATCAAATAATCCCAGTTTGCTTTTTTTCTGTCACGGAAAGTCAGCTAACAGCTACAAAAAGAAAAAAGATGTGTTGCATTAGGTTGACTTGTATATATTATCCTCCGTTCTGTTACGTGGTTATTTTTTAATAAACCTTGTTAAGAAACACTTCTCAAAAGGATTTTGATCTGAAATGCTGTTTTGGTGAAAGATGGAACATTTTCTCAACCTGTTTGTTTTAAAAAAAAAATTAGGGATTTTTTTATGAACTTCAGAATTAAATTCTTGTTCAAGAGCAAGAAAGTCTAGTAGCAGTAACAGCACGGTGATCTAGATTCACTTTGTAAATCTGTGTTCAACAGTCTGGCTTGAGTTAGACACAGAAAGGGTTTATATATGTTTCTTCAGTCAAAGAGAGAACTGAGCAGCGTAGAGGCATGAATCTGGGTCTCCTTTGTAGTCATACCGTAGAATTAAGTCTCACTCAATTCCCCCCCACACTCCGAGCTCTCTTTCTTCACATAGATAAATGCTCATAATGCTGGGAGAAGGAAGGCTGATTCTAGAAGTGGTGGGAAGATCTTATGTGCTTATTTTTGGCCCACTGAAATGTTCATTCAGTAGTATGAAATCAACTGGTTCCAACAAGAGTGACTAGGAGGGGTTTATTTGGTATCAAGCTCCAGGTTAATCCCTAGCCACTTAATTATCCTGTGTACCTTCTCCCTCTTCCTATCTCCCCTTGGCCAGCTTTTATTTAGGAAGTTTTGATTGTGTATAGGTGTGGAATAAATATAATTTCTGAAACCTTGCATTTTTATGGACTTCTGTTTACCACCTAGTTTTAGATTTTAAGATGACAATGAAAATATGCATGTGTTCTTGCATATTTTTATGGAATCACAATAAAAATAGTACTAGGCTTATTTCAGAGTTCATCCCTTTAATGTCTAAGATGGTTTTGCTAAGGCTCACTTCTAAGACAAATTTTATAATTAATTCTAATATAGTACTTCATACTTTCGTAACACCTGCTGTCTCTAAGGTCTTTATCTAATTCACAGAAAGTAACAATTTTAGCCTTATCCCTTTGAGGTAAGTAATAACAAATATCTTCTTGTGTCGCTTCCTTATTTTTCACTGGAAGGCTGAGAAAAAAAAGTGTCTCCTTCTCAAAGCCTTCGCTCCCTTTGATTTCACCGTGGCTTGGTTTCAATGATTTGTTTCTTCAGGCAATACACAGCAGGGCCTTGGACTTTAGGGTTATAAACTGGAATAAAATTCAAGATCTTTTTTACCAGAAACCACAGGCACTTATCACTTGAAATCAAATAGAACTTCCATTAACATGTAATAAAAGTTTTCTTTTAGACTGAATACTAGAGGGCAGTAGAGCTGAAGCAAACTCTGAAATTTTATTAACATGGGAATCAAAATGTGCAATAGCCTATTCTCACAGACACGGCAGAATAAACAGCAACCCGTAGGGGACCTGCATACTGGGGCTTACTGAAAAGCCACCAAGAGCAGAGCTTTTACCCTACCGGATTAGCTTGCACACCCGGTCTCTGGCCCCGCAGCGTTACACTCCCTAGGTCTTGACTTTCCTGCAGAGGGGTTGCTGCTGCCCGGGGAAGGCTGGGCAGAAAGTCACCGTGGTTCATATTGCATTGCTGCTCGTGGTCGCCCATCTCAAGTGTCACCAGCCGAGGTCCCTGAGCATCCCCTAGCATCCGTCTCCTTGAAGTGATCTGATCTCCAGGATCTTCCTGGACTTCAGGGTCTCTCCTCCAGCCAAGATCCTCTTCTTTCCAGGCCCCCTTCTCCTTTCTGAGACCACCTCCTCCGTTCAGCAACCCTTCTTCTGGCACCAGCAGTTTTCTCAACCCCCCGTTTTCCAGTCTAAATAATCTCTGTGCAGAAGCACAATGCTTGATCAACGGGTGACTCTGTCTCATGTGTCCTTATTAATCGGAGGATTCAGGATGTGCCACTCTTGTTTAGCCCAGGTGTTACTGAAATTTTTGCCTAGCTCATACCAGTTGCAGCTAGCAAGTAGCAGGCTTCTGCTTGAGGACTCAGAAGTTCAGTTTTGAACATTCACCCCCCCATATACCCAATTATCAGCTGCCTGTTGGCGTTCACTGTTCGAGCTATTTTTCCACCTACGACACCCATTTATATTGGGTGAACCGAGGAAAGTCTAGTATTACAGGCTTCAGGATCCCCCTTGCTATTTTCAGCCTAACTACTCTTCTAGCTAAAATATTCTTAAACCAAATTGAATTTGTATCTGCGGAGACTGTTTGCACCAGAATTTCTTATCTGTAAACAATCTGTTGTCTCGTCTCTTTCTTTTTTGTCCTCATCTCAGCCCTTTAGAGTTTATGACAGAATTTGAGTTTTTTGTGTTCTCCTGGGCGCGCTCCCAAGCCAGCCTTCCCATCCAATGCTTCTCTCTGCTCTGCGCACCTTTTTTAAATCTCGGCATTTAGCTGTGTTAAACTACCTTTTCTGGTCTGAGAAATGATTGATACTCTTGGGTGAATTTTAATTGCACTGTACAAGCATGGGATCATGTGATTCCCATTAACATTTATGGGAGTCATATAATTAAATCCCTGTGCACCACAGGGAAAATTTACCCTTTATCTCCTTCCCTTTGTTGGGCAGTTGTATGCCATGTAGTTGGAGTAGTGATAACATACTAAAAGAAATGCAGAAATACCACTCTCTTTTTCTTCCTTCTTTTCTTTACCCCCAGAAATTGCCCCTTTTTAAGGGGGAAAGTTCTTAGGAAGTTCTCCCTTGTCAGCACTGAATATGCCAGAGTTAAAAGTGCAGAAAGCTGTTCGTTGCAGTTATCTGATGCTGTCATACTTCCAAGACTTGTATAACTTGGATGTTCTCCCAGCAGCAGCCCTGTAGCTCCACAGATGACAGATTAAGTTTAATTTAGTGGCCCTACATAATGAAAGAAGGTCAAGGTTTTCACTTTATTTTGGTTGTTGGTTTGAAGCCGCCCAGGTTGACAGTAGCCAGAATCGTTACTATATGATGAATTTGCAATTGCTTATGAAATGAACCCATTATTCTTAATAGAGTTCCAAGTGGACAGGTGTCCACAGGGCAATTAGCAGTGAAGGAATTATTAGTGCTGTTGCAAAGAAACCAGAGATTAAAAAAAAAAAAAAAAAAAAAAGCCAGATTGGGGCTAGACAGACCTCTGACCGGAGGTTGTGATTGCTCGTGGTAAATGGTGAAAGCAAAATACTGGTATTGTAAAGATAATTTTAGTGTCTTTGCATATGCTACCCTGGTATTATGGCTAAATTAGACTCTTTTGCTGGTGCAATGGTGGGCTTTCAGAGACAGTCACCTTTTTATTTGTATTTTGCAAAGAGAATGGGTAAATACCATTTATTTCCTTCTCATTATAAAAATCACACTGGTCTCACTGTTATTTCTTCACTTCTTATTAGCTGATTGCACACTGTACTGTGGCAAAAGTAATAGTTTTGTCCACTGCAAGAGAAATATTCCTATTTCTCATCTACATAAACTATAACTTGTCTTTTGATTCAGATACGCAATGTCTTCGCAGTCATCTGCTATTAAATGCTGAGTCATTTGATTACCATTTCTGCAGTCTTTTGCTGACTCCAGCGATGCTTCAGCTCTTTGCTTCCTGGTCAAAACAAAGACCTGAATCAGAAGTGGCAGCAGCAACTTAAATACTCTGAATGCATTTTTAATTTAGAAAAGCCCTCACTAAGAACAAGTTTTTATGTGTTCCTAAGTCAAAACAAGCTTCAGGAAATTCAGATGCATCTTTTATTTCCACCTGGTTGCTCAAGTCTTTTCATATATTTTCATATATGTATGTGTGTATATATATATGTTTGTGTTTATACATATACATTCATCCGTATGGATGTGTATATATACTTAGTTTACTATTTTTTATCTCAGTGTTGACTAAAGTGGTTGTTGTATAAATTAGGGTCCACATTAAAAAAATTTGTGCATATTATAAAAAAAAGAATCTCTAGGACTTAATTCCAAAAGTGCACCTACAATTGATGTGCTTAGGCAGAACCAACATAAGGCAGACTGGATCTTGGTCTCTTGAAAATGCAGTTCATAATTTTTTAAGGTTGTAGAGATTTGCCTTCGCTTTGCCAATTAAGACTGGAACTTTATGTAAACAGCATACAGATTGCATACCTTGATATGACAGTGGAAAAATCTGTATGGACAAAATGTTCTAAACCTATTATTTCTTTTATGAATCTGACTTAACGTTTCGAAGCAGTGCAGTATAAAAACTAGGTTAATGCTGAAGAAAGCTGTCCTAGAGTGTGATAAAAACAAAATGTAAATTCCTGAGTGAATACTTAAAAGAAACCTGAAAAGGCTATTAGCAAGCAGATCTGCTTGCTGATTTGATTACACATGGATTAATGTAAAAGCTGACAAAAATAACTTCTATCGTTTAAGTTATTTCATGCAATCTCTTTCAAACCCAACAAAAATATTTAGTCCCGATAATATGTCCCGTTTTCCGTGTGTGTTACTACAACCGTCACTAGTTCTTGGAATGAACAGGTGTGTGTTAAAAGTCCTTCAAGTACACAGGAACTTCATTATTGGTCTTTAATTTCTGTTGATTTTTTATGTTAAATCATAATTAATTTTTAAGACTGAGATTTTTATATTTTACAAAATGCCAATGAACATTATTTGCTCAAGATTTTGACCAACTAGTAGGAATCATACTTCAAATACAGTTATTAAAATATTCTGGTTCTTCAACAGAGGGCTAGTACATATTACAGCAATTAGTGTTATTTCATACAAAAAGCAAGTCTTTCCCTGTGGTGCTCTGATGACAGTTTTATCGTGATTTGGTCACTTTTTGGTCTGTAATGCATCAAGCCTTGTAGACATTTACCCATCTGAATTGAACTCTAAGTAAACAAGCCTTTACCAGTTCGACAGTGGTCAGTGACTTTTACTTAGTGCTGTGTTTAGTCACACATACAAGTCTTAAATATTGGCCTTAACTGATGCTAAGTAAATAATACTTCCACTCTTTTTCTTACAAATTTTCCTGTTATATCAAGTGTATATATTGTGTAAACTTTCTTAATGTGTATTGTCTTATCTAGTATTTCGACTTGAGCTTTTAGTGAAAGTAGGAACATCTGTCAAAGCCTGTTTTCAAAAGCTCCCGAACTTAATTTTCAAGTCAGTTAATGACTTCAGTGCACTTAATAATGCAGTTGGTCACAGAAGAATGAAAGTACTAATTATTAGTCATTTTATTTGAAACTTCCTCTTTTCCTTTCCTCTTCATCTTTTCCTTTTAATAACCCATAGTTTATTAAACTAGGGTTTAGTGACTTAATGGTCATTAATACAAAAAGCAGTATTTGCTTTTATTTTGCAAGTATTGCTGTAAAATATTACAATTAAGTTTCTGGCTGAAGAAGGCTTTTTCTGTGAAAAGCGCTGAATTTTCACCCTTTGGGATTTCCTTTGCAGCATGCTGGAAACTAATACTTTTCTAATGGACCAAAATGTAGGTGCTATTAACATAGTGAGCTCAAAAAAATACTTGTACTTATGTCTTCCATCAACACCTTCACTGAACACAGGTCAGCCATGATTATATTCCTGCTAACAGAGGGAGAGGCTTTTTTGATAATGTCTTCACACTTAAGTAGTTATCTTTTTTCCATGTAATAAGGCATTGCATAGTATGACTTGGGTTCCCAGTCTGGGTGCTGACGGGAACCTGTTCCTATTTGTGTTGTGAGGAGATGGATGAGATGAAAAATGCCCGGTGGCTGTGAGGGTATGTTCTGTAGACACATGGACTTGTTGGAGCACACAGACAAGGTAGATAGTTTTTGCTGATTCACTTCTGTGTGAGGATGTCTTCTACAGTAATGCTGCCTTTGTTTTTTCCTTGAAAAAAGATGTAAGAATGAGCAAAAGTATAAAATGTGATAAAGATGAATTAATAGACTTGCTACTTGCAATGCTGCCAGGACTCGTCTGCTTACATTACTAAAATAAATTTATGTTACTACAGTTTATGCTAGCATGGAAGGACTGATTAAACTACAAGGGAATGTATTGAATTCTTTCTAGCTGAGGTAGCATGAACAGCTTTGTTAACTACAGATACACGTAGCTACTCTGCATTGCAGTGTTGAGGTGCTTGAGCTAAATTAACTAGCTTGGATACAAAAAAAAAATCCAACAACAAAAAAAAACCCAACACAAAAAAGCCCACACCTGCACAATGAAAGACAATTTACTCCTCTTCTTGGATAGCCTGCTTCAGAGCATGGTGAATTTGGCTGTGCTGCACTCTGTGCCATTACCCCCGGTTAGCTTGGTCCCCAAGCCACTTCATTTGCATCTAGCCTCTTAAGACTGTCCTGCAGACTGCATTGTGAACTTCAGATAAAACAGGGATGATGTGGGAACCAGAAAACACTAAATTCAACTCTCCAAACCCAGACTATGGGGGTTATGAGGGGGCCAGCACTTTTTCCATGTTATCTTCCCCACAAGTAATTTGGAGACACTTACCATATCTTTGCCAGACATACCAGTCTTTCCTGATTAAAAAAATAAGTTACAATAATGTATATCTTTAGCAAAACAAATGACTGTATTGTATGGCAATATATTGGTTATTTAGTTCAAAAAGGAAGGGAAAAATGACTATTGTGTGCACCAGAAGAGAAGGTCCTTTACTTAATGCTCTGATAACACATGATAGAGTCATCAGCCGAGCCCCCAAACTACCAGTTAGCTTACTTTCCATTTGGCCACGGGAAGAAGAGGAACATCCAAATGAGCCTGGCAAATGCACTTCACACAGATTCTGTGCTAGATATTTAGGAACACTCTAGAAATGCTCAAAATTAGTGTTTTGAAAAGAAAGAGATACTACTCATTCGTTATGTCCGACAGAGATTTAGGACTGCACCAGATCTTACTTTATCCACTGGGCATTGTGCCTGACTTCTTAAAACAAAACACCCCTCCAGTCCCCAGTAAGCAACAATACTCCCATGGTAGCCCCTTCCTTTGGCCCCAGACCCTGAATTTCCTCTTTTCTTTCCCATGGCAGATCATAGTTGGATTCCCAGTATTAGAAATTCATTCAGCTGGTGCAAAGCCAGTCAAGGTGGCTTCCTTATGACCTGCTCTGAACTCCTTTCAGAAGAAGACATCTATGTCATGTGTGAGAAAAAGCTGAAAACAAATGTTTTGTTGGAGCATGGCTGGGAGGAGAGGTGGGCTGCTGCTTTGAGAGCTTACAGGAATCTGTAAGAGCAAACAGTAGAATACTTCAGGTTCATCTATGTCAGGGTTTGGTCCACGATACAGGGTAGAACCGAATGAAGTAAAACTTATCGTGGAAGAGGAGGAAATAAAAGCAACTATGCCATCTAAATGAGGTTTTTTTATCTTTTACGCCTAGATAACCACTTAAGCTCTCTGAGTTGATGAAGATGGATAAGGAGCGGTTGGGGTCAACCTAGCTTCAAGGAAACCTTAAGACAGGCGCTCTCTTTGTATTTACATACACTAAATTTAACAATAACAAAACATAATCATATACAACATTGGCTTAAGTTAAACTGTTTAAGCAGTTCAGGAAACATGGATTGGTTTCCTAACGTGTGACGTATCTCTCTTAAATGTGACAGATACTTGTGTAAAAACTATTTCACTCCTGCACTGGAAAAAAAAGGCAATCTGGGGCTTTGTGTAAGTGCCTCTGAACTCTGACGTTGCTTTCTGCCAGTGGCGCAGGCCAGCCGTATCTTTTGTGACTTTTATTAGCACAAATGAAGTTAACTGGAAGGTTTGATTTCTGTGTGTGCGTATTTAGTGACACAAATGATTTAGAGCTATTGTTAAATCCCCTGAAGCATGCAAATTTTTGTTAAGCTTGATTAGTATTTGTTAGTTCCATATGTTCAAAATCTTTCCATTTCAGGCTGTCTGTTGTTCAGTAAGGAATTAATTTCCAATTTAATCTTTCTATCTACAGTGTCACCTTTACAGGTACAGTCCTACACAAGATAGTATCAGTGATTGTTAGAGACAGTAAATTGTACTATGCATATTAAAATACAGACTCATTTTCAAGATTATGTGCCACAAAGCTAATGGACTTTATTTCAACAAAAAGTAGCTCTGCATCATCTATACATATATTTTAAGTAATATTCCTGTGCTTTCGTAAATTACATCTGGAGAACTTAATTGTCATTTAAGAACTCTCAGTGTCTATGGGCAGCAATTTCTTTCTCTTAGCAAAAAGCTTTTCTTAAAGCTCCTGTTATGTGAGCTGTACAGCTTAGAAAACTTTTGCTTTGAATTTTAGCCCTTACAGCTGCAGACAAGATCTCCAAAACCAAACTTTGAAGGAGTATAGGAGAACACCGAAAATTAAAAAAGTTTATTTAAATTTCCTCTATGTGCATACAGACCTAGGCTCACTGTTACTGAGCATCTGGAGTTAGCCACATCTGTTAGCAAAATTAGTTGGTACTTTTAAGAACTCCAGTCCTGATGAACAAGGGGCTTTGCGTCTCTGCTTGTCCATGTGTAGAATCCAGGTCTGTACATTGCTGGAGAATACAGCTAATCTAGTATCCAGTCCTGTAGCCATTTACAATAAATCCATAGTTCAGGAATTTGGACATTACCATCTGCTAACTAGCTAACTGTGATTAGCGGCTTTGGAAAGAAGCTTCTTACCACAAGGTATGAAGAGTTAAAGTTAAACCCTTTTTGTATGATTAGCCTGTCCATTGATAGCAAGGGTTTGTATCAGTTTATTTGGTGCAATAGGATTATCATTCCACTGGCCAACGTTGAGAGCAGACCTAGCTTTTTGTCTATAGGCTTGATAAAAACAATGGAGAATTAATTGTGGGATACAATTCTGTTGTTTGCATTTTTGTGGTAATTAATAACAGTGGATAAACTTCTCTGTGTGTTGGACGAATATACTTTTAAAATTTTTTTTAACAGAAACTTTCTTATTCAGTCCACAGCTGCAAAATTATTTAACTGAAAGGTCAGAACCGCAATTGCCAGATTTGCATGAACTTATAAATGTCAGAGGTAGGTCCAGTCTGGATTGCTATTTGAAGTTATTTTGTATGGGATTTTTGGTGTTAAATATCTGCATTTTTCCCACACAAAGGGTCTTGGGTTGATTGGTTTCCTTGGTAACAGCTCTTTGCTCTGATCGCATAAGCACACTGGAGTGGTGCAGAACAGATTACTACAGAAACACACTGGAATTAGTCTGATGTAATGGGATGTTGTTTGAGCTCTTACCAAGTTCTTAATTCCATTAGCCTTTATGTTATTCCCATTAATACTGCATTGTAGTGCCATAACAAGTAGTTTTCTTAAGATTAATCAAATTTCCTTTAACAAGTTAGTTGTTGGCTTCTGAAAAATTTTTAAATGAAGGAAAGTAACCTAACAAAACTCTGAACAAAATGTACTCTCATGATTGGTGCAGAAGAACACTTAATTCTTGGCGAGTTAGCTTGCAAGATAAAAATATTTATCCATCTTAAATTTATATTGATGGATTGTCTCAGTCATCCTTTCTTCTTAGTCCATAAAAGACTTCCCTTGGGTATTTTTACCAAATCCTCTATGTCAGTCTCTGATAGTCTTCAGAATATGTGTATTTTAATAGGAATTATATTGTTCTGGAGATTATGATTAAAGCTAAAATAGTAGAGAGTTATTTCAATCAAGTGAGATACAAACATGGCAGTGGAATTTTTGAAATGGGTAGATTTGAAACTAAAGGACATTAGCTGCAAAATTAGAAGAAATTGCATGCACGTGTTTTCAGCTGCCACATGCCGGGTTGCTGCCCCGCTGCACTGGAGGCTTTTAAGTTTCCTGGAGTCTTGGGAAGCTCCTCAGGCACAGTCCCCAGCATTACCCCTGTGCTGAAATGAAAGCGTCTGTGATCAGTCCTAGGATCTCGGGCGGCGGAAATCTGTAAGGCTGTGCTGGCAGTAGCTAGCACGGTGGTGCAAGAGGGGCCAGTCTCTGGGGTGAAACATTGCTGAAGTCCTCATGTCCACGCTGCCAGCATTTCCCTTGTTTCTCTCTGGACTAGCTCACTAGCAATTGAAGTGGATTAGGTGTACTCTGCGGCATGGCTTTGGGGGTTTTTATGTCCATGTTGCGTCCCAAACTTGGAGTGACTCAGGTTCGTGGATTTCCTTTGTTAGAATTAAGGTGAAACGACACCAGAGGAGTTCAAACAACAATCAACATTT
>JAVKLA010000027.1:11426264-11472331 GCA_034782735.1 Sagittarius serpentarius
TACAGAGACCATCTTCTCCACCAAAGTTCTTTAATGAATGTTTGAGACATTGGCTATAATTTGTCAGACCGTCACAGTCCAAAAGAAACCTGATTGCATGCCCTGAGACCTCTTTATGACCAACAGGTAAATGTGCCTCCTTAAAGTAAACGGGAACAGCTGGGAGGTTTGCTTTAGAAACATGCTCCTGATCAAAGCCAAAACCCCTAAGGAAGGACACCCTAAACATCCCCCAGAGCCCCAGCGATGTGGTCGTTTTTGCGGTCATAGATCAGCTGGTCAAAGGACATCTGAAAGCTGAACTGACCAGAAAGAAAACCTTTGGGCAGGGAGAAAGGGAATGAATCCTCTCTAACTGCTAAAAGGAGTGTATACATTTGAACAAAGCAGCAGATCCTTATGTGTTTTCCTTAACTGACTTCACCTTTTTTTGAGTGTGATTAGTATTAGTGAGAGTCATGCCTGGGATCCATGACCGGTCCCCTGGCTATTCCCTTTTGAGTCACAGGACACTTTCTTACTCCTCCTCTCTGTAGCTAATTTACCTCATCCGTGGTCTGATAATCACAGTAGACGCTTGTGTAAAGGCAGCAGAGCTGTCATCTTTTCTTTTTCCTGTGACGCTGAGAATCTCAATTCCTTTCAAGTTGTTCGTGCTTTGAGGCCTCTGAAACCCAGCAATACATCTAGTCTTTGTTTTGCTTTTGAGGAAGTTCCACTCCTCCTAGCCCCTTTCCTCCAGAGAAGCTCCCCAAGGGGGATTTTCTGAGGCATCTCATTATTCTGAGGTGTTTCCACTTAAATAGGTCTTCCTAGCAAGGGACCTTCCCTTATTCCTCGCTAGAGAGAGACGTGACACAACCTTGGTCAATTCTATCTACCCAGAAGTATTCCGTGAAACAGCAGTTTCATTAACACGGACAGGATCTGTAAGCAATACACAGGCAGCTATACCACACCTGTCATCTGGATGATCCTGAAAATCACTAAGGTTAAATACTGGAAATGCTACTTTGAGTCAAATTCAGAGATTCAGACAGAATATTATCAATATATAGGATAATGACAGCATATATAATAGCACATGCTAGAAGCTTTCTCAGCACTTGAGTTTATTCAGAAAGCTTATTTGCAACTTTGTCCTGGTTTCAGCTAGGGTAGAGTTAATTGTCTTCCTAGTAGCTGGTGCAGCGCTGTGTTTTGGGTTTAGGATGAGAAGAATGCTGATAACACCCTGGTGTTTTCGGTTGCTGCTGAGTCATGTTTAGACTCAGTCAAGGACTTTTCAGCTTCTCCTGCCCAGCCAGCAGGAAGGCTGGAGGGGCACCGGGAATTTGGGAGGGGACACAGCCAGGACAGCTGCCCCAAACTGGCCAAAGGGGTATTCCACACCATGGGACATCATGCCCAGTGTGTAAACTGGGGGAGTTAGCCGGGAGGGGCAGATCACTGCTCGGGAACTAACTGGGCATTGGTCAGCAAGTGGTGAGCAATTGCATTGTGCATCACTTGTTTTGTGTATTCCATTTCTTATTATTATTGTCATTTTCTTGTTGTTATTAGTGTCATTGTTAGTTTCTTCCTTTCTGTTCTTTTACACTGTTCTTATCTCAACCCATGAGCTTTACTTTTTTTTTCCTGATTCTCTCCCCCATCCCACGGGGTCGGGGGGAAGTGAGTGAGCGGCTGCGTGGGGCTGAGCTGCGGGCTGGGGTTAAACCACGACAAACTTTAAACATTTCTCCTGAACCATGTCCTTGTTGCAGTTGTTAGAACAAGACTGTTTTTCCTCTGGTTGAGTTTCGTGACTCGGTTTATGGAATAGCCCATAACCAGCCATACTGGCACATCTTAACAGATGACAAACTGTAGCGTAAGGGCAAGAAATGAGCCGCGGGTAGAGAGAACCCTTTAAACTGCTTTCATGCTGCCTGTGTTGAAAAGGATTGTTGATTTCCGTATAAGAACGATGTAGAAGTAAGGCAAGACTAGGACTCTGGCTGTCTACTTACATATGTACGTATATATAAAAGACAATGCAGTTACATTTTGTGATTCCAGCTTAAGCTGTGTGGCATTCAGGAGTTATTTATTTTTCCAGAGGTGCTTTCTCTTTGGGAGAGTGTAGACTTCAGACTGCTAAGACACCACTCAAATCTGAGTACTGGTTCTCCCCTTCTAACTCAATGCACACTTTATTTTGTTAGTTTAGCCTGAACTTCCTTAAGCAGAGAATCTTCCACTGCATATTCATACAGGGACTGTCGAGAGAGAGCCTTCGTTTTGGCTGGTATTTCTTGGCGAAGATGTGATACAAAAAAATAATGACGTTGTACCAGCCATGAGGAAGGGTTGGAAAAGTTGACCTTGAAAAGTACTCACAAATGATAAATTGTATTCAGAATTCACAAATATCCAGCTTTATAAATATTATTATGGTTTATTATTGTTTATTATTATTGTTGAAAGTGATGCAGCATCTGATGGAAAAATTAATTTGCGGGTAGGTGACAGCTCAGTCAGAAAATCGGTCATCTTAACTTTTGATGAATATCAGTTTTTGTTGGAAAAATCAAATGGCAGTTACAACATTTTACAGCCAGTCCTTTCCATGCCACCCATTCTCATGTCAGGCTGATACTCCCACTTAGACCAATACAAATCCAAAGGAGCAACAAGTCAGCGGACTTACATCTGCTTGAAACTTATAACTGAGAGACAGGATTTAGCGTATCTCTGCCAGCAGAGGATTGGGAGCCTTAAGCTGCCTGCAAGCCATCCACAATACAGTTGTGCTGTTGAAAGGCAGATGGCTTATACAGCGTGCCATAACTCTGCGTATTCTTCCCATGTCTACGGCGGGGTAGACACGGGCGTTGGAAGCTGTAGGGCTGCAGCGCAGTCATTTTCTACACCGGCCAGGCGGAACAGGCAGGTGAAATATGTTCTTCTGGATTTCTCCTCTTCTTTCTTGGTTATCAAATCTTACATCTTAAGTTCCCAGCATGTGCGGTAGGACTTCATCTCTTTCTATCCCTAAGGGAGTTTAAGCAGGTTGAAAGACGTTGTATATAATTTTCCTGATTATTTTTCCTTTGTCTTTTGTAAAAATTTTCCCTTGTCTTTTGTAAAATAAAGAGTAACAATAGGGAGCGAGATCAAGGTTTATGGCATGTGGAAAGGCAGAGTTAGGAGGGGAAAGAATGGGTAACCCACAGGAGGAACAGGGTTAGTTGCTACCGCAGTGAACACTGCAAGTTCACTGTGCCTTTCCTTCTGCATGAGTAAACTGTATTGCATAAAATACAGCCTCTTCAGAGGCAACACCGAGGTTTCTCTGAAGGATCCTAAAGGGATTAAGTAGCCTATTCAGCCTATTCAAATGTTGGAAAAAATATAAAGCCATAAAGAATGTAAAAGTAAATTGCACACTTTAGCTGTTAGACATACCTAAATATAGGAAAAAGTTACATCTGTAGCAGTGAAAGGGACCCAAAGAATTATTTGTTGAGTCCCTTCTAAAACCAGCAAGGTCAGCTGTAAGAACTGTATTAGTTGTCACAAATTGCTGAAAAAAATCTGTTATTTATGGGTCTGAAATCTGACTTTGTACAGTTCCTAAATGAAAAATTTCATCAATAGTATCACATTAATTAATACAGCACATGAATAAGAACAAAGATATTTGGCCAAATACCATTGTAGCTTGATGAAAAAATGTAATGTCTTTACTTCATAAACACCACACACTTCACTGACAGTTCAACAGGAATAGGTTTTAACTGTTCAAAATAATACCTTTGCCCTTAAAATGTCTGTCCATACTAAAAGCTGACTGTTGAAATTAAATAGAACCCCATTATATCTGCTGTCACTCAGTGACTTCCAAATCAACTTGGTCATTTTATAATTAAAGGTTTTACCTTATGGAGTATATGCAGACTACTGAATGCAGTTGTGTTGTCAAAGATCTTCAGAGATCTCTCAATGGAGAAAATAAAGATCCTTCAGCAAAACTTTGCCATTTTTTTATCTATACTAGCATAAACAAGCTCTGATGATAAAGCAAGGAAAGTTTCATAATTCTGTTAATGTATACATTACACATTATCAGTATTTATGTGTGATTGTGATGGATTGATGTTGGCTGGCTGCTGGGTGCTCACCAAGCCACTCTCTTGCTCCCCCTCCTCAGCGGGACAGGGGGAGAAAATAAGATGAAAAGCTCGTGGGTCAAGATAAAGGCAATTTAGTGAAGAAAAGCAAAGACCATGGATGGAAGCAAAGCAAAGCAAAAAGATTTAGTCTCAACTTTCCACCAGCAGGCGATGTCCAGCCAATTCCTGGGAAGTCGGGTCTCGGTAAGCGTAGCAGTTGCTTCAGAAGACAAACACCTTACTAATGAATGCCCCTCCTCCTCCTCCTCCTCCTCCTCCTCCTCCTCCTCCTTTCTGTTAGCTCTTACTGCTGAGCACAGCATCACATGGTGTGGACCCTTTGGTCAGCTGGGGTCAGCTGTTCTGGCTATGTCACCTCTCACCCTCTTGCCCACCCCCAGCCTACCGGCCTTTGAGGAGCGGGGGGCGGGGGTGCTGGAGAGACAAGCCGTGATGCTGTGCAGGCACTGCTCAGCCGCAGCCAAAACACTGGTGTGTTACCAACACCATTCTAGCTTCAAATACAAAGCACAGCACTATGAGGGCTGCTGTGGGGAAGGTTAACTCCATCCCAGCCAGACCCAGTACAGTTCTACTAAGCTGGGCTCCAGTGTACCTGCGGTAGGGAGGCTGGCTCTGCAGTGTAAACCAGACTAAAAGTGGTTGTGTGGTTAAAGAACTGAGTGATACAAAAAAAAATACAGATTGCGAAAAATTCCCGTATCTGTTCCTATAAAACCTCGAGACATCCCCTCTGCTCTTGATGCTAACGTAGGGATGATATCCTCTTTCCTGTGCTTCAATTGGCAGATTAGATGATAAACTGGGAAGCACAGGAGCTGACGTTTGATACGTCTGTACACACAGAGAGGCACTATAGGGTGCTGCTCCTCCTTTAGGGCACCTCTGCACTACTACAGCAACACGAGTCTTCACTCATGTAATTAATTATATCAAAATAATCATTTACAATTCTGAATAAAGTGGTTGAATAAAACATTAAGAATGTGGCATTTTTACTGGTTTAATCGATGTATTGACTTTTTCTTGCTCTTGTGCTTCATCCCATCCTCTGTCCCTCAGCTTCCTTGGCTGAACCATATTGGTTTCTGGAGGCTTAACTTAATAAAGACAGACCACGGGCAAATACAGCTTGGCAGCTACAAGAAATTTTAAGCTATTTTTTCTGTAATTTTTACATGCAGACTTGCATGCAGTATCAAGCCAACTCTTGTAACTACAAAAGGATAGAATTTGGTTTCTAGGAAGTAGCACGTGTATTGTTATTCAAAGTCTGCTACATTTGTTGATCTCTACAACTGTTTTTAAAGTCCTTTTTTTAATCTTGTATTTCAAAGGCCTAGATACCGCAAAGTTAAGGCATAACAAACTTTGTTATACCTGCCTAGTGTCAGTAGGGTTTTTTTAAAGACTTTCATCCATTAAAAGGAAAGAAAGAGCCCTTTTCATATTAAATATGGAACAAAAGTGATAGCAGTCTCAGGTTAATTTCATGACTTTGTGGGGCTTTTGGGTGAAGAAAATGAGGGGATTCTAAAATATGAGGAGGAGAATAAAAACACTTCTACATTATTTTTCCCCTTGCCTTTAAAGAAATATCTAATGTTTTTAAAGAAAATTATTTGAAGGGAGTAGGAGGAATTAAAAAAAAAAAATCCAGATTTCAAAGCTAGTGTAGTTATTGAACCACATGAGACATTTCAGTGTTGACAGTAATCAGAAAGAATTGTCTTTAATGCTGTTTTCAAAGATATCAGAAAAAATGCTTTTCTGTGAGGGAGGAATATAATTTGATAAAACATGCTGGTAATATGAATTCTTTCCATGAATATTGTTAAAAGCAGATTACAGTATGCAATTGAAAATTAGCATATCTCTTCTCTCTGAATTAGCAGAGAGGGGTAAGGACAGCTGAGGCTGCTAACCAAAGAGGAACACAATTGTGGCTCCCAAACTTTAGCAACTCTGAGTGGAAGCATAGGGTGCAGGGTGCATCAGAGAAGCGTTCCCCCCCAAAGAGACATTTGTCTCCCATCAGACCAATAATTTAGGTGTATTTCTATAAAGAGAAAATGTCTTTTTTAGACCTATGGGATTTTTTTTTTAAATAAAGACCATGTATTTTTTAGGGGCTGTCCACAGAGTGAACTCCTATCTTCCCTACACAGGACCATGGGTTCAAACAATAATTTTGTCTCGGACAGGAGAAACTGGAAAGAACACCTGGCCGCTGTATTCAGATTGTTTTACCTCTTCTTGCTATGCTTTTTCTCCTTTCTTTATTCAGCATGCACGTGACCCTCCCTCAGGAAGTATGCAGGGGTCACAAGGGAACTATCTGTCATGTAACAAAAGTTTTAAAATTACTAAAAATTCTGAGCAGGTTTGGTGACTACAGGATGTCTCAGGCTCTCCTGTGAAACTCAGAAGAAATTAAATTTTATTCTTTAGAAACACAAAGACCTTTCCTGTATAATTATTGCACGTTCCCCAACATCTTTCAGACCTTTCTTGAGATTACAGTTCTTTGAGATTCAGCACTGATGGCGCTTGCTAGAAGTGCTGTGATTAGTTTAAATCCTAAACCTTATTATCATTTTTAAATACCCCACTGCAGTGCATTTTTATTGATGTGATTGATCAGAGCTCTTGTGTTTTATTATTACTGATCTTTAGTACCTAGATTATAATTTTTTCTGTTGTTCAGAAATACATCTTACCCAATGTGATGTGCAGTGGTCAGCCAACTGTCAGCTCAACACAACTGGTATCAATAAAGGTGAATTTTACAAGGTATTTCCGTCTTATCAGGAGAGCTGACAAGCGTAAGACCAAAGGTCTGTATCTGAACTGTATGTGCCATATTTCACTGCCATGCAGCGAAGATGATTGCATCCTCCTTGTGGGTGTTGAACAGCAACTGTATAGTCCCAGAAGTAAGTTAGAAAAATGTGTCTGGTTTCTCCCACTACTTCTTTTACAACGAAGAGGTGTCTCAGCCACGACCCGTCTCCTACTGTTAATAACAGCATAAAGGGCTGAAAGAGAAGAGCTCTTGTGATTTTTTTTTTTTTTTTGTATTATTTCAGGATTTGTATAATTCAAAGGAACTTTCCAGTTGGGGTAGCTTTTGGGCTGGTTTATGCTACTGGTCCACCCAATGCAAAGAAGGCTTCAGAGGGAGGGAAATACTGTCTGCAGGCCTCTAGGTCCATCCCCAGAATATTCCATTGTCCAGTTATGGAATAGTTATATTATGAAAGGTACAAACCCCCTTTTGCTCCTGGTCATAAAGGTTGCAATATAACCTTCTGTAGTTAATCTGCTGCCGGTTTTCATATCTGGGACAGCAGAAGGAGGTGTAGAAAAAACCATATTTTTGTGGCTTTACTTTTAAAAAAAAACTATTGTACTATATTGTCAGCAGTGTTTACTTTCCTAATGAATGACAGTGAACCTCCATGTAGATGCTCCTTTGGTTCTTCCGTGACGCTACTGTGGTTTCACAGCACTGCAGAAGGATCATGGGCACTCCATGTTCAGAGGAATTTGTGAGGTCCTGCTCTTAGTTACGCAGTGCTTAGTGATACAGTGCTATAATGGCATGGTTATTAGAGGACATTTTAATAGAGAATTACTGTTGCTCAAAGACATATTTACAAGTTTGAATTGTGTTGGTCCTGAGTGGGATAGCTGTGCCTCTTTCTCCTTCTTGCACCTGCTTCTGTGGTTTGCCCGCACAAACGCAGGGTTAAACGCTTCCATCTTGCCTTCATGATATTTTTACATCTTCTTTGCTGTGACTCCAGAAGTTATGGCTTTCTGAATCCTAATTATTAATTCACTGGCAATCAGAAAGAGTAATTGTAATGCAGGAAGTGGAAATGAGCTTGTAAAACCCCTCGCGGGGTTGGCAGTGCAGGAGAGGTACACATCACGTTTCCTCGTCTCCTCTTCATATTCTGCTCACAATGCCTCTTGCGTTTCACAGGTTTAGGGGTTTTCTGCTGAAATAGTAGTAACCTTGGGAATCTTAAGTGGATTTTAAATAATTAACTGGTCAGTTTAAGTAATTTTTTTTTAATTGATCTTAATAAAGAAGCTGTCAAGGAAGTAAATAGGACTTTACTGTGTCGATTCTGTGCCATTGCACAAACTTTTTATGGACTGATTAAAAGATATGATAAATTTATCACTAGTATAGTAGATGCAACTCCACAATCTACAGTGTACCCATTTAAACTGTGGATAAGTATTGTTTCTAGTTCCTTCTCTGAGGTGTATCATAATTTTTTTCTTTTCTTTTGTCTGATATATAGGATTGGTGCATAAAGGACTAAAAACTTACTTTTTTGACAAAATCTAATTTTTTTTAAAGCAAAGTGGACTTTGGAAAAATATCAACAGATGCTGTTTGAAAAAGTTATGCTGAATTTGCAGTTTATTCTCAGTTATGAAATGCCTTTAATAATTTTTTTGAAAATAAAATTCCTGGGTGTTTTACTTCAGGAGCTGGATTTGGGTAGGGAATGGATTTCAGCAAGGAAGATGTAGAGGGAATATGAGTACAAATAAATAGGAAGCGTTTCTATACTGTCTGCAGCTCTATTTCTTTATTCTATATGTTGTTTCTAGGAACTTTGCCCAGTTGAACTTTATTTTATTCTTAAATAGCTATTGACTGTCCCTTAAATGAAGTGGACATGAAAATTTTGCCTATTAGGTCTAGCACCATTTCTTCTTAAATTTGCATGCTAAATAATACCATAGAAAATATGTCAACATTTCCTAGTTAGCAGCAAAGGATGATCAATGGTTCTATGGTAATTAGTATAGTTGACAGTCAATCAAAGTGATGAAAATAAAAAGCTCTGATCAAAAGACCTTTTCTTCTGTGCATTGTAAATTAGCATAAACACTGCCATCCCTTCATAAAGCCAGTGAAACAGGAAATATTGCCTTAGCATAAAAAGAATCCTTAGATGGTTAAAGGACTATGAATTTAATCCACTCCAATATTCATCTTTTTTTGCAGATTCCTTTAATTTAGATAAAACAATTAAAAAAACCAAACCTGTTCTTGAGGCAGGGGGAGGTTTGCATTGGTTGTTTTTAATGGCTGGGACTGGCAGAAGAAGGTCTGTAAACTGGTTGAACAATCATGTATAAACCAACCAAAATCAGGGAGATCTTAGGAGGTGAATGACTCTGCCAAGAGACAAAATAGGTTAATTTAAAAACACTTGCTCCTTGCTTCTGTCCCCTGATCTCTGGGAAGCTGTGGGAGTGTCAGATCTGATGGGCAACGCATTTTTACCTTGACACTATCTCTGTTTTCAGTGTAGCACCTGTGACTTTCATTTATTTAACTTCACTGCCATTAGTGGGATGACTCATGATATTTGTAAGTACTCACATGATTGAGCCCTACTATCTAACAATAGTTTGATTCTGTATAACAATAATCAAGAAAAATACTGAAGACAAAACCTTGTTGCAAGATCCACCTTGGTGTAGATCTTGCTTTTAAGAGTCAGGGGATGGATCTTGTATGAACAGTCCTCATTTATAACATTTATCCCTCTAAGGATTAGAGTTAGGCACTCAGGAACAAAGAACATTAAGCGTGGTGAAAGATTTGTTTTTCTTGACCTCTGTTAATAGCCAATGCATCCCAGCCTGTAACTGAAGTACTGCAATACACAGATAGATGCACAGATGTTTCAAGAATAATCCCCTCTTTCGTGTAACAAAGCATTTGTTTCCCTTTCATCACAATGATGATGATGATGATGATTATTATTGTTGATTGCTTATCACATGAGCTACCAAACATTGAAATAGTTTCACCCTTCCCCGTTCCAACTCTTGTAGCCCTTACATGTTGTGGTTTGCTTCTTTTTTAATAAAATACCTATGTTCCGCTGTTGGTATTTGTTACTTGAAATCTGACCTTAACAGCAGTGAAGTCCTGCTCTAAAATGTAAGACATCAGTTATGAGTGAAGTTAAGTGAGAAAACAGGGCCGTGTCCTGGAAAATTGCCACTCACTAACTACATACTTGGCAGTATTTTCACTTGGGGGGTGGGGCTACACAAGCAATAATAATTTCTGAAATATGAAAATTTTGCTTTTAATTAGAAATAATGCAGTCAAGTATGGTCAGATCTTGATTTAATTTGTTTTCTTCTTTGTGCTTGTCATCAGTTTACCATGAATGTTCTTTTGTGCTTGGAAACTGATGTGTAACTGAGTAGATAATGAATTGGGCATTCAGGTAAGCTAGAAAAATATTAGAAGCAAATTTTTTTCTCTTAATGGATAAACTGCATGCTTTGAACTCTTCTTTTATGCCAATGAATGTATGGTCAGTGCAGATCCTATGAGTTCTATAGTTCTATATGTCATTGCAGTTGGTTGGCTTCATGCCTGAAAAATGTGAAAATGGTTTACAAAGCAGAGCAGAAACCATTTCGTCCTCTGAACATGGTTTCAGAAGTGTCATTTACCAGCAATTAAACCCCCCCAAAATGTAAACTGAATTACTTTTCTCTTGGGATTCCTACCACCATTTAATTTGTGTTTGTTTTATCCTTTGGCATTTTATCTTCTAATAAGCCTTCAAGGGAGAATGGAGTATTAGCTTTCTATTTAAAGGAAAGGACAAATAGATGCAGAGTAAGTACACTCTAATGGCCAAAATTATTCAAGATTTTTGGCTTCAGCAGCATGCAAATAAACGTCTACATTTACTGGGTTGGAAAGGTTTGTTTGTTTTACAAAAGCATTTGCAAGAGATTTATTTACAGGTAATAATATTTATTTACTATCTTTTCTCCATTTGAGTAGATACAAATTTCCTTGGGTTATTTATTTGTGGAACACCAGCTGTGTCACTATACTTCTGATTCAACCTTCAGTATTTCTGTGTTCCCATACTTTGAATAATTCTTTAACGGAGAAGCTGACATTAACTTTAAATCTTTCTAGTTGTTCATTTATCAGCTCTCCCATGTGTGACCCACACAGTTTATTGACTTGGCCAGCTGGTGGTGAAAAGTGACTAACCAAAATACTACCAAAAAGCACACTAAAAACCAGATAAAACCAGAATGGTCTTTCTAAGATTCTCTTGCCATTTTCTAAATTAACACATCTTTGAACTGGCTTTCCATTCTTCTGGCCCAATTTCCGATTATAAAATTAGAGAAAAATCCTTTCAGAAAGGTTATTTTTATTTTGTACGCTTTTTTTTTCCACCAAGACACTTCAATGTATCTAGAAATACACTAGAGGAGCACAGCCTCAACTTGAAAGTGTTTGAAGTGTGATTAGTTTAGAAGGGTTTGCTCTTCCTTGTACATTCTTTATGCTTTTGTTGTCTTCAGGTCTGCTTTTTATACTTCACATTCCCAAAGAATATTCTGCGATCTTGTGTTATAAACTGTCTTCTCTTTAGAGACATTTTCTGAAGAGAAGACTTGGAAGACTGCAAACAACTCGTTAAAGCCCCCAACCTGCAAATATTTGCTTGGTACCCACCTATGAGTTGCTCTGGTTTTCTCCGAGTAGTAGGGTGAAGCATTTCCATAAATGTGTGCTCAGTTGGGGTTTCCAGCCTGAACTCCCTTCAACACACTCCATGCTGATGGAGACTGGCTTAGGGCCCTGTTCATTAATTGTAGCTAGTGGTCTAGGATATGGAGGATTTCTTGGCCCCAAATATGTGTTGAAGGAAGGAGTTGCTGGTAGGTTGGTGTTCTGCAGACGTGCGTAGTTTTAAATGAGCGTATAAAGCTCACGTGCTCTAAGTTCCTTCTGCTTTTGTGGCGTATCATGTAAGAGCCCTTCCAGCATGGTTCCTGCACAGCCATATGATATCATGATATCCAGATGTGTATGGGTCAGGCTCAGGGTGCACCTCCTATGCAGATGGAGGGAGTGAACCTTCCACTCCACCAACATCCAGGAGTTTGCCTTGGGCATGTGAATGGGAGTGGACTTGCACTGAAGTACTGGCTCAGTTTGAGCTTGGGCGAGCTCTTGCTTGGGTTGTGGTCAAAATACAGTCAGAACTAATTCTCTGTGCCTGGGGGGAAATTTATACAAAATAGTGCCTATTTATTGGCTCATTCATTATGCTTATCTTCTAAGGGGCTAATATGGCCCTTTAGGGCCTGGAATGAGAAAAAATTCTGCCCGTACAGAGCAGCAGTTGGGACTTGGGTGCATTTGTCCCAGGTGACTACAGGATTTCCCTGATATTACTTAATGTGTTTTTCTCAAAAGAGGAACAAAACTAATTGCTGAGACCTTTGTGTCCTAGGGGATGTGTCATGGCTAGAGAAAAATATTCTTCACAGCCATTACCTTCTCATAGTTATTTCTTGCCAGACCCTCAAGGATAAGCTGTCAGTGCCCGTACACAACAGATTATATAAGATCATAATTTTCCACTCCATATAAGATGTTACTCTGAAAGCTATATTCTGATATTAAATAAAAATACTTTGTACTATATTGTCTTTCATCCAAAGACATAAAAATGCTCTCCAGTGTTGTTATTCACGTTTAACAGATTAAAATGAGCCATGCAAGGGTGAGGTGATTTGCCCAAGGTTACAGGGAGTCAGCAGCGGTTATCCCAGTCTGAGACCCCCCTCCTGAAGTATAAGCAAAAATGTTGGGTGTGTCAGTCATGCGATTTAATGCAAAGAAAAGCCTCCGTACTCATGTGTAGTGCTAACACAGCAGGAGGGTTTAGAGAGAGCCTACATGTCATTAGCTCGATCAGATTACAAGATAGGGCTTTAATAAGCAGCTGTGATGTAAATCCAGTGGACAAGTTCAAATCTTTTTGTTGGACATAAGTATAGCTAGGTTTTACAGAATACAAAGTAGTACAAGATGTAGAGCCAGGCAAAATTTTTTTCAGTGGGTCATTTGCCAAAACCTGCTGACTGGGGCTAGGTGAAACTCTTTGCTAATCCAGGCTATAATGTTTTGTGCAATTCACAGTGAATTCTTTTATTTTGAGTGGTACCATCCTCCCCTCAAACACTCATCTGAGGTTTATACTGGGTTTTCTGTACTCACCCAATGTTTTAGGTCACCCAACCAAAAAGAAAGACCTATTATTCTTAGTATAAGAGCTCAGAAAAAAAGACAATAAAAATTTTACTTGAAAGTGACAAAAACTAAATCGTAGTATATTTTTGACAGATAACTAGTATTACTATGTACATGGACTGTACATGATGTAAATAGGTTTATAATATTTAGCAGTATACTTTGAGCCCTCATCTCTACACTGTTGCTGACATGGTGCAATAATATCTGTGTAAGCAAAGATAAAGGATTCTCGTGGGCGCTGGATATCAATTTGGAAGATTATAATTGCTGAGAGCTTTCTGCACTTTTTTTCTTCTGAGCATTATCTTCCCTTCCCATTTCCACTTACTACATGAAGCTGAGTAGAGCTGACCCCAAACCCCCTTCCCTGTTCTTCTTTTGCTGGCAAGGAGCCTTGCCTAGCCCAGGAAATTGCCACAGCCCTCACAAGCAATGATAGTTAGCAGAGCCAGAGTAATCCTGCGCTGTGACCGTCTATCTTCCCCTAGGTTTCAGGAAAGAAGCCTAGCGGGGAGACTTGCTCAGTTTGGCAAGGTCATGCTTCTGTCTCTGCTGCACCCCCCCTCCCCAGTCCGGCATCCTGCTCTAGAAGGGAGCCGTCCTCCTCTTACCACGTATAGTTATGTCCATGTGTGTTAGCTGACGTGCCTCAGTAACTGTCTTGATGATTTACAGTGACTTTCTGGGTTTGAGAAATGTATGCCACGTAGCATGCTAATCTACCATATTAATGTGAGTGATAAATTAGGGTTTCAGTCTCACTCTACTGTCAGGAAAAAGACCTTTCCTGTGCACTAGGTGCATTCCCCTACACTTAGCCTTTCAGAGAAGCTCCTTTTACAAGATTTTTATAATTCTGAACTTTTTAGGGCCGTAAAATTCTAAGCAAGACCTCTGCAAAGCTTTTTCTCCAGCCACCACAAATGTCCTAAATTTCAGGATAATCCATCAATTTTATTATAAGGGAGTAATCTTAGTACCAGAATAGCTATAAAACACATAGAGGTACTTCTGCAGAAGCAAACAAACAAAACTTTTTTGATGTTAGAGAGTGGATCCTGGCATCTCTACAAGTATTTTCTACAGCATAGTACCTTTACCAATAGCAAATACCAAGGCTAGATCAACAGAGGGACTTGAATGTTTGTTATTGCTTTAGAAACTTTAATTGCAGCATTTAGACACTATTGAGATCAATTAAAACTTGCTGAGCTACTGTTTAGCTTACATCAGGTAACTAATACATTTGCATTCCTGCCATGGAGTCTAACTATCCTCCTCCCTAAGATGCTGGCCGTGACTCGTCTGACCTTTTGAAGGATTGTCTGTGCACCCGTCTGCAACTTCTGCTTTTCATTGTACTAAAGAGGTGATAAAAAAAATAGTATTTTTACTGAGGAATCAGAGTAGTATGGAAATAAATATCTGCAGTAAGTTTGCAGAATAGTTATACTTAGGACACAGAGACAACTTTTTAAAATCATGTGATGATATTGCTTAGTAGTAACTAGCTTAAGTTACTTTTTAATGCTCTCACTACTACTGCAGTCTTCATCAGTGTCCTTGGCCTAGCAAGCACTATAGAAAGTAATCACAAATCCCGACAAAAGCACAACTGCATGAGCCTAGCAAAACCTGTGCCTGCTATTACCCTGGTCATTTCATTCCTGGTGCTAACTCTGATGGTCTAGCACATGTTGATGTGCTCATGGCAGGCTTCGCAGACTTGACAAGTACTAGTGTTCTGTTGTTGTTCTCTCCCCATTTTCCATTTATGGCTTTGTTTTTTCAGACCACAAACTCTTCAGGTCAAGAATTACCACATAGCATATGTAGAGGATTGCTCAGGTACTAGAAGCAGCACAGCTGTGCAAGCTGTAAGTTTGTTAGGCTACCATAGTGTCATGCTAATACAATTAGAGTGCATAGATCAGGTTTAGATCATTTAGCTTTAGTTTGGTGTCTCTGTCTGGTGTTGTGTTGTTTTGCTCGGCCTTTCCAATGTCTACCTGAATAGCTTTGAATAGCATGTCTGTCTGATGTAATCGTGATGCATAACAAGAAGTTGACCTAGCACACACTGACCGGGTATGATTTATAGGGTTGGGGTTTTTTTTAAATGTGGTGCAAGGCAAGATGGAAGCAAAATTACTTTTTAAATGAATAGAACTTCAAGCAAGCAATACTAGCTACATTATTCTATGTAACGCTGTACCCATGATACAGTCCTTTGCCAAAGAGCTTGCCATATAGAAGCCCAGTCCTGAAAACTGTACTGGGGTGTGGTTATACGTATTAGGACTGGGCTGTACATAGATAACACTGTGAATGATGGTGTATCAGATATCACGCATTCATTTCAACATTTTCTCACTAGTAAGAGAGGACAGTGATTTACTGCATATTGAGCTAATGAGGTTTTACAAGCTGACAGTTACTACTATACGCTGCAGTGCATTAGCAGTATGCAGGAATAAACCATGAGGCATTTATCAGAATATTCCTTGCATTACAGATTTGAATGCCTTTAACATTTGTCTATTAGAAGTTACCTAAGTATGCTTCAAAAATCTAATCCCTGAAGCTGAGGTGCAAAGAGCTTTCTGTTAGACGTCATTCAGCTAGAGTTGCAGAATGAAGGGTGACAGCATCATGTGAGAGCCATTCACCCTAACTGTCATTTTACATTTCCAGGAGGAAAAAGATTTAAACATTTAGTTTATATAAACAGTTGTTTGCTTATCTTTTTTCTCTTCTCTCTTGACCCTTCTGGAATATATTTTCTCCACTGTTCCTTTGGGGCAAAGCCTTAGCACCCTGTAGGTTTTCTGTCGGACACTCTGGCTTGCACTCGTGACCCGCTGAGTGGACTGTGGAATGTGTAACAAGATAGAAGTCTGAATCCTCACTAAATAACAGCTGTTCTCCACAATGCCTGTTACTGAAACAGAATTACTGCAGGTCTGTACCGAAGTTTGTGTTGGGAAGAAAATTGATCTGAAAATTGCTGGTGCCAGCTTACCTATTAGAATAAAACAAATGATATTAAATCTGTTGGCGTGTGTCTTACATTCTGCTCCTCCCTCTCTAGCCTGCGGAGAGAACTGCAACTCAGATTGAAGAGAGCATGCAAATTCAAGATCTGCTGGAGTTAGTTTTGCTTATTTCTTCCCACAAAGTACTTTCACCTGGGTGGTGCTGGTGGTGCTGATGCCCGTCTTTTGGCATTTAATAATTCATTGTTTGGAGCAGCGGCACATAATTCTTTTGAGAGTGTGAGCTGGGGAGTGGGCCCAGAAAAAGTAGCTCTTATCCCTTTCCTACCCCGTGCCACCCCCTCCATTATGTACAGCTCACTACATCTGTTTTATTAGTGAAGTAGTCATTCCATACCAAGGTTAAATACTTAGGACAACTTGGGACACTGTGTGTGCCCTCTCTGGTATGATGTACATTGTGATACAGCCGCTGTGAGCCCCTCCTCACCATGCAGATGTACTGAGCATGCATGGTGTGACATGGGGCTGATTTAGCGGGGTTTTACCAAGAATGTTTAAAAAAATGTCTTTTAGTATCCCACTTCTTAAATTCTGCACAATTAAAAAAAAGAAATATACTTGCCAGCGGCCTATATTACAAAGAAAAATGATTATAGCATTCAATCTGTGTAATAGCTTGTAAAATGAAAGCTGCAGATTACATTTCAGTCACTGGGGGGGTTCTAAATTAACTGCTTTGACCAAACTAGGAAATTCTGAGTTAAGTCTGAAAATCTATTCTGAATCAGATCTTATCCCTGACCATTTACAAAAGCAAAACTGCAGAGTAAGATTCATCTGCACAGTCTTTCAGTTTAATCTTGGAGCCTTTCTTTTCCCTTGTGTGTGTGTTTTGTTTGCTTTTCTTCCACATAAAGTCTGGGACTATTAATGTGCAAGTTATGTCCATATATAAAAGCCCTAAGATGAATGCTGTGTGTCTTTTTCCTAATTTGAGTTAATAAGCACATCAGGAAGTATAGGCTGAAACGTGACAGTTTGTTGCTTGTTAGAGTAACTGCCCTGTGGAGCGGACACCAGCTAATTCCACTCCATTACTGGTAGTTTTCTGTTGTCTTCCTGCAACTCCGTGGATGTTTAGGAAGGAGAGGCAAGTTGTTCTGCAGGTCAGTCAGAAGTAATTCAGAGACCTTACCAAAAAATCTCAACATCCCCCAGGAACGAATGTAGTGCAGTGTCGGTATACTATGAAAAAAGTACAGTTACCCAAGTTGACTTTGCACTGGTGAAACACTTTTGCGTATATTGTACTGTATATTTAGTTGTATCATCGAGGCCAACAGAATCAGCATTAGAAACAGAACCAGCGGTTATCACCATTTTGTTTTATATGTCTGATGTATGTGGGTGCTGGAGCATATGATGTCTGAAGGGAGAAGTGAAGAGATGGAGAGGAGAGGAGAAGGGGGAATCTAGTTTCTGACTTCAGCTACCCTGTGGTAGAGGACAGACTCCAAGGTGTGCAGTGAAAGAATGAGAAACAATGGACACAAGTCGCAGCCAGGCACAAGGAACAAGTTCTTTGCCTTAAGGGTGGACAAACATGGGGGCAGGTTACACAGAGAGCTTGTGAGACCTCCATTCCTGCAGACATTCAAAACGTCACTGGACAAGACTCTCAGCAACCAGATAAAACTTCAAAGCTGGCCCCATGTAGAATATCCAGTTTCCTATCGACACTACTCTATAGTTCCATGATTTTGATTTTTCTTTTTAAATGGATTTCTGAATTTCAGCAGGTATCTCCATTTATCTCTCGTTCAACATGCAAGACCTCCTGTATGCAGAAATGTGAACCTGGCTGTGCTTGTGCGTGGTTCATGTGTGCAAGGTCACTTGATGGAGAGGGGTCATAACGTTAGGCAGTAGCAGGAGAAAACCTGGATTCTTCCGGGGTTTCTTCGAGCACGGAGCCCTGCCACTTTGCACCCTGCTGCACTTCAGCACATCGTCACACCTCTCCCCTGGAGCATGGCAGGACCCATCTGCCAGGTGCATGCAGCTTTGGAAAACACGGGTTATGGAGCATGAAATTCACTGAGGAGTTGTGTCTGGCATATAGGGCCCTTTGATGAGCCAGGAGAGAATTAGGTATTAGTACTACATAGTAGGCTCAAGTCAGGGAGTCATACTTAGCATGCCAGACTGAGGCAGGCGCTTCCCTCGGTGACTGGTACCATAGTGGGAAACAGGAGACTGAAGAAGTAGAAGGGAGCCTCTTGCTGAATGCAGATTGCGTTAAGACTTGGCAGGTTTGCTCTGGCTGGGTTTCACTCGGAAATGTGTTACTCTCTGTTGATCCTGAATATTTAGTTCAGTCACTGGGTTCACTCTGGAGCAGCTCCACAGTCTCTTTCAATGAAGAGTGACATGCTGCAGAGTAAGTGCTTACCCCTGGTTACCCTGGTTAAGACCTTTGGAAGACCTCTGCAGGCACGGAAGAGACAAAGTTTGTAGAGAAGTTCAGCTTCTGTTAGGCACAGGAGAAATGGCCATTTTTTCAGGAGAATTTATATTGATGTTTGGTGTCCATCGTGGATTTTTTTTCTGCTAAAGTCTCCTCTCATTGTAGCTTCACCTAGTCCTCTCTGAAAAGTTAATTCCAAATGGTCTTAAATTTCATGAGCAATTTGGGAGGCGGAGAGGTTCCATGTAGGTACACTTTATTTCTTTACTCACATAGCTCCCACTGATTCATTTTTTAATGCCTTTGGCGTTTGTTAGGAGTACCAATTGCAATAACAGAGTGTCGCCTTGCTTTTTTGAAGTTGAAAATAGCGGTAATCTAATCTCAGAATGTATTTGTACTAAATTCAGATATTAGCCACATCACTGCATTGTATTTTCAATGTTGTGTTTGGAAATAAATTCAGTGATCCAACTTGATATCTGAACCTGGGAAAAAAAAGAATATAATAGCCTTCAGACTAGATAAGTACTTTCAAAAAGGGTTTAACATCTATTTGACAGAGAGAACACTATAGTTTTACAAATCCATACGCAATTCTCTTTTGTGAAGGCAATCTAATGTGTTACCACCCTTTTAAGAATTGTAAGTATGTTTTCTAATGATCACACTGTTACTCTATTTTTAGCACTCATGTATGTCTAACTATAGATGACCTGAAGACATGCACAAATTTTTATTAGCTTCTTGCCTATAGATTATATGCTTTTGGGGGTTTTTGGTCACCTGTTCCAATGGCAATCAGTCAGTATCAAAAAATAAATGTAAATGTTTTGCTATAATGTACTGTAATTCCCTTGCACTAAAAAAAAAAATCTCTTCAGTTTTTCCATCTTCAAATATTCTGAAGAAAATTTTGTTCTAATTTGGCTGTCAGACTGTTATTTCATTATACATCTAAAACAGATATGAGAAACATATTTTGTTATTTTTAGTTAAAACAATAGCTTTTTTTCATGGGGTTCTTTGGTCTATATTAGACTGTAAACTCCTTGGGGTGGGAACTGCCTTTAATAATGTCACAAAAAAGCTCTAATGGGAGTTTGAGGGTACCATTTACAATAGGAGCAAGATTACATAATGTCTGTATTGTTTAAATGGAGCTCAGACTGGTGATGGTGGGGTTTTTGTGCTTTTTTAAATGATCTTTCCTTCATCAGTCTGCTCTGTGTGTGTATTCAGAATTAAATTGCAGATCCTTCCTTTTAATAAGAAGAGTCATTCTTTTGGAAACCTTTTACCCTTTCAGTGATGCCGATAGTGATGATGGCTTGCAGGATGACAAGAACATTGGTCTGTCTTGTGTCACCGGCAAAGTTATTTAATGAAGTTGTGGATGTCAAAGTCTTGCCAACAAATGATCACAAGGAACACAGCTTGCTTTTCAAACTGCAGACTTTATTTACAGGTTTAACAATAAAAGCTGTCTCTCTGACTATGATATTCTTCATCTGTGATCACTGAGAAACAATAAACATGGGCAAGAGGCATCTTTTGAAATATTACAGGATTCTAAGCATGAGACATGCTTGAGTTTATTCTGTAACTCCTTCAGGTGATGAAATACTGTAGGTTTCCAATACAGTTCTGCATGGCTTGCTAAAAACAAACCACGGTAACAAATCCTTCTCAGATTATTATTGTTCAATTGTGAATCTAATATGTTTATTGCTAAAAGATTAGATACTGTCATTCCCACTATTGTCCAAGTAAAGCTGGCCTCTTCGAAAAGACACGGCGTGTTTTTAGGTAGAAATTTGACAGGGCATTCATTGCTCCTTCAGGAGGTCTAAGAAGATTTCTGTTAGGGATGAATGAAAAGAGTACGATTTGGACACTGAAGTTAAAAGACCTTGCTACTTGGCTGGTATCTTTAATACTGCACTCCCTTAATCACTCCTCTTTCTTTTTTTCCCCCTTGTGTATCTTGCCAGAGAAACCAAAGAAATCACTTTCTCCTGTGCTTCACTGTCTCCAAGAATAAAAAGTTAACTAAATACCAGTACTGAAAAGTGCTTTGACTTTTACCAGTAAAAGGCTCTAGAGCAAGATTATGTTTATTAATAAATAACAACAGTCAAGAATAGCGATGTTGGTGTAAGGAGTGGTGAGGAAGCAAAATAATCTGTAACTTTACATGCAATTGGTCTAGCAATTCTAGAAGGCAACCTACCCCAAGAAATCTGTGATAGGCTGTTACTGCTTGGATTTTTGGTCTTACTGGAGCTTGAGCTGTTCAGATTCACACATGGGCAAAGGTCCTTGCACTGGTGGGAAACTGAGTGTCCTGTTTCTATAACAGACAGACATAATTCCCTTTTTCTTCTCAGTATTATCTGATGTGATCTGTATATCTCCATCTTTGAAGAAGCTAAAATAGCCACTGGCTTAAAAAGAGTTAATTTTGCTACCTTTATTTACAGTGACATAAAAGTCTTAAAATATATATTGCCTATATATTGCCGCTGTAATAACTGCTCCTGCTTAAAAAATATACGTCATCTGTTTACAAAAAAAGAAATGTGGTCTATACAATCATGCAAAGACAGTCTGGGTCTTGAAAGTAGTACTTTCTGCAGTAGCCCTTTAGAAAAGAGGCTATATTAGGCACTCACAGTAGCCCTCCTCTCAGGCATTTTAACCAATGTAGTATGCCATGTTAATGTCATTATGCTACTTCTGGTATCCCACTAAGTTCATTTAGGATTAGCGTATATATCCATCTACAGCACTACGTTTTCATTTTACCTTGTGATATTTGGTCTTAGCTGGTGTTTCTTTAAACAGTTTATTACCTATATAACTCCTGATCTGCCACAGGTATTTGCTAATTTCTGGTTGAAACTCAAGAGCTGCGTTGACTGGGTTTTAAGATAGTGTTGATGTTCTTTAGATGGGAATTTAGAGTGCTGGGTTACCAGCAATGGCCTTTGATTTTAGAACGCTTTTGCTTCTTAATTAACAGATCTTCAGGGTGTTAGTGATCTTCAAGTTATGCAGCCTCTCTGCTTTATCATCTTGCTTTTGAGGAAGGCTTCAGGACGGTTTGTAGAAAATAGGAAAGCAGAAAATCATTATTGTGAGGAGGGTTTCTTCATAGTCATCTCCTTTACCGTGTTCATAATCGTGCATTGTTCATAGTGCTAAAATTATGCTTCTCAGATGTTACAGTGTGAATGCTTTGATGCTTGTAATCTAGGTGCCATGCTTTATGGTTCTGTTTTGTGCTTCTCTCACATACTGGAATCTTAAGAACCTCCCCAAGAATGACTGCAATCAAGACAGCGGTGTCTGTCTCTCCAAGAATTAAGAACAGCAATTAATGTTTGTTGTTCTAACAACGGGCTTTTTATTTCAGCATTTTGTCCTTAAAGATAGAACTTTAATTATATACTGGACAAAAAATTTGGTTTAGCAGTATGGCTAAAGGATTAGATGACAGAATTGAAGTTACTTGTAAACAAAAATCAGGCCAAAATACAAGATGCTTGATACTCCAGTTAAATTAGTGGATTAGCCCTCATTCAGTTCTATTAGCAGGGTTATGTGGCAATGATATTTTATTCATGAAAATATGTTGGTTTATAATTTGTTCATAGTTTCATGCTAAAGGATTTGACCAGTGAGGTTTTCAGAAACCAGTGTGTCTTTTCCACAGAGGGAAGATTAGACCTTGAACATTTCAGTGGCCAACTGAAGAAGCTTCTATAGACTGTTCTAAAAAGGCTGCTGTTTTAAAAAAAAAAAACACCAAACACTAGTTAATTAAACTTCACAGGATGATGTGTGTTCATCTGAGAATTCATTTTGGGAGCTGTAGAATGCATTTCCATATTTAAAGGGAGCATTTATCTGTGATATTACTAAGCTTCCTAATTTGCCCTTGCCATCTTGGGTAGTACCTAACAGAATGGAACAAAAGGAATATTATTTGGCGATGCAACACCATGAGAATTTTCTGGCATTCAGTATTGTCTGATACTGTAAAACTTTTTTTGTATATTTTCAGAGAAGGGCGATAACAGAATTTTGGAAACCCCTTCTTGGCATGTGGTACAGAATATAGATAAGCCTATATACACACTTCGTAGTTTATTTGAATATTAATTTGAATTTTTCTGATTCATCTCTAGACTATGAATATATGAACCGAAGTTGAGCTGCTTTTGCTAGTGAACTGTCAAACTCTTGAGTGTCTATTCAGATATTCTTCATCTCTCCTGGGTTCCTGTAAGACTTTTTTCCTGAAATCCCATGTTTTGCCTTCAGTTTGATGCATATTTCTTTTGCACTGCTCTTCAGCAATGAGTATTCTATTTCATCTGTTCATCCACAAGAGATCAGTAGCTTTTTCTAACTCTTCCTCTCTAAAATTTAGGAAATTTGACCTAAATAATCCAGGTATCTAAAATTCTTCCATGGATGAATGAATCTCATGAAAGCATGATTCATTTAAAGCAGATACCTATCCAGTACTCTGTATTTTAAAAGCTACTTATGTAAGAACAGTGATGGAGGTAAATACTTTTAATGTCTATGATACTTTCATTGAAAGATTTCAGTGTGCAAGAGAGAAAGGAAAAACTGAAATTTCAGGAACCGGAAATTCTTTCCTCATTGCTAGTGGGAAAATGCCACTCTGTTACGAGCCTTGCTACTTGCTCTAATTTTGATGGTGTCAGAAAGCATTGGCTGATTTTAGGAGAACAGTCAGTTTTGGTAGGAAAACTTCCTAAAGTCATAGACTGGGTCATCTGTTGGCTCTTCTCAAATTCATCTCAGAGAGAAACTGTTCCCTGTGAATTCCTGTGAAATGTTCTTGTGAATGCTTTAGCTAATTTAGTATTAAACAAAATGGTAAGCTTCTGAATATTTCTCTTGGAAGATTAATTCAAGTCCTAGCAGAATTTGTTATAACAAAGAAGATCTGTGGTTCTGAAATCCTTTAAAGGTGAATCAAATTTTGCCATTCATATTGGCCAGCTATGTTTACTTGAAGAGCCCACCCTGACTTCCTCTCCTTTCAGACAGTATTTCAGAGAGCATTGTTTGATTTTGAGTCGAGAGGCGGTGGTGTTTCCCAGACTACATTTAACCAGTACTGAGGCCTAATAGAAGGAAGTGCAATGAAACTTCCCTGAAATTGCTGTTTTTCAGGTGAGGTGACAAAACCATTGAGATTTCAGTTGGAAAAATTCCTGTGGTATCTATCACGTTGAATAATGTGTCATCGGTTGTTTTTCAGGCTATATTGCTTATTCTCGGCTTGCCTAAAATTTTTTGTAGAGTACTAGCTGGGGGAAAGTATTCTTTCCTAAATAGTTAATGGGTGCTAGTGAATCATCTCATTGTGCTGAATGATCTGTTTCTGTATCAGTTGGCAAAATACACTGTGAGAGTAGCATCATCTAACTAACTCTTGTGGTCCAACTGATAATTTTATTAACTGCATTCTACAAGCAGTGTTTCTTTGGAAAGCATGTGTTGCCCGGTTAAAGGAGGATTCTCCTTGGAGTCTGCTTGGATTTCACAAAGGACAAAGGTACTTAGGGAGGGCTGGATTTGGCAACTGTATTCTGCTGTCTGTCCTTTTCCTTGAGGTATTTTAATAGGTAGCTTATTAATGAATCATACTTTTAGAAAGATAATTCTTAGAGGTAGTACACGTAAATTAGATTTCTGTATTATACATAGGGTCAGGAAGGACCAGTTTCCCCCATGTGACTGATGCCGTTCATGTCGCTGGGGTTACAGCGGCGCAGGAGTGACCCACCTCTCTGAATTCCACGGGTGAACAAGGACGCGAGCCGCAAGAGCCAGTAGATGTCAGTAAACACAAATCTGAATGAGGGAGGCCTGAAAATACTCTGCCTTTTGGGGAGTTCGAGTTCGGCTGTGCCGTACTGAAGTGGGTGGTAAAAGACGACCAAGTGTCTCCTAAAGGACTTGATCGATGCATTTTTTTGTGTGTCAGAAGTGTATGGGACGAGCCTTTTCTTCTTCCATCTTTTTGAAGCATCGTTCCATGGGTAGAGGGGGGAATATTCAATTTGTGCCTGCAAATTCAATTTAGCAGGTGGGGAAGATGACTTGATACCAGTGCTTGACTTCAGTGGCAACCCACAGAGAGCGTGACTGGGAATGGGGGAGAGGAACTGCAGCAGTAACTCCCAGGAGCTTACCCCTGCCCAAGTCTGCACTGCTTTGCTCAGTCCTTGCCTTCCCTCTACAGACATTAGGGAACCGTTAATAGCCTACGTCACTTCAAGCCACTGATAGGAGTTATAGGAAGATTTGGCTCTAAAATTCTTTTCACACTGAACATTGACAGAGTTTAAGATCAGTTTTAATGCTGGCGCCGTTCAGAATTGTTGCGTTCAGAGAGTCCAGCCTCTAATGCTTTTCCAGTTGCAGAGAACAAACAGCAGCAGCAGGTTTTCTGCTAATAAGAGCATTTTAATGACTCTGATTATGACAAAAGTACTTTTCAAAAGGTTTTAAAGAACAGCTGAAGGTTGCAGCATGGTATTGCACGTGTAGTACTTCTACCACACGCTATTCATACACTAGGATAACTGTTGAATTAATTAATAATGGATTCGGGCCCTTGACATGAGGAGGCAGGGTAGGCACTCTTTTAAATGGGCTCATCAGAGAAAGTAACAGTGGTACCTGTCTTTTATATAACATTCATGTATTTTGAGCAGGAACCATGCTGGGAGGAGGTAGTCCTGGGGTCTTTACCCTCGATTCTGTGAAATCTCTGGGGATTCATTCAGTAATCTCAACCTCAATAAGAAAAGGGTGATTTTCAACCCCTTTTAACTCGGTGGTTGGAGCACACTCTTAGCTTTGAAATGCTTTGTGCTGGAAGAAGAAAAGTGTATGTCTCCCATGTCTGAGTGGGATTCTAATCACAAAGATGTTACCTTACAGAGCAGCTGTGGTTTAAAATACCATTTAAAAAGGAAGGGTTTCTTGGGTTGGTTTCTGGAGGGGGGGTAGTTCTTCTTAAGCAGAGAATGAGCCTTTCCGACTCCGGTGGCCTTCGATGTTTGTCTGTAGCACTGAGTCAGCTGCTTTAACTTTGGAGAGAAATGGGATGTCAGATACATCTCTGTGCTAAGCTTTTCTGGTGAGCAAGCTCTGGGCACTTCATTGTTTAAATGTGTTGGGTTTTTGAATCACCATGCTATGTTTTGCCTCGTATTATGCACGGCACGTGAAACCCATATGCTTAATACAGGTTTCTGAATGCTACATTTCTATATTGGCTATTGAGTGGAGGGCCTACTGAACAATGATGTGTGACTGAGGCCTTTGCACAGTGCTATCAACTGTAGATGGATTTCTGCTGTGATGCTAACAGAAGCCATCCATCCGTATCTGTGTCTTAAAAGGCAATGGGAAATACAGGGAGAACACTATTTTTTGTTACTACTGTTGCGGCTTACAGCCTTTAGGAAGGCTGTTTTAACTGTACTTTAGAAGTGTTTCAGTCTCTTTGGGTAAAAGAAGAATGAAATAATTTTTTTATGTGACTTTTGAAGGACTGCACTTCTGGTGTATGCCTCTTTCGCCTCAGTGCTCCACCTCAAATACCTTGGTCCTGTTTTTCATACCTGTAAGTAAATTAAAGCAAGTCAGAAATAATTTATTCAAAACAGAACATTATTTAGCTGCTTGCTTAAGAGTCAGCGAAGCAAATGGTAAAATGCAAGAAAGCTTCAAAGCACATCTTTGCTCTTACATAAATCTTAATCTTTTCTCCCAAGCTTTGGGAAATGCTGTTCAGCTCAGCTACTTTCACAAACAACCCACAAACTGCAGATGTTGTGATTTTTCCTTTTCAGAACTCTCTGAGGTGTCTGGTGATAGCCCCATTCATCTTCATCGCCAGCCTTTCTTTTTTCTCTGCCCGCTTCCAAAAGGGAGGGATGGAAAACAATAAAGTATTTGCTAGGGTAGATGTAGTCAAGTAGTAATATTCTCCAATTAATAGCTTCAGCCACCATTCAATGAAAAGACTTTACCTCTGGTTTCGTTCAGTTTCCTGATACCGGCATCCATGACAGCCTCCTGTCTTTAAAACTATTGGATCGCATAAACTGAGGTGCATATGATGTATAATTTTCATGTATAATGTAAATATTTAAGTGATGCAAGTATTGTTTTCCTTTCTCCACACTGAATTTCTGTCTTACCCTGTATCTCTTACTCATTGTTTTGTTGTGATAGAACTCATGTGCACTTCACATAAATTTGAGTAAACATACGGTTCCAAAGATTTAAGCTATATAAGAAAAAGTCTGGGTTTGGTCTATCTAGATTTACCATGAGAGAAAATCCTGGCCTTAGGTTTTCCCATAAATCTCAGTAGTCGTACTAGGACCGAAACATGTAGATGTTGGCTTACTGTTACGTGAATACAAAGACAATTCTTTTTCCTCTGCTTCTAAATTTTGGTTCATCTTAAAAGGAAACAAAACCGGCAAAAAAATTATTATTGCCCCTGTGTACATGTATATGGATTTTATATTTACATTGTGTCTTTTACCTGTAACTTTCCAACACTCTGGTAAAAAAGAAAGTGCCAGCAAGCTTCACAACAAATTTTGTAAGGAGAAATCAAGTGCAGACTGCAACTTGAACTCACGTAAATGAACACTGTGTCAGGTAGAATTGTGTCGGATCAAGTGCACTGCTGTGAGCGAGCTGAATGCGATGCAAATATCTGTATTGCTTCTGTATTACTTACTGCTAGTCAGATGGAAACGTATTATTGGGTGCAATACGTCGTGAAGTTGGAATGAATGAACTTGGGACAAGGGTCATCCATTAGAGTTGCTGAAGAGAGTGAGAAGTAGATAGCAGTCTAAAATGATTGAATGGTGTGTGATTACATGGCAGTGAAAAAAACATCCAAGAAGATTACATTTCGGTCCAGGGAGGTCTGAAGTAATGTTGCAGCATGAAGAACAGCTATGGTGTACTAAACACAGTGAATGTAATAGACACTAAATTCACAACAATGCTTTATAATTATATACATAATTAAACCAGCAAACTAGCCAGTTGTGTTTGAAAAAATATGCGTAGCTGAAGATTTGAAAGTGGCAAGCTAAAAGTATGCCTATCACTTTCTGACTTTCTCTATAAATTACAGGCTTTTTATTTCTGCTCTTCTTTTATTTTTCCTAAAATTGATATTCTAATGACAGCACTACAAATGGAAAAAATAATTCTCTGCCTTTTGTTCAGGCATGAGGAAGCTGAAATCACTTCAGTACTTCAGCAAAATGCAACCTTTCTTCAAACGTGTGAACATATCGTATACATTTTGCAACTGTTCCAAAGAAGTCAACTTTAAGATATATTTCTCACAAATCCATTGTTTTGACCATTATTCAGTGCAAAGAAGTACCTTCTCTTAGATTTAAACAGCTTGTATTTTTAGCACTTGTTGCACAAGCTGTTTTCCCATTGAGACAAGAAGGTACACAAAAAAACAAGACATCTTTGCTACTAACAGAAAGTCACAGTGAAAATAAACTTTGTTCTCGTGGCATATTTGTCCCGATGGAGATAGGACGGCACTCCAGAAGTAATTAGGATTTTTTAATGAAGCAAGTTAAAATGTGAATAAAAGCTCCAGCCTTTTATTCAAGCGTGGGAGACCCTATTATCCTTTTATTCTCTGTGGGGTGCCCAGTTTATATAAGTAAGTCTTTATTGCAAGAAGTCAGCAGTGGAACCTGACCCAGCCAGCTTCCCTCATGAGAGGGACTGCAGCCACGGGTTGTTCTCTGAAGACACAGCTGGAGGATGTACCTCAAGATCTTCACCAGAAGCTGCAAAATGATCTTGCCCTCCGCTATGAGGCAGAGGTTAACTTAGACAGCATTAAGATACATGACTGAAGCCTGTCCAGGCTTGAACAGAAAGATTACAGAAATATGCTTAAGTCAATTTTGCCTGAATCATACCACCTTAGCGGCACGGTTTGAGTTACGCAGTTGGCAGTAGTATGCATAATGACGCGATGGGGACCTGTTCCAGAAAGAGGGCTCTTCCTGACAGAGGTGGTGATGCTCCACTCCCTATGTGCTGAGCCCTCTATATGAGACATCAAGAGAAATGTGGTTTTCTCCTTCAACGGCCCAAGCTGTGTCGGAATATAATGCTCGTTCATGGGCCTCTCTCTGCTCACTTGGCACCTACGTCTTCCAGGCAAACACATCTTCCTCCTGTGAATGCTGAGGGTTAGTCCTAACCTCAGAAAACCTTCCAAGGTCCTGTGTATGTAATTTTATGTTTCTGTCCATGTGCTCCATAATAATATTTCAGAGCCCCAAATGTATGTGGTCTAGATTAAAAAGTAATATGCTGGGAGTCCTAACCACCACAGTGGGTGAGTACCCACAATCCAATTATTATTATTTGTATGCTTAACATATTAATATTGCAGCAGACTTAGATAATTTAGTAAAATGCTGTCCCTGTCTTCTTCATTAACAGCTGTCTTCATATATGCATTACTGTTTACATGTCGCTCCTTGTCCATAATCCATGTTGAACCAATACAAGTCTTCCAGTTTTATCTCACAACGCTGTGTTTCCAAACACTTGATCTGACCATTTCTGCTGCTGTCTTCTGGACTCTCCCTAACCTGCCTGTCACTGTCTTACGGTGATTTGGGCAACAACAGACATGGTATTCCAGCTGTGTCAGCACTTAAGTAAGCCCACCAGAAGGTTTACTTCTGGATGCATATGTGCGACGTCATCACAATATTGGTCCCTATTTGTTCATAATCTGCTGTTGTTCCTGGTCCTACTGCTGTCTAGCATGCCATTACTCGTTTATTGGTATACTTGATATTTTTTGCCCAACCATGCTTGTACGTATTGAATTCCATAAGACTGATTTTGGGCTATTCCGTGAAATTCCCAGTGTCACTGTGTTCTGATTGTTCATCTGGAATATCCACAACTCTTTCTGTTCCATCATCCACTGGAAAAGACTGAGATGGGCCTCAGGTGAAACCACAAAGAGCTGTTTTTGGAGAACCCCTTCATTTTGACTAAACCCCATTTTTAAGAAGTCTTTGAGTGAGCTTTTTTTCAAGCAGAAACATGCCCTTTTATGAGGATTCCATCTAGACCATGTTTTCTAAGTCTATGGGAATATCATACAGTTTTCCTTACATTATGGGTTGCTTTATATAAAGCTGACCTTAATGACCTACTTAAGGGTGGAATTTATGTTTAGGAGATAGAGAATTCAGTCATATTTTGGGGAGTTAGCAAAAAATGCCCAGAGTGCTGCAGTACTAAGCCACAAATTGAATGTTCTATTTAAATCTTTCTGCAGCAAATCTCCTGTAACCCAGACCCACGTCATCTGTATTGCAAACCTTGTCAGAGTCTGATTCACTCAAAAATTTAAATTTTTTTATTTATTTATTTTGGAAGTTGAGAGAGGCTTCAGTCATTTTAAATTTATTTTCTTCTATAAGTATTTTAGGCGGTCAGTGAAGCAAGCTCCATGTTATTATTGTGGTGCAGGCTATACTGAAATAGAAAAAAGACTGAATGCGGAAATCTCCACAAATCTACTTTCTTGAACATATAGAAAAAAGTGAAACTTCTGGGAAGCCAATGTTTTGAATAAAAAACAAACTGAAAACAGATTTAAAATATGTCTAAAAATGTATGCAAATTTTCTTGTCTTGCTTTGTTTTTTACGAGGCGAGTTTCATTGATTCCAGTACAGCATTTTCAGTAGATCCTTCTATCGGTGAGGTCTGTGTGGCACAACAGAAGAGTTTAGATGTAATTTATAAATAAATCCAGCATTCAGCTGACAAAACCACCAGGCAGACTAGCAAATTGGCTGGAATTCCTGGATTCAGATCTCCTGATGAGGTAATGCTTTTTGGTTTGACAGTCTATGCTGCAGAAGTTACATTTTTGCTTTCAGTGTATGCAGAGCTTTAGCTTTAATGTTTGCAGAAAATTCTTACCCTTGTCTTTTAAAACTGAGCTCTAATTTTTTTTGTTGTTTTTGGTCAGGTTCTGCTTCAGCCAGTTTTACTGGGACTTGAAACTCAAATGTTTTGAGACTTTTGAGAAATATTTTCTATCAAAGGGCACAATGATACATTCAGAAAGTTCATTCATGGTTACATGCATCATTCATGATTTTTATTCGTATATAATCTCCTATTTGTTTTGAAAGCTTGCTCCCAAAATATTCCATTGTGTAGAAAATTTCCCAGAGCACATTCCTTTTACAAGTATTACAGTCTTTTATAGGTCGCTTCTAATTTGGACACTTCAGTGAACACAGCTGCCACAATTAGAGTCAAATTTGTGATTTTCTCCATTGTGTGGTACCAGTGTGAATGATACATAAACACAGCTGGTCTGAATGCAGATTTCTTCACATGATGATGCCTATCAGCAGCAGCAGTTCTCTGAGGCACTGACCCACAGAGGCCAAATTAAAAATCAAATTAAGCACCATAAATGCAACTTCATTAATATTCACACTTTGAAAATCACAAACAGGTACCATTTATATAAGGAAATTGACTGAATGTCCCTGACTGAAGAAGTGCACAGGTCAATATAAGGTTTCATCATACCACGAGACATTTAGGCATAAAACTGTCCCCAGCTCCCGCAGATGATAAATATTCTTTCAAAAAAGCATTGTGCCTAAAAAGCATGATGCTGAAAGACAGTCTCCTTCCCCATGTGTGTGCTATTAAGTAAAAATACCAATTTTCACTAAAATGACATGAAAGTTCTGTTAAAATTGCATTAAAGTTATTTAGTTGTGCAGATGCCAGACTCTACAGTGACCGGCAGAAATTGCGTATTCCTGGAACTTAAGACTCAAAATCCTGTTAAAGTTTTGGAAAGACATCATACCGGTTGACACTGTTTGGAATAAAATATATATTTAAGATACATGTTCTCCCATCAAAAGTGGTGGTAGGGGGAGAGATTGCGAGGAGAAGGCAATGAAGGTTGCAAAGGATTTGGGAAGAGCCTGACTCTGAAAAACAGATTCAAAGAGAGAGACGGATATGGCAAATGAGGGAAAGGACTAACTGGACAAAGGTGCAGGGGATGGATGACCTGACAGTGAGAGTGCAGGGACTCAGGTGGAAAAAGAAGGGATTGAGGTAAAAGAAGGAAAAGTACATAATGATGACTAGGCCAAAAAAGCTAAATTCAGGATAAGTTGTTTGAGGAGGAGAGACTGGGAAAGCTTGAATCCTGGGCCTGTGGTGTGGATCAAAGGGATAGTGAAGAATCAAGAATAAGACAGACAGCAGTGGAGCAAAAGGAGTCAAACAGTGATGCTGGAGGAGCACATTACCAATGCAATCCAAATATCTCAGAGTGAGCAGGGAGACGGAGTGAATCTGGACTATGCAGTAATGGAGCTTGTTCTTCTGTAAAATGCCTTTTGATCTGCTGTGAAATTTGAAAGTTTCTGAATGGCACAAGGCAGCTCAGAAAGAGAGTTTCAGGCTCAAGGCTGTTAAATTTTCCTTTGTGAACCTGGATTCCATACCTGCCGTAAGTTTTGTATAAGAATAGTAGATAAATCTTTTCAACCAGACCTCCACAAGTGGGCACTGATTGCGTGTGTTCTTCTTTTTCTGGGTGCTCAGCTGAATTCGTTAACTCTTGGTTTATGCCCGCTCAAAGTAAGTGGAAACTTTATACCTGAATTTCCAAATGATGCAGCTCCTCACGTGCCAAATAGAAGCAGTTGTAATACCATCTCAGTCAGAGAAAAGTTTAGAAAATAAATCAGTTAATACAAGTGAACCATTTGAGTATCACGGTGATAAGCACTGCTGAAAAGCCCAGGAGGACGCTAATTCTGTTGGTGGAGCAAGGCTGGGCAGAAGGCAGTAAATACGGTGGCACAGGACCACGTTATCGACCCGGCAGGAGGAAACAAAAGAGAAACAGGAGCTTGTCCAGCCGATTTTTAGCAGAGTACTCTTCCTTCCTGTGAACTGAATACAGCAGTGGTCCTGACAGGAAAAACAGTGTGTGAATGTGTAATTACAAGACTGGATCGTAATGTGTATACCCAAAGGGACTGGATTAATTTTGCACAGGCAACCTTTCTTCTGACATTGCCTAACTCTGAAGCGCATGATTAGTGACTGTAAGCGGGAGCAGAGGGACTGCTCTTTTGGTTGTTCTCCTGCGTTTAAAAAAACACCCAGTAACAGCTCTGAAGCATTAATTGTATTTTATATGCAATAACGACCCCGATCATGTTCAGTTCTGGAGTTTTAGGTTAGTTTGTTTGTTTACTGAGACTGTAGTACTCGTGTTTAGTGTAGGATTGTATTAATTATTTCAGCAACCTGAACTTCAGGTTAAATAGGTATTTAGCATGTGGGTAGCAATGTATGCAGGACAACTCTGAGTAACGCAACAATTTTCTTGATAGTCTGCAGGGCCAGGCAGAATAAAATTGCTTGTTTAGTAACCAAATCTGCTTTGACATACTCTTCGCAGTCCCTTCTCAAACGACTGCTAGAGCTTGCTCAGAGACCCAGGCTGCGTGGGCGTGGGAAGAGGCATTTATATTTCTCTTTGTTCCGAGGCTGCGGTACTCTGTGAGGTGACTGTGTCGAGTGATGGGTATCGTCGTTCGGGGAGGCTGACTGTGAGGCTCCCACCGCTCTGCCTGTCTCTCTTCTGGCCTCTTTGTGTCCGTGGCTCTCTGCACTGAGATGCTCCATGGCTCTTTCCCAGTCAGTAGTGCCAATCCAGGAAGACCTGCAAGAAGGTCACTCGACGACTGTGAACATCCAGGTGACTAAAACTGGGTTTTGATTTATATGACTGTCACAGTGTGCTAGCCCTTGCTTAAAATTCCTTGCTGACCTGCCACAGAGATTGGTGTAGGGTTTGATTTTGGCTTTGGTTTCTGCCCGCCATGTGGATCCTATATAGCCACGGTGTTATCCTTGCCTGGTATTCTCACCCCATCATGCTATGATGATCCTCTCAGTTCAGTACAATATGTCGTTCTTCTATAGCTACACTTGAATTTTGGACCAAATATTTAGCAAGAAAATAAAAAATGAAGAACACCAGAGCGTTTCATGAATTCATCTTGGTTTTGCATACTTGTTCCACTAGAAAAGGAAGTTTTTTTCTTTTCTTTCCTTTCAATTCAGAATTAATTAAAAAGATTTTTCAATTTTTATCAATGCAGTGTTTTTAAAAAGCAATTTAAGTCCAAGCTGAGGTATTTGTTTTAAAGTCAAGCTCATGATTAAGTGGGCGTTTTTTTAGCTTCCAATTTCAGTTGTCGTAAATTTTTTTTCTTTTTCAAGATACACACTGAGCAGCTCCAGCAAGCAGAGTTATAGAGTAACTACACAGCAACTGTAGCTCACAGTACTATTTACTTTTTCTTACCAGAAGAAAAAGTGGTGTACTAGGGCTATCTTCCCGTTATCTATATTTATAGCTTAGATTCCTCCATTATGAGAAAAACTTGCCTCAGATTACTGGAATGTCTGACTGTTTCGTAGTCTTATTGTAATGTCCCTTGATTTGGTCTAGCTGCTACAAGGTCATGTTAAGAGCAGATTCAGCCAGAAAAGGAGAGTGCCAGATGGGGTTTGTGACATACATGCATAAACATTACAGCCACTGTATCCCATGGAGGGATGAACAGTATGTTCATACAATCTTTTTCCATTTTGGGGGGCTATAAGATCATGCGGTACAGTGTGTATCTAATGGACTACCTTTGATATGCCTTGTGAAGAAGATGCTAAACTTTACAAAATTTCAAGATAGGGATGGAGAGTAGCTCTGTAGTATCAAATGTGCCTCTGTGTTTTTCATCGTATCCAGCGTTTGTCTAGACTTGCCTCAATCTGGTTTCTCTTGCATGCATTTATATTTGGTTCAGTAGATTTTTATGGAAAGTAACATGTAATATTTTGTTTAAAAAACAGTGTTGTCTGAATCTCTTATTTTAGAAAAATGTTTTGTATTCTTATGATCAGTGGCATTTCAGCATTTAAATTTATTGATGGTAACTCTTTGTAAGACAGGAAAGCTTTATTGTCTCCTCTTAGGATAGCAATGAAAAGCAAAATGACATGATGGCAGTCAGGCTTGAAAACTGAAGCAGAATAGGCTATCTGAGGTATGTAGCAAGCCAAAGTTGTGACTTGAATCTGAATTCACTTTAGTGGTATAACATTGCCAAACAAGATCATATACTTACGTGATAAAAGCAAATTTGACTACAGTCTAGTCTATTTTGTGATGTGCTGACTACAAATCTATTTCAGGTATTTGATGGCTGGAATAAAGAGAAGAGCTCATTCTATCATGAATAAATGTTTCAGTCTTCCCAGGATAGTCTTTACAGCGTGCTTCTGAAATACCGCTTTCCCATGAGATTCTCCTGAAAGCTATGCACTCTTCCTAATGGTCATACCTGTTTCTTTCTTTCCTTTAATTTTTGGTTTGTTTTTTTTTTTTTTTTAAATAATGGTCATGAAACAGAGAACTTGGCTCCAAAATAAAGCAGGGTTGTGATTCTAGTTTGGCTGCTTGTACAGAGAAGCTATTGACACAAAATTTGGACTTGAAAGTATTTGGCTGTTAAAATGGGCTAAGAGTTGTGTTTATGGTGTCTCTGACAACAAAATTTTACGGGAACATAGACATAGTCATTTTACATCAGACCCCATGTTAAGAAAGCCTAATTATTCTCAGGCGCTATCTAGAGCAAATTTTTCAGAAAAAGGGTGTGAGAATCCAGTGAAGATCAAGGTGAAGACTATTTCCAGTTTCCTTCTGACTGATAGGAGTTTGACTTAAATCTGGAAATTGGAGAATCAATGCTGCTGCCAAACATTGCACCATAACAGTTCAGATTCTGTTATCTATATAAATGTTTTTCTTTGGCTCTTATATTCCTGACATCAAGAATTCATGGAGGAAATTAATTCTATAGGTTCATTGCATACCATGTCAAAAAAGCATTTTCATAAAACTTTTGAATATTTAATGATATTCTTCTTTCTGTTTCACTGGGTACCCTTTCACTTCATGTTTATGATTTCTAACTCCTGTTATCACACTCTACCTTTTCCTCTACCTGAGTTATTTCATATATTTGTATTCTGCTCTATTTTAGTGAATAAGAATTGAAAAGAACTGAAAAATGGCTCACTCCAAAACTATTTTGCTTAATTTACTGATTTTTGCAAAACAGTGTTCTTTATTGTACGGTAACTGAGAGCAATAGTTACCAAAGCGTGGAAGGGCTGGGCTTAAATCCCTCTTCCTGTGGGAGGATTTCAGCCCATATCTTTTGCCTTTGGAAGAGAATGTCTTAACCACCAGCCTGCACAACGTGCTAGGAAAAGCTTATCTGAGTCTCTCTTGTTGGAAATTGTTCCCTAACTCAACCTGATATGCACTGAGAGGGAAGAAAGCCTGTAAGATCTGAATTCTTCTGTTTTCTATCAATAGCAGAAATTGAGGAATGAACTGAGATTATAGGTCCTTACCTGTTTCTCAAGTCTTGTGAATGTAGCCCTTTGTTCTGCAGGCAAAGCAAAACATCAATTACTTACATATTCTGTACTAGTCTCATTCCCATTTCTTTTAGTGAGCTGACAGCACCAGTATTTTCCAATTATACTCGTGGACAGAAGTTTTTTTCCTTTTCTGAAAAGCGTTCTCATTTCTTTTCCTTGAGCATCCCCATTACTTCAGCAATATTCTCTTTGAAAGAAGTAACAAGCTCTGCGTACAATATTGCGGGTGAGAATGACAGAGTTATAGGGCAAACTGAGTTTCTGATCTCTTAAAAGTGCATGCCATTTATGTATGAAGCTTGTCTTAATTTTCTTGGGGTGAGTTCATAGACTGAAAGAAATTCCAGCTCAGATCTTCAGTGACTTGTGTGGCAAAGATGTTTAGCAGGTTTATCACTTGATCATTTGATTTTGTGTTTGTGAGTCTTCTGTTTTGGGAGGTGGGATCAACAGTAAATACAATATGCCTTTGTAAAGCAAAGCATCATTTGGTTTAATGAGCATGAGCAAGGCATAATATCACAGATTTTTGCAAGAATGATACACCTTCATGTATAGATCTGGTATATTCCTGTGTCCTTCTACACTATAAAATCTTAACTGATGAAGAGGTTGGTCTCAGGCAGTAGGATAACCAGTATCTGGCCTTTATAGAGTGAATTTTTCATTTATTTTTATCCTTTTGATATACAAGCTTCTAGCCATGGCAAACATGTTCCGTAGCATAACTAGAAGAGTGGGAGCAACTTACTTATGTTTGATAGCTCTGGAGTCTCTTAACCCTTAAAAACTTGTCAGCTTCTTTTATATAGAATTTACATCAGATCTCAGCTGACTACTATTAGTTCAAGCAAACATATATACACATATGGAGCCAGAAACTTGGCTCTGGTGAAGCTTGTCACTGTGAACTGTTATAATACTTTTATAGACAGCAATTTGGAGTATTCATTGCTATTTGTTTTAAGGACATGAAAAAGTGAGGCTATGATGCAGACTGCCTAAATCCTGCCTACAATGGAATTAAAATGCTTTAAACCCTGCTGAATCCTGGACACTGATCCAGCCTGCTTACTTAGTATTAAATTACTTACTATTAAATCCATCAGGCATTGAAATTCATTAGATGCCTCCCATGTAGTCTGAGTGTTCCCTAGGCACTAACATTTTGTCACTCTCTATGCACAGAAGAGCCTTTCTTTCTGGGGAACTGAGTGCCAAAAGGTGTATCACAGTCTAAGACGAGGCAGAAAGGTACCTGAACCAAGAAGCCCCAAATACTAGACTATGCGATGGCTGTGTCTGGCTTCACCTTATATGAGGACAGTACTGGGGAGGAAAGGGATGGGATCTGAGTTTCTGTCCCTGGTGATAAGCAATATGACAAGGACATGGTTTAATGGGAAATGCGTAAAGAAGTAAGTCCTCTTCCAACTGAACATAATAAGCTGGACTTGAGCTCTTGCAGCACTTGCTCCCTTTCAGTGTTCTGGACACAGTGACATAGTGTCTAAGGAGCTCTCGGTATTCACTAGGCCACTCTCCTGAGACATGACCTCAGCTCTGATCAGTCTGAAGATAGCCTAGCATCCAGATCTTCCACTTCTTTCACACATTTTTATTGCCAATGCAGTTCTGTGAAGTGCCACCACTCTGTGGACTAAGTGAATGGAGCCATTTTCCTTTAGCTTCCTGTGATTTCAGTGAAAAGATGAACCCCTCATTTAAGCAGACTGGATTGATGTTGTCTGGAAATGCTTGAATTCCATATATATTGGCAGGAAAAAAAGAGAAATAAATAAGCTAGGAAGACTGGATATACTTTTGCAAGTCTTCAAAGGTACCTGAATCTCTCCATTGACTTATAGAGAAGCTGGGCAAACTATACTGCCTTCCCTCGCCAAACATGTAAAACCGAGGTGATGCAGTATCTAAATTTGAGCAGACTGGATAATACCCTGAAAAACAATGTTCTGTGGCCAGATGGTTGAATGAAAATGGCATGAGTCTCCTGCGGTATGAATATTGCGAATGGCAGAATTTCACGTTACCCTTGCCAAGGAGAAATTCTGTATAATGAACCTTATTGCTGGAGGGAGGAGTCACATGTACAACCTTTTCTCAGACTCTACATGAACTACTTCGTCCAGAAGGTGCAACAGCCTACTTACTCCTTCTGCCCTGTTGTTAATGTACTGTTCTGTCTCAGCAGTACAGCTTGAGAGCAAATTGTTTTGATGCATCCAGATACATTTCTATATTTCACTGCCACTAGGTGATGATGTTCAGGGACAAAGAGCAACAGATTTGTATCTGACACTTTTGATATATCACACCACCTCCACAAGCCAATTGTTTTGTTTTGACTATTATTCCTAAATAACTGGTAACCTAAGGTATAGAGAAGTACTTGCTTAAAAGCATGAACAGTTCACACATGGATGGGGCACTGCATTTTTAGGAGGGGTTGAGGAAGGAGGAGTAGTCGTGTGTGTTTGGGAGGTGGGGGGAGTGTTGGTTTTTTTTTTTCCCCATTAAGCTTCAAATTTGTGCTTGGTGTTTTAAGAAACTGGACAAGTCAATGAGATTGGATTGCATAAACCTTATTCCATTTGACCTATTTGAAAAATCCCATGTGGACTTCACAAAATCCTTTTTCAGAGGAGGGTTTGGTGAAAGCATATCATAACCTATTGAATGGAGCCTGTTCAGATTCCTTTGGAGTCCCTGGATCTTTGCCAGGGTCACCAAATGCACCGTCAGTGTCTTGAGTTGAGCTCGCAGATGCTGCTTTGCTTGTGTTCAAATCATTATTAAATTATTAAATATGGTGATCCTCCATACGCCAAGGACAAACTTGGTCCTTCCTGCTCTCAGGTCCCCTGGCTGTGAGTGATAGACATTTCTTTTATCTGTGAATTGTTATGTGCTGTTAAAAATATTTACCTTTTTTGTACACAGTTATCTGAACAGCAGTTGCCCTTCTGCAATGCACGTATAGTTTTGAGTTTATACTGTTTCTTTGAACAGTGAGATTCCAACCTGTGAGCTCATTTATGTAATCTCTTTTTATCCTAGCTCCATATAACAGGTTTTTTTATTTCTAAGAAGGGAGATGCAAATTAATTGTAATTTACAATAGATAGTAACCTCTAACACTTAAAAAATCATTATCCTGAGGATCTTTTTCAATCAGAAAAAAAGATTGAACTGCTAATCTGTGTATACCTTTCATTTTGGTGGCTAATTAACATTTAACAGGGAGTTCCTCTATCTTCTTTGAGGTTTGGCCTTGAAATGACATTATGGAGAAGCCATACAAAAACTTTAACTTTTAGGACATACTACTCCTATTTTTACACTTTTTCCTTTAACGGTGGATATTAACTCAAAGGTTTTACCACAGTGTGTTCAAGGCACTTAATGACTCTGTTATAAAACATCTGACATTCCTGTTTGCTCCTGAGCATTTGTTAATGTAAGATTTGGCAGGTTATGTAGCCCGAGACTGAACTTTATGCCTCTTAAAGAGTTTAATGTCTTTTTATGGTGGTGGAATTCACTTCTGATTACTGGTTAAAATAATCATTTGTCTAGACGCTTAAAATTAAAAGAATGTTTTGCTGCTTTTTGTATGAAGTACTGATGATGTTGCTATGAGCCTTGAAGTAATTTTCTGCATGATTTCATTTGATCCTTAACCTTTTGATTTCTTATATAAAATAAATTGACAGTCAGAGAGGGATTATGTAAAAAGTTCATTGAATAGCCAAGTCACCTGTTCTCTGCAGACTTCTCAGATCTGGTCAAGAGCTTTTCCAACAACAAAAAAAATCTCTTTCTGCTCTTGAGGGTGAGGAGGAGAGACAGGGAAGGCTGTTTGCTGAAACCCAGTGTCTTGAAGAATTGCGTCAGTTGGTTTTGATGATCACCTAACCAGCTGGGCCTGGTTTCTTCCTCACGCTTTGCCCGGCAGACACCCTTCGCATCACTTCGCAGGTCTTCTGCTCAGAGGTGGCTTGGGAGCGAGGAGTACTCCGAGCCTGAGAGCCGTCTGGGGGGAGGCAGGGTTTTGCCAGCCCCACCAATACCTTGAGGTGTCTGGGAATTAGGGCTGCGCTGAAGCCCCTAGGACTGAGTCCTGCACACCCAGGCTGCATAGTGCTGGATCCGGAGGCAGTATGTACGTGCCAAATAAGCCAGAACTACGTAGTACGTAGTTTAGGCCAGCTTCATAGCCTTAGGTCAGCTTCATGCTGGCTGCAGAAGGACAGGTGATGTTAGCCTGCTAAAACGTTGATCTCTGTATATTTTTTGACCAGGACAAATGCTTCATGTGCTTCGTTGTTTGTTTTCTTTGTTTGTTTTTTTCCTTAATCTGGGATTATCGGGAGTTGTAATGTCAAATTTGCAGGATTTATTGTTTACAGCACTTTATAACTGAGGTTATTTTTATCTTAATTTCGAAAGATCGGAGTAACATGTACACATTCTGAGAATGCATCCCTACACAGAAACATCTATCTTTCCAATTTGAAATGAAACGCTTCTTAAATATTGACTTTACCAACAGTACAGGAATTGTGAGTTCTGAACATCTCTATTGATGATGTTGATCAAATTAATTTATTTTAGGGATGCCATGTCACTGGTTTTAAATGACTAAGTACCTTCTTGGAAGAACAAGCAGAGTACTGTTCTATGATAGTCTGAGAAATTCAGGGTGGGTTTTTTTTTATTTTCTTCATTTAATATAGTATAGCCATCCTGTGGTAGAATTAGAGAGACATGGCTCCAGCTGTGCTACTCAGCGTCTGTAAGCAGAATTAAAATTGCATATAAATGGTTTAATTGCCCTTCAGTTTGTAATATTGCAGACTCAAGCTGTGACTAAATTTTTTTTTAATCTATAAATATAGGACTAGCATTTGTTAATATTTTATGCATAGCCATTCTTATTTATGTTGTGGATTGTGGGCAGTAAGATAAGGTATGACCTCAGAAGACCTACTTTTGGTAGATGTAGCTCTGCAAAGCTGGTACTTGACATTATTTCCATACCTAGGATGACTCACTAGATTTTGATTAACGTTTTAAAAGAAGCCAACACTCATTAAATACAAAGTAGCTGTTATCAACAGCTACTATAAATGAACCCTAATGGGGGTTATTGAATTTCATTTTATATATCAGCAACAGCTGGTCTGTTCAAAGAGTTCCCATTCAGCTTCTTACAGTCCCAGGAACTTGAATTTTTTTTTAATAAGATGGAGGGGTGCAATCTCAAATTGCTGATGGGAATAGAGGCCTCCTGGTGCCACTGGGAAACTATCAGAGGTGTGCAAAGTCAGGGATAATAAAATATGACAACGTCTTGTATCATATCATTGAATGGACTGTTCTTATTTTGTATTCACAAAAGCTTCTCCAGTGAGATGAAAAGGTGCAATTAAGCTCATCCTTTATAGCGGGAGGAGTTTGGCCCTTCTGTGAAGCAACACACCCTAGATCAAATAGATAATATTTTTCTAGTCTTAGGTGGAAGACATTTTAGCTGTTACGAAGAAACAATGTGCGCGTGGTCATAGTTATATGTTTATTTTGACAGGAAATTATTTTGACTGCTTTTCTAATTTAATTTTCTCCTGAATGGAAGGAAGGAGGAGACAAACATCTACGTTTTTTCTCTTTTAGTGCTTATATTGCTGTATCAGCAAAAACCTGTTCAAAGTCTATGAAACTATGAATTTCTGTCATTTCATAGCCCAGAAGATATTATTATTCATTTAGCATAATGGATAGATTGTGATTGCTTATGCTAAATAACCTAGACATCAGCCAGATACTGTCACAGAGTCAACAAAATGGTGTAGTGAGTATAATATACTGCTTCTATAATGGAAAAGCGTATGTTTTTCAGTTTTATAGCTAGATGAGGAAAGCACAGTTAGTTCATCCTGTCCTCTTTGGGGGCTGAGATAAAAGCATATGCATTTTTCATGGAAAGAGGCAAACACCTGGGCAAATTATGGCAATGTAGCAAATTGGGGTTTTCTATCTATAGTTCAACAGTGACCCTAAGGACTCAATAAACTCCTTTCAGGGAATCGTACCTTTTGCGTACAGTACTGTTACATTTTTCACCTCCACATCTGCAATAACATATAGAGTAGTAGCATACTCCTGTCAAGGCCCTATTGAAATAAAGAACTCTTCAACAAGAATATAGTTGCTGCTACTAATGATATGATTTGCAATTGCAGGCTAGGGTTCATGCATGTCATGGTCATGTATGTCTAAAGAATGATAGCAGAATATGAATTCAGTTTAGTCAGACCTTCCGTGCTGTCTTATCTTGACAAGTCTAGTTTGACTTTCTCTCTTCTTTTTTGTTTTCTTCTTTTTCTGTCTTTCTTTCTTCCTTTGTTGTGCTTTCAGAAACAAGGCATTACAGGTGAGGTTTTTTAAAAGAAAAAACTGCTAGCAATGTCTCCCTGCTAGTCCTGTGTGTAATTTAGTAGCTTAGAAAAGACTCTAAAGTACATGCAGCATTGATTTTACTTCTTATTCCAAACCACCACTCAGAATGGACAGGCTTCTTATCCTTAAAACTATCTCTCTGCAGAATCCTAAGATCATAAAAGGAATAAAACCACGACAAACTGATTATGCTTAAGAGGGGACCATCATTCTATGTTCTTGTAGATAGTTTTAAAACCTCTATCACATTGCAAGAGGCAAACTTTTGCTATGCTTCTCTCAATCGCTGTGTTTATGCAAAAACTCTGCAATGAAAATCATCTCCAGTGCTTTCAGTGAGGAGACTGTAACTCCCACTAAGTGATTCCCTGCAAAAAGCACTGCTAAAGTGGACTGGTCAAAAGTATTTTATTCCAAATTTTGTAAGGGCTCTTTGTATATAGTCCAGTTTGAGTGCACACGATACCATCTATCATCCTCATTTTGCACTCAAGATACTGTTCATCTCATTTGTGTTTATGATGGAAGATTAATGGATAAAATCAAAGACCTGTTGCATGTTTTTTCACAGACACACACACAGAGAATATTTTATATTGTAAACTGCCCAGGAACAGGTGTTTTCTGATCTTGACACAAAGTTCTTGTTTTATTTTCATCTGAAGATGTTTCCCATGCTAATGTGCTACTGGCTTAAATAGAAGTGCCAGACAGTATTAGGACAATTCAGTTATCACATTCTTTGACGAGCCTGATTTTGCCTTCCAAAATAGGAACCATATAAAGGGCAACATTTCTCTATTTGTTTACAGCCCCTCTCTGCACATCTTGTGGCTACTTGCATTCATAGGACTTTCCTAAAACTCTTAATTTAACAAAATATACACCAGGTACCAGCTCTCAACCTTCGGGTAACAAAATGCTTCCTGGTACGACATTAGCCTTTGTTATATATAAGGGCACTGCTGAGATGCAGCCCCTTGCTGGGTTGGCCCAGGCAGTGCAATCACCCTGAAGAGCAAAGTTCCTCATACGGTGCAAATGTACTCCTTCCTGATCATATACACTTCCATGTTACTACATTAAGTCCATAGGAGCACATATTTCATAAACTGAGAACCGCTGATTATGCCTGAGTTAAACTTGAGGTTTGGATTGGTGACAATCAATGCAGCTGGCTGGGTTTGGGAGACTGGTATTTTTAGGGATCCCATGACAATGTAAGCACTTCTGCTAAGTGATTGCACCTCACTGTACAAGAGATTTCTACTTTAAATGACCATAAGCAGAAGGATACCTGTGAAAACATCCTTCTTAAAGGCACTGTCATACATACCTAACTTGTCAAGAGTGCATTGATAGCAAAGGAAATTTTGCTAGTAGTGAGGCTCACAGCACATGCTAGAGCAAGCTGATTGTAGGAAATGCTTGATCTTTGCAAACTCCCATTTTAAGCTGACTGCCACCTCTTTATGCATTGTATGTGAAACATCCTGCATTTTTCCAGAAGAGGTAGTAGAGGTACTGCACATAATTGTGCAGTAAAAGTAGTCTTGATTAAAAAGTGACCAGATGAGATTAAAAATCTCTAGTGAAGGAAACCACAGGATACCATGATTATAAAGGCAGAAAAGATTAGATACCTCAGTTCAATTTGCCTTTGAGTGCAAATACTGAATTTGGGTCCTGATTGCTGAATAAAGCTTCTTCCTTACTCATATGATACAGCAGTCGTGGAGTGTCTCCGAGTACCGTGTGCAGGAAATGTCTGATAAAACAAAGTTACATCCTGAAGTGCTCGTTCCTGGGGGCAGAATTCTCTGATTCAGAATGTGCTGTGTTTGATGAAATCTTCCACAAAACCAAAGCAGAGTTCAAAAGAGGAGCATCTATTTCCCTGATGGCATCAGCAGTGAATCTGATGGAAAAGCCACTTTCACCAAGCAGCTGCAAGGCTCAGGGGGATTCTGCTTCTCTGGAAATATTGACACATTTGCATTTAGTCCCGTTTTGACCAAAATGAGACTCAGTAACAACAGAAAAAAAAATCCCTTTTCTGCCATTAGGGAGTCTGACTTGTCAGCTCGCTCTGTCTGCATCTCATGTGGTGGAGAAGACTCTCTTCCGATGTACAGAACTTTGGCTGCGGGGCATTCCCAAAGAGGAGCTGGACTCAGCATTAGGCTTGCCTTTGAGATCCGCCTGTGCCACCTTCTGTTCCTTGTGAAAGACTTGCTTATTTCTTAAAAGCTTTTTCTTGTGGAGGGAGCAGTGGCTAGCAAATGGAAGGCTTTGACTGATGCAGTAATAGAAACCGGAGTTGGTAGGAAACAGATATTTCAAATCTGTGCATAATTCCAACATTTGGAGCGTAGGTTGGTGGCAGATTTGTGCTAATGCGAAATGGAAAGAAACCCCAAATTTCAGTTTCTCATGAAACAGATATTCCTTTCTCTTCTCATTGTCTCCAACATAAGCGCTGATGGTTTTGGTTTTTCATTAATGCAACATCCTATATAAAATTTAAAAGTAATATCAGCTGTAGGCACCTAATTAGTATTAAATCTTGATAGCTTAAGAAGCATGAATCAAGTACTATCAAAATTTGGCTTTTGATTGTCTTCCATTGAAAAGCAACTTGTCAGTCAACATAATTCCACAAAGTAGATACATTTTTGATAGTTGCATTTTTAAAGGAAAACTGTATTGCCTTATCATAACAAATACTTTCTTGGCAGTTAAGAGCCAGCTTTCCAAGTGCTCTATTCCTAAAAGTGGTACTACTTGTTGTTTAGTTTAGTATTTGGCCAAGGCTTCTGTTTAATAAGCCTAGTATTTGATTTAATTAAGATTTAAAAGATCTAAGGAAATATTTTTATGGGTAGACATTGTCAAGAAATTGAATGTTGGCAGGAGTATTAACAAGCCCTGTCATTGCTACCGGGTAGCAAATAATATCTCCTTGACGTGAATAATGCTTGTGAAAAATGCATCAGTTTGCATTGTCACCTTGAATCTTCCTGCTACTGCTTTAACAAGCCTTTGTGTTAAGGGCTGAAAGAGTTGGGGTTGTTCAGCCTGGAGAAGAGAAGGCTCCGGGGAGACCTTATTGCGGCCTTCCAATACTTA
>JAVKLA010000027.1:11472431-11495739 GCA_034782735.1 Sagittarius serpentarius
CCCATCCCTGGGAACACCCAAGGCCAGGCTGGACGGGGCTCTGAGCAACCTGATCTAGTTGAAGGTGTCCCTGCTCAGCGCAGGGGGGTTGGACTAGATGGCCTTGGATGGTCCCTTCCAGCCCAAGTCGTTCTACGATTCTGTGTACTGGAGACATCTATGTAAAGGTGTAGGTTATGGGTGCAGTAAACATATACAGAAAAAAAAGTAACTGTAATACAGTCAATAGCAAGGAGAAAGCTAAAAAATCTGGACTACCACTAGTAGTGCGCAACCTGAGGAGTTAAAGGATTGCTGGTCCTTTTTTAAAACATGACAGAACTGAGAGAAGGATGGATGTGCAAATAAAAAGTAACTGGAGGGAATAAAAAAGAAATTCTTGGTGGCATGGCAGTAGGGTGGGGACACTTCCTTCCTGAGAAGGACCAAAAGGACTGCAATTGGAGAGGCTGCATAGGAGACAGTGGAAGAAAGTACATACTCTGAAATGAGAAAGCAGCCTACTACAGTGTTGACTACTTATCCTATAGTATGGTGCTAAGTAACTCTTTAAAATCACTTCCTCTGACAAAGCAAATGACCCATTTCTATCTGGCAGAGGATGAAAAATAAAATTCATAATGATAGAAGTGTGTCCTAGGAGTTCTTTGGTAAGTTCAATGTGTAAGTTATGTGCCTGATGCCAGCTTTTATCTTGCTCAGCATGAGCTCTCTTTCTGTGGCTCCAGGGGTAGAAATGCCCAAATGGAACAATGCTGAATAGTACTCAACTTTTCTAAGACAAGTGCCAAATACACATTTATACTAAGGACTCTATCACAGCCTGACAGAGGAAGGTTCATTAGTATGTAGGGGAAGGTACTTACCCCAATCTTGGCTTTTTTTTTTTTTTTTCCTGTCTAAAGGAACTTAGTATTACATTTTCTCATCACTGCACTAGTATTCTCTGATTTAATTAGATGATTGCCAACTATTCTAAAGTATTAATGACTTTCTAACAGCTAGTCTGACAAAATTTCTTCCAAGTTGCAAACGACTGTGATTTGTCCAGGGTCGAACTTCAGCGAAGGCCCATGCATAGTGATAATTTCGCCCTACATAGTAATGGTTCTGTGGCTGGGGTCCTCCACTGCTGAGATTTGCTGTGACCTCCCCGCTGTTCCTAGCCACCACGTATAAGTTTCCGCTAGATGGTGCGTAATCACCTTCAGATCCATTTCTGTGAGGTCTCCGATCCTTTAGTACAACACCAGGCAGATGCCTGCTCAGGTTTTGCAGGCAGCATAGTCGCAGTATGTGTGCACCAGCTCATAAGCCCTCGCTCTCAGCCAGATTCATTACCCTGGGGCACCGCGGCAGAGCAAGATCTCTTGGTGCTGTTCCTCCCTTGTGCCTTTCTCCCCAGGAGAGCAGCGCAGAGAGAGGGAGGTGTTAGAGATAAAACAGAGGGGGGAAATTCATCCTGCTGGGAGCCTGCCAACCTAAAAAAAAAAAAAAAAAAACAAAAAACCCCCCAACAACGAAAAAAAATCACAAAAAGAAAAAAAAAGTGCAACAAAGTGCAGGGTAGATTTGCTGGAGGTAGTTTGAATGCTGTAGATGGAAGTCTGTAGATGACATGCTGTAGATGACCGTACTGAGTCACGTAGCCAGACCTAGAGGCATTTGGGACTGACTTGTGCGCTCAGGGGCAGACCTCTTGCCTCCAGGGGAGGTCTTTGACCTGAAAGTGCCCAGGGAGCCTTGGTGTTGCCGTGTTAGAAGGCAGCTGTGCTGGAGTCTTCACAAACATTTGGACTAAGGTTTCTAAATGTCACCTTTTAAGTCTTCCCTTTCAAGTCCACTTTGTAAGTACTTCAGCGAATATTTGTTCCGGCTTTTCAGGGAGCGTGTCAGCCTTGCCTTCTTCCCTTCGCTCTTCCTCGGCTTCCAAGGAACGAAGTTTTACCCATGTAACTCTTCAAAAGCATTGTTGCAAAGTCAGATGCCTGAATAGATGCAGGGCTTTTGTTTAACACTGGCATGGGTGAAGATCTTGCACCACAATACAGACTGAAATAAGGTTGTGTGACTTGTTTGACCAATGCAATGAAACTGCATGGTTCAGATACCAAATACAGCAAATAATTTAATGAAGAAAAAAATGCATCAAATACATGTGAATTCTAAATTGAAGGGAATTACAATCTGCTGGCAGATATTTTGCAAGGTAAACATGGGGCTAAATTGTTCCCTAAAATTATTCACTCACTCGTAATCACAGTCAAGAAAAAGACCTTCCTTGAGAAGAGTAAGTGCAAGAATAGCACTAATCTTAAGGAAGGGCTAAATCACTGAACCTGTATACCAGATCAGTAGACTCAGGTGATGGAAGGCAGCCACTGTTCTTTGGCACTGAAGTGCTTCCAGATTGCATCAAATTATCAAAATTCTGCAGAGGGCTGGGAGGATGGCAGTGACCCTCAAGCCTTTCTACATGCAAAGTTCCAAAGCTTCTGGTATTTCTTGCGATCATTTACTGATTTTCTGTCACCCACTACACAGGAGAAAAAAAAACCGCACGCACAAAAAAATAATCATCAAAATAGGTTATTTGCTTTTTCTTTATGATAAATTTAATTTTGTATTCCTCCTTCCCTTCCAGTTTCTGTTACCAATATTTACTGCTCATCACTCATTTTTCATTAAATACCATTTATGCTAAAACTGGGTTAGTGGTAGGAATATCTATCCATGAATATTTTGTCAAATTGGAAATTGCTGACTGCAGCTCTCAGAGTAAATCAGAGTTCATTACTAAATTAAGCTGCCCTGATTACAGTTTTACTTTGTGATGGTTTTTGCATCTATACTAGATACGGGGACAGCCTGGGTGCCACCCATTTAAATTTTCACAGTGCAGATAGGACCTTAGCGTGTGTTACAATCGTTTTGTTTGAGCATATCCATTTGGGCACATATGTGATCATTGATTATATATCTCCTTGCAGGTCCCCAAAGTCCGTATTTAGTGACATTTAACCATTATTCTACTCCCCTTTGCAACAGCTTACTCTTGTCAGCTTGTATACAGTGGGATTTTCAATCCTGTGCACAATCCTGTGCACAGCCTCTGCACAGACTCCCCATACCATGCCCAGAAGGAATTTCAAGGAAGGGTTTGCCGAAAATGGCTAGCTGAGTGGGAAGTCCTGTAAATTAGAAGTGAAATGGGAGAGATGCGTAGAAGAGAGGAAGGAATCTCAGTACCTGAGGTTGTGAGGGTGGCTGGCAGGCCAAGGTGAATGTCACATCTCTGTCTTCACATCTTGTCCTCAAGCATCAGTAACTGCTGGAACTGAGCATCTAAGTCAGATCAAGTATTTAAGTAGCCCATGCTCTTTTGTCAAAACTAGTTCAGTTTCATTGCTCCTTCTTAGCTCTTTGCATTTATTTACCAGTCCTCCCTGCTCTGCTTTGGATGGCAAGCTCCCTGCCCCTCCTCGCAGCTGTGACATACCTCATGCAGGATGTTAAGTGTATTTGGTACCCTCAAGGCATGTCCACAGGACCCAGGGGCTGCTGTTGAAATATGTGTTCCCTCAGCTGAACAAGGATCCCCTTCCAAGTCTGCCTGGTTCTACATGTCTCAGGACACAAGGGAGGGCTACGGGAGCTGAAGTTTAAATGGCTTTTCAGCTGATCAGTGGTAGAAACTCCGATGTCCAGGGACCCAGATCTAGAAGTATTGGAAGCTGAACAGCAGGTGGGTGACACCTGAAGATGTCAGTGGCGTGTTCTTGCCAGACATGAGGACCCAGATACCAGGTTGCACTGGCTGTGTACATACTCATAATGAAGCAAGGCCAAAGCACCGGCATGTGATTGCCCTTACCATTAGCCTCATCCCTGGCAAAGCTTTGGCATGGGCCAGCTATCACTCCCATAGCAGATCAGATAGACATGGGCGTGACTGCTCACTAGCGCATTCCTAATGGACAGTTGACTTACAGGTAGGGTCTCAGACCACATTATTTGCTAGTACAGTTGTAGCCAGAGGTTCTCTGAAATGAGACAAGGAAATGTTTCTCCACCTCCCAGTCCTTCAGCCTGATTGCTCAGCCATGCTCTCACACTGTGCAGTGATGATACAGAGCTGACAGTAATGAGATGACCGTGCAGTGTCTTTGATTTTCTCCTATGAATACCTGTGTCTGGATTATTGGCCTGACTGAAGCTTCTAACAGAGTAGAAACACTTGAGTTACTATGTTGTTTAGCTGGGTCAATAGATAATGGGTTCCCCTGTTTAGCGATTGTATTATTGAAGAGGCTTTTGGTTATAGATTCTTCTGAGACCCATGATTTCTGTGAAAATATAGTCATGGAGGACAGCTTCCTCAAAGTAATTTTTCCCTGTTAGAGTGTAACAAGCAGGAAGGAACAGGTCAAAAAGGCAAAGTTTAAATATCTATCGTTTTGCCTAAATCTGCTGTTTTTCTCGTAGAGTTAAGTAGCTTTGACTTAGCCTTGATGCTCTGTGGCCTTTCAAGGTCTCCTGAGCCTGACCTTTTAACTGCTTTTTGGACTTGTATTTGAGGAGTACCTACCAAAAAATTGTCAGGGTTTCAGTTACCGCAATACTCATGCCACCATATAGCAATATGAATTTTTTGTATCACATACACTGAAATATTCACAAATTCAAAAGGTATAGGTATCATCACTTTTGTCTCTCAGCAGAGTTCACTTTATTTTATATTCATTTGGTTACTTGACTTTCCATGCAACCTTTTCTAATTCTCACACCCCTCTTCATGAACTGAATAGTTCCACTGCTGAAGTTGGTCTGTTCATACCGAGTATAATTTTCAGCAGAAGTTTTCCTGGCTCTTCAGAGGTTTGTGTGCTCTCTGAGCCAACTGCTGGGCCAGAAGGCAGATGCAGGGATGCTGAGAAGCAGTCTACACTGCTTCCCGTAAGAGTGTCCCAGGAGTGTCATGCCAGTCTCCAAAGGTTGCCTGTAGGGCACAACCAGGCTGCAACCTTGTGCTGTGGCAATACAGTGTTACCCAGCAGCCGTCCTGCCAGGCATACCATTTATTATTCACAGGCTATATCTCCCAAACTGGAGCCACACTGGAACTATTTTCAAGCCACATATGGCTCAGCAGTTTCAGCTTGGTGGTTCTGAAGTAAGTGAGACACATTGCATAAGCCATGTGCACTAACGTCGGTGGGAGGAATTGTGAAATGCTGCATACATTAAGTTTTGTTGTATTAGGGTGGTGCCTATGACAAAGTCTTGCCTGAGAATTTCTGATACTACAGGGTCTCCCGAATTTACATTTTTCATGCTAGATACTGCTTCATGCTAGCAGTTCAAAGAAAAGTTTATCTGTTTTATAAACTTACAGCTGTATTTCTGTTTTCTGGCCTATAGGATGGTTTTCCAGTCAGACAAACTGTTTTGGGTTTTTTTTTCCCAAACTCTGATCAAGACTTCAGTGACTAAAATTATGACAAAGCTTCCCAGAAATGGATACATCTGTTTAAGATTCAGATTTTGGCCTATAAATAGAATACAGGATGACATTGAACATAATGAAGAGTGCACATATCGTCACATATTTAATATGGTGATGGTGCTGCAAATGGATAATTGAGGATTGGCAACACGAATCATTTAGAATTATGTTCTCAATTCTACGAACGTTCTTATGGGCTCTTATAAAGTCAGTGCCAATTAACAAGGGCACCTGGGCTCCGAGATAAATGTGTTTGTAGGTATCTAAGACAAGAACATTCTTCAAGTTAAATCTTCCTCCTTTAATGACTCCCTAAATGAGTCCCAGATTAGGAGATAAGCTGCTCCTTGCGGATGCCTACACTGGGAGAGTATCTGCTGTGATTTCTAGTGGTAAATCTGACTGACCAGCCATGGGAGTCTGATATACTTGCTTATTTATTTACGAGTGCTGGACCCTTTGACTCTAGATGCAGCTGAGGGAACTCAGCCACTGTGAACGTCAAGCTTAAATTAATACAGGTGGTCTGAGCCTCACATGAGAAAGTTGACTTTGTGTGTTCAGTCTCAGACTGAAAATACCTAACTGCATTCAGATCTCTTTACACTGTGTGTAGAGAGGTATGGGGAAACAAAGTATGTGTGCACTCTGCATAGAAATTTTAGGTTTTCTTTCTTCTGAGAAAATATTTGTATGTCTCCCTGGGAGGCTAAGCCCAAAATTCCTCTATGATTAAATAGTAAGAGCTCCTGTCGGCAAAGTTGTCAGATGTGTGTTAATATATGGTGCTTTGGTGGAGTTATTTAGGCTTTGCTACTTACTAAACTGTAAAGGATTTGTTTCTCGGTGTTCAGATGTCATCTTTGATCCAGCAAGATTTAGCTTAAAGACCTTTTCCTCTGTTCTTTGGCAAGCAATCAAATCCAGCTTTCCTTCATAGTCTTCTGAGAAACGTATCAAGATTATCAGGATTTCTAGTACCTCACATTTTTTCACTGTATTTATTGAACCCCATAGATTCGAACTTGTTCTGCAAACATGTATGAGCTGGAAATTCATGTTGCAAATAAGAAAAAGTCAAATCAATTCAGACTAAAGTATATATATTTTGGCAATTAGGCAGTATTCCGTGCTAACACGTCTGTGGAAATTTTCCAGGGTTCTGCTTCTTGATCAAAAGAGCTCAATGTATTAAATGGGATGGGATATGGTTTACAGTGCTACTTTGCGCCGAGATTTGGAAGAGGGCCTCAAAATGCCACGCCTTTTCCTCTCCTATCTTGCCTCTTCATGCAGTCTTGCACTACTCCATACTGTGTTTTGGTTTTCTTAAGGCAAAATGGCCCGTTGGCCAATGTATTTGACCTTACCTCTACAGTACTTGAGTCTCCTCCTACCCAGGAATACCCCAGTGAGATTGTCAAATTCCCCTTCTGCTTGCTGCCCTTCTGAAAGGGTTCAAATTCAAGGTCTCCACTTTAGCACATTTTAAGCAGCAGTTTTAGTTTCCAAATGCTTTTTCCCTTGTGGGATCTTGTCCTTTTACACTCTGATGTTTCACCTTCTGGTATTAGAGGTGTAAACTATATATGGCCTGAATGTTTTGACTGTCCTTTCATAGGCCAAAATGTGATCGCAATTTATTAAAATTACTTATTCTGTTCTTCCTGGCGACCTTTGGAAAACCTGGCTGAGAGTTTGGAAAAGGGATTTGATCCAAAAAGCAGAATGTAAAGGAAACCAGAGAAGTCTCTGTGGCTGTATGGAGACACGCTGATTATCTTTATCCTTCTGTCTGTTCAGCAAGATCATTACATTATGTGTAATAGGGTTGGCAACGCATTCATTGCCTTTACAGAGTCCACAGAATCCTCTCTTCTGACCCGTAAGTAGAAGGTGATGGGTACAACTAGAGGAAAAGTGTAGAAACTAGTGTAGAAAGCCAGTGTATTTCCTTGGCTGGCATTATATGTTTCTAGCTAATGAATGACTTAAAATTGTTAGGAGCTGTAGCAAAGCTTATTTACAGCTCTATTGATTTTTGTTATCATGAGCGCCATTATTGCCTTCCCTTAGCCTTAGATGAATGATCCGTAACTTAATAAATGAAAGCAGTGTATGTTCATGTTCAGAAAAGGAAGCAGGCTGGTGCAAGTTGTATGACCACTAACAATTAAAATAAAGATTTTAAACATTTCTTATTAAAAAGATATACGCAGTTTGTGAGGCCCAGCTGTTGATGTGGATTCTGTAATTCAGTTAAGCAGCAGACAATAAAAACTGGTGTAAATAAATGAGGCAGGAGAGATCAGGTGATACAAGCCTGGACTGGGGTGTCGGGGACCCGGGGTCTATTTCTAACTCTGCCGGCCGTTTGATCTGATGCCAGGCTGTTTGAATCTTTTTCTCTTTGCACTTCTTGTCTGCCATATACAAGTCCTTTTGAAGTATAGTTTTCTTATTACCGTTTTGAAAAAGTGATGAAATGGATCCCAGTTTCTGTCAGCATCAGTGGATGTTAGAACAATACAAAATTAGAAACTCACACCTATTACTCAAATTTATCTTCCAACACTAGATCAAGACTGAGAGATACTGTTCTACTACAATTAATAGATACATATTACATATGGCAACCCCACTAATTAAGGTGGCACAATGTTCTTTAAATGTTTCCATTGAATCACTTATAAAAGGACTTGTCAGGAAGCTAATTCTCCCATCTGCAAAATGTTTCAGGACTGCAGTACTTCTTTCATTTAGTGTTAGCGTTGCACTGTTTTTCCAAATGGATCCTCCTCTCTCCCCTCCTCCCCCCCGGTGTTATCCAAATGTGTGTATCTGCCTTCCATCTGAGATGAGCCAATAGTGCTCTGGTTAGAGACAGGGCTCCTTCTGGACAAGATAACATCTTAAAATGAGATTTTCCTGGTCTTAACTTCTGTTCAAATGAAAATTTTATTTGTAAAACACAGGTTAAAAAAAACAAACCTGTTTCTGAGAAGGAGAAAAATGTAGGGAAAGAAACAAAATTAATCATTCTTAACCATAGAAATAGCATGATCAGAAAATAGTTACCGTAGAGTAGAAATTAGTTGTTTGATTTTGAGTATAGAATATATTCATGTGATTGTTTATGTTTGATTAATTGGAGAAGGTTATCCCATAAGATGTAGGGAAAGAGGATAATTTATGTTGTGCCAATGTACCTGGAAAATCACATACAATCAGCTTGGAGCATTTCTTGTCCTGAACTGGCATGTTTCCTCCATGAAGTGACAAGCAAATAATAGTCTTTAAGAAGGACACCTAGGAAACACTTTTATCTCTCTTTTTTCTGATTCCTGCTGTGGAATACTTTATTTCAAAGTCCTACAATGAACCTTGCACATTCTGGGGCTAACTTGGGCCGTGGAGCATAGAATCTGTTACAGTTCTCCGCTCAGTCATTCGAACCTGTGGGAAGCACAGTCACAGATTCTTCTTTCTAGGCAACACAGCATATTTAATTGCAGGTGCCTCCAGCTGGTCATGAAATCTTAAAAGGAGATGAAGACTTAATGCTATGCTTTCCAAAATTATTTTTAAGTTTGTGCATCCACATATGACAAGGACTGATAGAAGTAAGCGCCCCAAAATACTTAATGTATCTTTCAGAAACACGCATGGGATAGATATCTTGAATTCACAGTTGGATTTGGCAACTTTTCAGTTTTTAATTTATTTCAGTTAGTGAAGCCCTTTTTCTTCTCCAGCCCTTACAAAAGGGTAGTATTTATCCTTCCATTTTTCTGTATGAGAAGCCAGAGCCATGAGAGCAGTCTTGCCCATGATGACACAGCAAATGCAAATCTGAGGCTCAACCCCAAGCCGGCCTCCGTTCCATAGATGGCTGTAACTACTGAAATATGTGTTAACTAATGTTGGTGAAACATCAGTGTTATCCATGACTAAGTAGCAGAGTAGGAGTGTGGAAAATGAAGATCTGGCATAACTGTGCAATGAAAGGCATTATGTCCCCACGCAGATGATGCGTTTCTTTTAAATCTGAGTTGTAAGCAGGTCTTCTGTCAGTAAAGCGCATGCTTAGGGTTATATAGTGCGGTACATTGTGTGCTCATGAACAGTCACACTCAGAAATGCCTGTTGGCTTCTTCCAAAACGTGCAGTGTTCTGAATGATCCCAGCACACCAAGTACCATCAAGATACAACACAAAATTAGGTCAGCTTAGGGCACAAGTACACAGCATCAGAAATGCCCTGTAAATAGGCAATACTTGATCACAAAATGGTGTCAGCAATTAAGACAGACTTTTGTCCTCTTTTCTTCCTTCCAAGCTGATTGAAAGGGAAAAGATGGAAAACCTTTGAAAGGCATGGGAATCCAGCATTAAACTCGGGCTGCCTGGTGTTACCACTTTGAGGCCAGCTTTACTCAGGTAAAACTTCTGAATGCAAGTTGACAGAAGAGCTCTGGGGGAAAAAAAGAAAGCTAAGTCAGGAAAAAGCATGGGAAGATCAATCCTTTAGTTCTCCAAAAGGCTTCATTTAGTATTTTGCTGAAGCAGCTTTGTTTTGGTCTCTCCCTCGCACATTGTCATTTAAGTATTGCTTGTAAATGTTCTTTGCTGTTGGTTCAGAGCTCTAGGAAGTATGTCCAACACTAGGTTATTGCTGTCTAGGCTATTTTACTAAAACATCATGCACAAAAATTTGCACTAGGTGCTAGGATATGATAAAAATGAATTCCCAGTTATGGATAACAAATAGTACAGGAGGATGCTTATAGCACTTTTTTATAGAAACCATTAAATCAGATATTTACTCAGTTTCTCATTGGAGGCTATTCAGAATTTAACTGACTCACAAACGGATTGTGCAATAAAGTATGGGATACTATAAAAACAACAAAACAGTAGATTGAACTGAGACAAAACTATACCTTTGGGTTTTTGGGAGCAATAGGGTTTTGAGGTTTTGAAGTCTTTTGTGTCCGTTCCTTCTTGGAATTTCAAAAGATTTAGGGTGGGTCTGGGAAAATCGTAAAGTTGTTAGTCAACTCAACAACAACAAAAAAAGAATAACTGGTACATATGTCAATGAATGCCTTGAATGGTCTCTGTAATTAGCTATCGCTTGCCAAGGGCAGTCACTCTCCAGGTTACTGATTTCTGAGCTCCCTGGAGGGAGGCTGTGCCCAAAGCACTGTTGTTGCAGTAAGAGACACTCGGGGAACTCGTGGGAATCTGCTCTGACCTGCTGCTTCTGAACATCACTGGCTGCCTTTTCCTTCCTCCTCTGGGCTCCTTATCTTGCCTTCTGCAGGCCTTAAGATAGATCCCATTGCTGTCTACCCTTGCTTATCCTGGCTTTGCTCTTTTTTTGGTCCTTCTTTCCCACTTGAACTTCTGTGAAGAGCAGGTTTTGGCCTGATTCCTGACTCTGTTCCTCAATTTGTTTTATATATTGTGCTTATGGACCCCAACAGCCTCTCTTTCTCATTGGGACAGTCACTGTCTTTCCCCAGATCCACCCTAAGCCTATAAATCTTTCTACATTTTTCTTCCCCTGCTTGTTCATCTGCAGCTGGGACAGTATTCCCAACCTAATACTTCAGCAGGCGTTAAGCCAGACAGGCTGTGGGTTTCTCCATCCTCTACTGCACAGAACGCACATCAGTATGATGTGAGAGTGCATAGTCTGATTACAGCACATTTAATTCAAATTGGTAATACAGTTAATATTTCTTTTCCCATATACAGTACTCAAACCTCCATCCAGCAGCAGAAATCAGATGGCAGTGGTAGTGTGATGGAAGATTGTTTCGCTTTGCTAGAACTTCCACGTTGCGTTAGTACAAAGTGTTGACTGATAATTCTACCTCGTTTCCAGAGATGCCTGTTAACACGGACCCGGCATGCCGTTTGGTATTTCAAGATGTTCCCATGAACATTGCTTACAGGAAGATGCCTTCAGCACATTCATGGTGGAAAGGAGGTTATGTATGTTCTGTGTCAGTGTTAGCTTTCTGAATGATCCCACACTTTTGCTTAGATCCCTTTTGGCTGTTACACGTGGTTTGCACACTTCATGCTCCAAACCAGAAGTAGGCCAAGTCCCAAGGAAACACAAATGCTGTTGTTCCAGTGAAGTAACCTGCGTGCATTTTAGGGCTTACAGAATGTGAACGTGAAATGTAAAAGGCTGCCAAAGACGCTAGGGAAGGTCGGACCTGTTAATATAATGTAAATCTCCTTTTTGAAAGGAGTAATTAACAGAAGCAGAACTGGAAATCACAGAAGTGGTGTGAGGAAAAGTTTATTTTCCCCTGTGCATTAGAGGGAGCCTTGTAGACACCCAGGAGAATCTGCCTAATGACACTTGCTTTTCTCTCTAAGTAGAGGAGTTTACAGGGTAGTATTTAAAAAATACCAGTGTTATCCTAACCTCATTTACCTGCAGCATAGTCTGTTCTGCACTTTGTGCATGGATTTGGGTCCCACTGAATGTTACGAAAACACACCTAAGGGAAGCGTCTGGTACGCTCTTTTCTTAGTCACTTTAGAAGCATGAGAAACATGTTTAATTTGAACAGGTTGATGATGATAAGAGTTAACTGGCCGAACACTTGTAAGGGAGACTTGTCGCCAGGGGAGCACTTAACAGCCTCTCAGTGCCCCAGTGTTACACAGACTGGTAACTGTCCTGAAGTAATTGCTCTTGGCTGGATTCTCCTTTCCTGGCTGCTGAGGAAGGGGCAGCCCTTGCCCCAGCAGCCAGCGTGCTGCAGCATCAGCGCCTGCTCCCTCCTCCTCCGGCCTCTGCCCTCCGGTCCCTGCCGTGGCTGTTGGCTGTGAGGTGGCCGGGACCACGGACTTCGTTTTGGTTACCTGCGCCCTGATCCCCTTTGCTGGGCGGCTGACCGGGGCAGCGGCAGGGAGGCTGTGGGGAAGGGAAGGGCACATCCCGCCCTAGAGAGGTGCCGAAGAGGAAAAACTGCTCTTACCAGCAAAAGCAACGCTGCTGCCAAATAGATGGCTGCAGTTTGTGAATACTCGGGCCGAAAGTCTTGCTCTGTGTGAGGAGGTAAGGTTAGGCTCTAATTAAATAACTGCAGAGGAATCATTGCAGTAGTCAATGGGCAACCCCCATGAGAGGAAAAATCAAGTTAGGATGGAAAGGTTTTATTGAGGGAACTGAGACCATATCTGACATGCTACTTAGACTGATCCTGCTATGCAGGAGCCGGATGAATTAGTTTTAACATGAGAAGCATTGTGGGATAGGGTGCAGGACTGGCTGAAACTTGTGCCTCCTCTTTTCTGGTAGATTGCCCTATCTGAAAATACCATAGTAATTGAAATTACAACCAAATGAGTCCTTGTCATGGACAAACTAAATATTCAGGGACATGCGGATTGTGATTCAGTAGATTGGTGCTAGGGCATTCAGCTGGGAGGTGGACACGTGTGTTTGAGGTTTTCCTCCAGGAAACATTTATATCCTTGACTTGATAAAGAACTGAATCTTTGGATCTTATATTTTGCAAGGAAAAACCTTTAAAGGTGGTCCAAGCTGATTGTTTCTGTTTATTATTTTTTTTAATGCACAACATAAAAACCATTAATCTGTACTGCCCTAACTGCATATCTCAGCCTTTGCTTTTAGATCACAGCAGATCTTGCTTACACTTTCAGTCCATTCCATGTCCTGAAGCAAGGTTCAGAAAATGAAAAGAAAGCCTTTCACTAAAAGAAATTTTGAAAAATTGGAAACGGCAAAACACATCTTGAGTTTCTGAAAGCTTTCAGAACTAAAATTATAAAATGTTTGCAATTTTTTTCAAGATATAGTTAAGAAAACCGGTATGCAAAAGCAGTATTTTTAGGCTTAAAAACTGAATTTTAAGTGGGCTGTACTTACTTATGTTCTATTTACTGCTCTAAAAGGCAGTAACAAAACCCACTCAAGAGTTGTAATTTTTAAATTAGTATTATTAAAAAGGGAAGTAGGATCAATGAGCTTGTTATACTTGTCTAATTGGTCTCGGCTGGGTACGTGTGAGACGATCCAGTCAGAGCAGCCTCGGCGATGATGGGAGCTCACCCCATGGTGCCTGTGGCAGTGCCCTGTAGCTGGGTCGTTGCAGGGAGGAAGCCTCCTGTTTTGGTGGTACACATGATCATGGTCCATGCCATGCAGCCTTTCTAACAGGGGAGCTGCTTGAATTGCATTGAATCTCTCCAGTAAATCAGTGAATGAAGAAAATGTGTACGCCATTATCTATTTAACTAGTCTCATTTAGTTTTCTCCTAGACTTCTAAATGAAATGTTATTAAAATTAATGCAATTAATTTATCTTCCAGCCATTAAAAATTAGCTGCTTACCTAAAGAGTATAGGAATATAAGTGCTCCTTAATGAGAGCATGGCTCAGGGTTTCATTTGGACTTAAATCAAATTAAGAGTGTAATTAGGAGCACTGATAACAAAGTACGTGTTCCTCAGAAACTAAGAGAAGGCTTTTGTTGTCCATCTTCTGCTCATACCAACAACCTGGGCCCGCCTAAAGCTCCCTTTGTATGGCCTGTATCTTCTCAGGTCATACCTGTACGGGTCTGGGTATGCTACTTTTGATGCCATTGCTGTGCTAAACTGGCTCTTGAGGCTATTATTCGGGGTGTGTTGTTTCAGGTCGTAGTTTCATGGATGATACAGGCGTATCGGGTTCTTGCACCATTTGCTGTCATGTCGCCTCACGCTGGACGAGCTGCGTTCCTCATGTCAATCACATGTTAATGACGAGGCACTGCGACAGCTGCTGTTTGTAAAAATCATGTGAGACCTGAGTTCAGCGTGAGTTCGGTGTCTGTACTCACATACTAGGAGAAAAGAGTTCCTGGAGGAAAAAATGGAGGCCTTTCAGCTAATTGCTGGGTGATACTCTTTTTAGCTTCTGTTACTCAGGAGATCGAAGTAGGTGAGGAGGGTGGTGTCTTCAGGTCATAAATGTATGTCTGTAGCAAGGCTAATGAGTAATCACTGGCTTCTATGCAACAGTAAATTCTAAGTTTTATTTTTTAATCATGATATCGCTAGGTTTAAAGTGTGATGGAGGTGGGGTCCATTAAATACATGAATTAAGGTGCACATAGAAATGGTACGAGGCATATCATAATAAGCAGAAGTCCTCCTACCACTAGCTGGTGTGCACGAGTGCTAGCAGACTGCTGGAAGTTCCACCTCGTTTGCAGGCGTGCAGAGTATCAGGGAAAAGAGAGGTTGGTTCTGGTGACTCTCAACAAGGCAAAGAGGCCCCTGTCACGTCTGGAGGCAGAGAAGAGAACAAGGGCACAGTCTGAATGCTCCTGAGGGAGAAACTGAAGAGAAACAAGGCCTGAGGGATGGTGAGAAGGGGTGAGCTTGCTGATGCTGCCCTGTCGCTACAGCCATCCCTTTGTGCTCAGTATGTTCGGATGGTACGTGACGTGTGGAGGGAAGTCATCAGACTAAGATGTGCATGTACCCAAAATCCCATTGCCTTCCTGGGAGCCATGCAAAAGAAAGACGGCAGGTTTTGTTTTCTTTAGACACTGTAATGATCTGTCTCTGAGATGCATGTGTAAATTATGAGGGACTTTAATTATTTTAAAGATGGGCATTACTATGCATGACTCAGTTTTGCAGTGCTTCAGAGAGGAAGTTTTCCTTTGTCTTCAAGATACTATCAGTGCCCGTTACGTAGTCAGTGAGGTGCTGTAACTGAAGTCAGAAATAGAATATGATTAAGCTATGGTGAGGCTAGGCAGAGGAGAGAGAAGTCAGCCTTCATCTGCAGCAATTCCCGAATTGCCGTGAGACTCCCGGTTATGTAACGACTGAATTGTCTGAGACTTCATCTATAAAGTGCAGCCTAGTCATTATGTATTAAGAAATCTCTTGCACCCACTTTATTTATTCTTTGATATTTATTCTTGAATCACTGAAAGAGTCAGCAGTAGGGAACAGATAATTAAAGGGAGAATTGCACTAAACATTGTGTAGTGATTACTCATTCCCGTAAAAAGATTTTTTTTGTATTAGACAGTACAAATACATTTAACTTCTAGGAGAATATCACAGCTGAACAGAACATTTCCAAAATGTTCTGTGAAATTAATCTGTCTCTCAAAACTGTTTACAGTTTTATAGGTGAACTGTGAACCATCATCTCTGAATCTGTTCATAAACTGCTGCAGGCAGTTGCTCCAATACCTCTCAAATGCCTCATATTTTGAGGGTTGCTGCTCATTTTATCTCCAAACTTGCCCATGTTCCACCAAACCTAGCATCCCTTTAGTATCCTTCTAGTATCCCAAGTATCTTCTCTGTTATTCAAAACTTCGCGCCATAATTAAAAGATGTCAAAGTTCATGTAGAGAAAGCTATTTATACACAAGATATGAGTTCTCCGGCTTTCATTGCTTCCTGCATGCTGTTTTATGTCACACAGTGCCTAAACCGCAGGAGGGATGTGTTCAGTGCTGTGCCCCGCAGCCTTAACCCCCCCGGTCATAGAGACCTGCCGGGGAACAGGGTGACTGTCCCCATCCCACCCACGTCCTCAGCCTTGGGCTAACATGCAGCCAAGGTGCATAGCCAGAGCCGGGAGACGGAGAGCGCTCCTGGGCTCAGAGTTCAGCTGGACCTATGACGTCCTAGATTAAATTTTTTGATGTGAGATTTTAATACTTGTCACTACAGATTTCTGTCTGAAGTTAAGTGCTTTTCCCAGTGTCTACTGCTGTCGTTTTATTTTTAGCATGTGCACAACTGGCCAAACCAAACCATGACAGTCTTGGCAGTGTTCAGTGTGTTTAGAGCCTCCCTGGCCAGCAGATCGTCCCCTGTGCAGTTAATCATAACGTGCACCTGGCCACGTAGCCGACACAGATTGTCCTAAAAGCCCAGCTGTGGGTGCTGGCTGCACATTGGCCATGGCCAGCAGCAATTTAGGAGGGTCCAGAGGTAATGCAGTCTATCAAAATCTGTTATCTGAATGACAGGCTTTCAACACAGAAGCAGACTGGGACCCATTCTGTCTGCTGGCAAGATGCTACTGTGCCACTAAGAAGTTATGGTGTAGCTAAACTGACCATCAAGGATCCTGGGATTTGAGACAAAGTGGAAGGAGAGAGGAGGGCAAGAAAGCGACAGTAGGAAGTTGGGGGTGTGTTGGTCCTCGAGCTGAAAATCCTTCATTGTGAATGTGCAGACGTGACGTTGCTGAGTGGTGACGGCACGGAGTTAGGATTTGGGTCACGCAGTATATGAGCAGCATGGTTGCACACAACTGTACCTTGAGCATAACACCAGTGGATCTTGACTGGTGGTGTGGTGGCAAATAGCAGACGAGGCAAATATCAGAAGGGTGAGAGTGTTAGATCCGTCAGCAGGTTAGTAAACTTGACATTTGAAGTATTTCTCCTCTTGTTTTTGGCAGCCAGTTTTATCAGGTGGTCATAGAAAGTCACCCTTATGAAGGCAAATGCTGAGATGCAGTCTGTGGATTGTGAACCAGCTGTTGGCCTGACAGGGAAGCAGTCATATACACCAAGTGCAAGTGGGAAGATGATTTGAAAGTGAAAGGCACACACAACTGATTTAAAAGCATTCAGCAGAGCAAGCACCATTCATGATTGTATGGGATATAGCTGCTAAGTCAGCATCAAAGAAGCAGTAAGTCTTCAAAGACTGAGAACAGGAGCCTAAAAATGAGTGCCTGAGCAGAGATCATCAGCTTAAAAAAACCTATAGAGGAGTTTCAGGTGGATCAAGGAGGTAAAAGTTACAGACAGCAGATGCTGAAGATGACTGAAATTTCTAAGAATGAGCTTTATGGACGAGTGCACCCGAAAACAGCAGTGTGTAAAACTTTCCACAGTGCAGTCAGCAATGTGGGGAACATTCTAGAGTTTCCCGAGCAGATTGCTGGGCCTCATCAAGTTACTTGACATGGGCATTTACTGTCCAAAGTTGCAATCGTGGCTCAGGTTCCTACCCTCAAGAGAGAAAGTGCAGGAACGCAGGTTCAGTGCTTACGCATCCGGCATTGGCAGCGAAGGTGGAATGGAGAGCAACTAGCAAACTTGCTACCCAGCCTTTCTTAGCAATCATTAAAGTGTCAGTTCTCACTATTTTTTTCGTAGCTGTAAGCGAGAACATTACTGCTAATTTTCAGCTCCCTGCTAACACTTAAATTAAGACTCTAGAGAGACTTGCTTGGGTTTTTTAGCGCCTGAGTAGCCATTTGACAACTTGCAAAGTAGCAGATGAATACTGGTGAGGTTGAGAACTAGGTGTTGTCCAAGGGTAAATATGTGTGGCAGGGAGGCAGGGAAGATTCATAACAAAAATAGGCTGTACTGACCTGGGAATGAGAATACTTGAAATAAAATTGCTGCAGGCAAGCCTGTTCTCAGAGTATAAAGACCAAAACAAGCTCCCTTGTCTTGCTGATGTGCTTGGAAGACCTTAATACGACCTTGGAAGAGTAGTATGCTTAAAAAAAAAAGGGCTAAGAGCCAAGGGTCTAGGCTGGGGACTTAAACAGAAGCCAGGATAGGGTTCAAACCTTGGATTTTAACCTAGCATAACATGCAGCATGAATGCCACAATGGTATGCAAGAGTCAGACGGAGGAAGGCAGGTCTTCAGTTGTTCCAAATAGCATGTTTTGAGCATGAATTATCAGTGTGAGGAGATCACACATGTTTGTGCCCATGCTGGAAGCTGTCCTGTTGTACTGTTAGAATGTTCTCTATTATGGGAAAGAAAGGTTTGCTGAACCTGATGTTCCAGAAGCTGTAGTGAGCAATAAGCAGTAACACAGGCTTGATGGTACCAGGAAGATAGCTAATTTCTACATGGTTATAATATGAAGATCTTCCAGTGATACTGCAGCTTTGCACACACAGATTTCAGTGAACTTTGGATAAAGTCATAAATGACGTGAGGGGTGATCAGAACTTTGCAAGTTGGGCCAAATAATGTGATAAAATTGCCTGTGTTTGATACATTTGCATATGTTTATTCACTGCTGTATAGTAGTTTTCTATGGTGGTTTTTTTAAATTTAATTTAACAGACACATATTTTGATCTTATTGAAAACCACAATGAAAATCCACAGTGTAAATTCATGTAAACAGTTTAAAGTATTGAGAAACTCATTAAATAAAGGCTGATCCAAATCAGTGATACTAATAGCTTTGTATAAAACTGTAAGAATGTTATTAAGAATTTCTAAATCAGAAGCCAAAAAAGTGATCTGTGTGTAAATCTAGAGATTTCCACTGCTTTTCTAAAAATCTGAGATTTTAAAAAATAATATCTAAATGAAGGAATCCTCAGAAAAGCAGCACTTGGGTTTCTTCAGTCTAGAATTTTTAGTTTTATCCAATAGATAACCTGAAGAACTCAAGTCGGATGTTGCCTTGTCTTGGGCAGAGAGGAACATCATTTTAGTACTGTCTTACGGCATTTGTATAACGCAAAATGTGAAACACTGAACTAAAAGACACGGCTTATTTTATTTAAGAGAAGACCTAGCTCATTTAATCATTACTGCCTGCCAAAATAATTTATAAATTACTAAGCAGTCTCTGACAGAGAATGATACTTTTTAAAAAAGCACTTATTTTGAATTATTGTAAGCTATTTCCATTTTATTCCTTTTCTAAATGAAGCTGCACTTGCTTACCCCACAGCCGAACATAGGCTCCAAGCTCAAATATTTAAAAGCACTAGGGAGAAATGCAGGACAATACCGTGACTTTCTGTAATCTGTAATGTGTTATTTCAGTGTTTCTTGGCCCATCCCTCCGTGTTAAAAATAGAAGCAGTGTTCTAAAGCAAGTTGACTTATAAATTTGACTCAAATACCCACTTGGCACCCTGTTTTCCTGGTGATGATTGTGTGGAATATAGTCCCCTTTGGCCTCTTTTGCAGCTCCAAATGCTCCCTTGCAGGGCTGAAACAGCTGCCAAACTCTGTACGATACTGTATTTTTCTGTGTATAATCCTCAAGTAGTTTGCATTAAAGAGAGCGGCTCTGACACTGCATGCCCAGGCCGTTTCCTCTGTGATTCAGCAGTAGAATAAAGTTATTTACATGTATGGGTGTATGATGGGAAGTTTACCTCTTTGCTGTTAATACCTCTGTTTGTAATATTGCAGCAGGTGCTTTCTCTTCCCCAGGAAGCTCCTGTCTCTGCTTCTCATTTGTTTGGATTAGAAAAATATGTCCCAGTACTTCACTGGTACTTGGCTGGTTTATAACTGGCTTATTGGAAGCACAGGTGATATACACAAAGCCTTATTTGTATTATGATCTTCAGTTGGCTCCCTGAAGGTCCCTCGGTAAGCAGCATTCCGAATGTATAGGCACTTCAGAGCTGAAGTGGGGTCAGCCGGGTGTACATACCATGTGAGAATCATTTCTGCTTACTTTCTTTTATACCATAGTTGTTTTTTTTTTCTCACTGTGCTCAGAAAAGTATTTAGGAGATACCCATTAGCATAAATAGGAGTTACATAGCAGTATATCACAGTTAAGCTGTACTTACTAAGGCTTTTATATCTACAGTACTTAAAGCATCACTATTTTTATGCTACTTTTTTCCAAAGTATAAAAATCATTATTATTTCTACGTATTGTTATTTAAGCCTGTTTTTTTCAAAGAAAAGAAAAGTCTTTCCTATTAACTCACCATTTTCAGCAGCTGTTTGCAGATTAAATATTTCCAGGCTTTTTCCTTCTTAAAACATAAATTGGAACAGTGTTCCTAAGCTTTTTCACCTTGGCAAAGTTTTAATCAATTTTTTATGATTTCTTTCCACTTACTCGAAATGTAAGAACAAAGAATATAGAATAGAACCATAGTAACAAGAAGGATATGTCAGCTTATGTTCGTCTGTCTGTTTGGAGAGGTTAAGAGATTATTTGACCTTGAATGGCTAGTGTGTAGAACTGGAAAACAGCGTTCTCTCTGCTTTATGATATAATAAAATTTACAGTACTTCATGTCACTCTGATTTCTTTTCACTGTCCTTCTGCGTTTGTGACCCTTTGGTTCAGAAACAGTGCCCTAAATCCTTATTAAAGTATCCTTTGTATCAAATTGTACTTGAATGCCGAGGGACAAATCACATAGAACGTAAAGGAGCTAAAGCGAAGAACGGTTTGGATTTAGATATTTTGCAGTGTTCTTGGCAAGATGTCTTACTGAGTAACGCTTTAAAAGCATAGCTCTGCATGCTTTCAAAATTGTATTCCCTATCAAATGAGAAGGATGAAACTCCGAGGTCTACTGAGAGGTTACTGTAGAAGAGAGAGACTGAAGATACACTTACTTGTTGAGTTTTAGGGCAGATGTCAACACATAACTAGAGAGGGAGAAAATCATACATCCGTATTGGTCTCTTGCTTAGACCTACATGATGACATTTAAGGAAAGATGAGTTTGTTAGCTTAATTCCAAGCCCAAGGTTATATGGTCATGGCCTCTTTTTTCTGTCTTGGAGTATGGGCAGAATAAGCTGATGTCTGCTTGCAGCATGGGCAGAAACAGGCTCACATCTGTCCATGGAGTGTGGGAGCTGAACGTGTTCACAAAAATCTGCTGACCTGTTGAGGCACACTGGGTGAAGCACATCTGATGGTTTCTGTGCCAGCGCTGAACTCTACCATGCTGCTTGGCTGTAGCTCTTGACTGAATTACAGCGTCCTTTGTCGTAAGCCATGGAGCAAACTCCGATACCCCAAAGAAGCTGTGCAGATCTCTAGGTCTAAAATCAGGAATCTCCTTTAGCTCAGGTTTATAGTGTGGCTGCTGAGACATACTGTGCTTTCTTTGAACATCACAGTTTACTCCAAGGATCTTCATGAATGCAGTGTAGCCACTAAGACCTTTTCTGCATAACCTATGTTTAAAAATTCTTGGCATTGCTCACATATGTGTTTAGCAATGTTGTGGCTGCTGAATATACCTTTTAAATCCTCAGTTTCCCCATTTGTAAAACAGTATTAATGATATGTATCCACTTCAGAGGCCAAAGTACAAATTCCTAATGCTACATTTATGCAAAGTATTATTAAGATGACCATCTGGCAAAGGACAGATTCTGGCTTGCAGCCCTTTGTTCTTTCATCTAGCCATTCTGTTACTATTTTTTAATAGGTCTGAGTTCCAGACAGGTCTGCAAGCCCCGCAAACCTTTTAACACCTCTGAAAGCTTGGGATAAACTAAAGAATTCACAGCAACTCTTGCAGCACACAGGGGAAACGGGGAACAAAAATCCCAAATTCTCTAAAACAGCAGAGATTTTGTTCCTGCTATCCCCAATTACTCCCCACAGGAGTGGATGACAGTTCATGGATCATTGAGCCTGGTTCCTGCAAACACAGCCAACCATGTAATAGATGTAATAGTCCAGAAGAGACCAGAGGAAAAGCCAGCCTATGTCTGCTACACCAGCCACCACAAAATGCTTTCCTTCCCAACATTCCTGTATGTAAGGTAAAAATCTCCCAGAATTACACAGTTTCACATGAAGAGAGCGTAACACAGATGTCCCGCATCCCCCCCACGCCGTGGGGTTTGCAAAAGTGCCATGCCATTCCTGGGAAGTAGGCAGTGACCGTGGTACAGAGGGAGGCAGGTTCTTCCACCCTCACTGCCTCTCTAGTGTAACGGTCCGCAGGCTGACCTTTACTTCTTCCTCCCCTCAAATCTCGTCACAAGTGTTTTACCTCTAAACACACAGACATGTCAGAAAAACCAGGAAAGCGAGAGTTTTGTCAGCTCTGCCAGGTAACCTGCGCTTCTGGCCCAAAACCCCAGCATCCTGCCTCAGCTGCGGCCACGTCTTCGAAGGATGATTGCCTGCATCCAGCGGAGAGGGGCAGAGAGTGCAGTTTTGTTCTCCCTTAGTTCCTGCAGCCAAAGCCCTGAGTCAGAGGAAGGCAGGTCTTAAGTGTAATTTCAAAGCAGCTTGATTATGACTTTGCATTAGTGCCTGTCATAGAAGATGATGCATATACTCCTACTGTAACACTTGTTTTTGCAAGTGAGAACTAGGCGTAATGGGAGATGAGATGTTAAAAAATGGAGCAGCAGAATAAACTGAAATTAGGTAGTGGGCCTAGCCACTGTTCACGCAGGAATTACAGATGTTTGAGAAAGAAGTGGCTGAGCTGCTGTTAAAAATGTAGCTTCATGCTAGAGTCAGTTACTTACCTACAGCCCTGGAGTGTAACAAATTCTACATTTCTCTTAAAAAAAAACCTGTTAGGGGTGACTTGAGGAACATAAAGCACTGACCTTAAATTAGGATGAGGAACATTAGCTGAAAAAAGCAATGTAGAGCCTATAAAACATTAAACTAAGCATGATACAGTAAATGCAAATCAGTGTGGCTTCCATGAAGAAAAAAATCTAATTTTACTAATCTCATAGAATTTAAATCTGTCATTAAAATAGCAGAAAGTGTTTTGTCAGCCAGTTCTTCATCTAGACTTTTGAAAAGACTTTGCCAAAGTCTCTAACAGGATGCCATGTCTGGGATTTGTCAGAGTAGGAGGCTGTCTCGGTGTGCTGGTTTTCGCTGGGGTAGAGTTAATTTTCTTCACAGTAGCTAGTATGGGGCTATGGTTTGGATTTGTGCTGGAAACAGGGTTAGCAATACAGGGATGTTTTCGTTACTGCTGAGCAGGGCTTGCACAGCGCCAAGGCCTTTTCTGCTTCTCACCCCACCCCACCAG
>JAVKLA010000027.1:11495760-11527868 GCA_034782735.1 Sagittarius serpentarius
GGGTGCACAAGGAGTTGGGGGGGGACACGGCCAGGCCATCTGACCCCAAGTGACCCAAGGGGTATCCCATACCCTATGCCATCATGCTCAGCATATAAAGCTGGGGGAAGGTTGGCGGGGGGGCTGCTACTTTGGGACTGCTTGGGCATTGGTCTGTTTGTGGTGAGCAATTGTTTTCATTTGCATCACTTGTCTTTCTTGGGGTTTATTTCTCTCTCTCTGTTATTTTCCTTTTCATTACATCATATTATTATTATTATTATTATTATTATTATTATTATTATTATTATTACTACTACTACTACTATTACTCCTACTACTCCTACTACCACTATTATCATTATTATTTTATTTTATTTCAATTATTAAACTGTTCTTATCTCAACTCACAAGTTTTCTCCCTTTTACCCTTCCAGTTCTCTTCTCCCATCCCACTGGTGGGGGGAGCGAGCGAGCGGCTGTGTGGTGCTCAGCTGCCTGCTGGGGTTAAACCACAGCACTAGGGCAGGAGGCCATTTGGAGCAACAGATGACTTCTTTGCCTCTGATAGAAAGACAGCCTAGATCAACTGGTCCAGTAAAAGGCACCTCCCTTTGCAGTTCTGCTCCTGCTCCTTTTCCCCGCCCCTGGCAGGGTGTGAGGCACAAGGCAATGGCTGGGGGGTGCTGCACAGGAGAACGGTGCAGGACTCCTTTGGCGTCAGGCTGGAGTCAGAAGAGAGATGTCAGCAGTTCCTCTGAGTAGGGTGAGGGTAAGTATTACCAGAGGGATAAGCAACAAGGAGCACTTGAGCGGGCGTGCCGAGGAGGAGACGGAAGAAGCCCTTCACACACCTGCATGAAACTTCATTGATCTTTTCCATTATCCATGTGTCCCGTAACCCAAATTAGCCTTTTCTTGATTTCCTTCCTCCCCACAGACCTTCAAAACCCCACTGACTCTTTCTAGGCTTCTTAGAAACCAGCTCTGCCATCATAGTGCACCAAGAAAGAGGACGAATTCAGCTAAGCCCCTGTGATCTTGATAGGGCTTTGTCAGAGGTACTTAAGGAAATTAAGAATTCAAGGTAGGCAGGCCCAAAATAAAGCAATGTTATAGACTATAAACTGACTGAGGGAAACAAAGAGGAGCTGTAGAGGGCTTATGGTCAGCATGGAAGTAGGTTAATTACCGGGTTTCTCCAGGGCATTGTACAAGGACTAATGATCCACGTGTGCATTAATGACCTAAGAGTGAAATGAGATGTGGTAAGAGCTGAGAATAACTAAATATTAGATTAATCCCAAACAAAAAAGGCAGTGAAACTCTGTCTTCTTTTTTAACTTAACTAAGGTCAACACCAAATGTGAGAAAAATGGAACTAATATGTAGTGTTAGGATTTTTTTTCCTGTATTAATATTACTCTACCTTAAATCCATAGCAAACATCATAATGGCTTCTCAAATGAAATCATCTTGGTATACATTACAAAGACAGTGGAAGTAGCTGCCAGCTTAAAAGACCCTGTTCCTCATTTTCCTTGTTTTACCAATGGAGAGTTAAAGTTGAAAGGAAAACTGAAAAGCTGTAAGAGGTCGGCATGTGTGAGCAGCTGTCTGTAGAGACAAGCTGGCATAGAAAGCCCAGCAGAACTGGGCCTTTTTGTTCCAGAAATGTGAAAAATTAAATATGCACACAATATGGTTTTGATATTCTACTCCTGAAAAACTTGTTTCTAAAGGTTTTCTAAATAACTTCATTGAAGGGATGATCTTCACTTTGTCTCCCACTCTCGTTGTCCCAGGGGGAGCAGGAAAAAAGCCTTGAGCCTACTACACTCCACAAATGCTCGACAGAAGGCTACTGCCTGGCTCGGAGTGTTTTTACTTTGGGTAAAGGCACAATAACGTGAAGACTAAAACTCTGGTAAGGTGCACTCTTGAGACAGGGGACAGTAATGAGGTTCAGTTGGTTGGGTAAACACAGCACTTAATCGGAAGATTTGTGGCAGTTGAAATTCATCACAGACTTGTACAAAATAATGTGTTCTGGAAGAAAAAATTGTACCACCTCACTGAAGTGTGCGAGTTCTTCACTTTTTTAGCAAATGATGTCCTCATTAGCTACCACAGAAGCTTCTGAAGTTTATTTGCAAAGTACTTCAACCTTCAAGATTCAGCACAAGCCGAGAAAACTGGCTTGTCTGCATGCATGAATTTTACTCTGAAGAAGGAAGAGTTTATCATTGGATTCTGGTCAAGGAGGACAGATTAGACAGTCTAACCAGCATGACAGTCCTTAGTGTATGCTCTGTGTGCAACAGCTGGGCACTCTAGCAGTTTAAATATTTGTATCATACAAAGAAATGAAACTAGAATCCAAAATGTGCATCAGTGAAATGAAATACCCATGCTCATAACTCCAGAACAAACAATATTTTAATAAAATCTGGTGCAGTTATAATTATTCTTACACAAGCTTTCTATCTGTCTGGAACATGAAGGGCAAATGAAACTTCTGACAAAAAAAATAAAACACTAGCAAGCTAATAAAATTATCTGAGCATCTTTAAAATTATTTTTTCTGAGGAAAAGCACCTAAAAGCATAGTCTAGAAAGATGTGAAGAACTTGGTGAATAAATTTGTGAATCTGAATTGTAAAATTAACTGCTGGTGCCACTAAGATCTGAACTTACGGAAAAGCATACATGACATGGAAAAGTGCAAAAACCAGCAGGATTTCTCATGCTCTTCCTGTAAATCAAACATGGAAAATTGACGCTGGTATGTTTTTTCCACCTCACAAGCTAGAATAGTTTAACTACTGCCTTAGAATCGAAGACAATAGTTGAAAATATGAACTTGACATTTTAAATAGAAAAGGCAGCTGCCAAACACATCCCTTTACTGTATTTTCTTCCTTGCAGGTGAAGTGTGTAAGCTCCAGGGTTATAACAGAACAAAATAGAGGTACACTAGTTCAAACAATATTTTTACTACTGCTATGTGAACTTTCAGTCTGACTGTATTGCTTGGAGGAGGCTGAGGAGTGCAAGGGAGCACTATTCCAGTAATGCCCTTACTCCACTGCCTTTATAGCTGAAATATTTCAATTATAAACTGAAAAATATAAAACTGAAGTTCATCTTTTGAATGGTCCATGTAGATTCTTTATATCCATCTAGCCTATTGATGGCACTAGACATTTATGTGAACTCAAGACTAATGAGATGCATTATGAGGATGTCACATCATTGTAGTCATATTTGAATGAAAATTCAGTATATTAATAGTGGTTACAAAACTAAGAATACACACATTAAAAGGTCACAGATTGATTCCCCATTGAGATATAAAGATCCAGGATGTATGCTAATGATGGCCAAAATAGAACTTTTGTTTAATTTGGGTTTAGTAATCTCATTTTAGGACCTGGTGATACAGACAGTATGAAGAAGAAGAGAAGGCAAGCTTGCACTCATGAGAAATAATTCAGGAGTATAAAAATAAGTGTAAAATAGGAGTGAAGTTTTGGATCTGGGATGTAATTCTACTTTCACCCTGCTTTATGCAAGTGTAGGTCAAATACTGGTGTAATTGCATTGATAATGGGTGGAACTGCTACTGATTTATCTTTGTATAGTAAAGTAGGATAGTGACATTTTTGGCCTATTACTTTGCATATAGATACCTGTATCCAAATTTTGCAAATAAAAGCACTTGAGCAAAAATTATTTGAAGAAGATACTGAGCTTCTATAGCTCCTGATGATTTCAGTTTAAAACTACCTTACCTCTGAAAGGTGGCAGCAGCCATAAAGTGCATTAATACATCCTAACTTTAGGGTACAGCCCCAGTTTGGGTTTGGTTTATACGGCCTGGAGAAGCCCATGCCAAGGGGGAAAAGGAAGGACTATGGGGATGTAGCTCCTTCAAACCCCTGACAAATCTACTCCGTATTACATGTATGTAGTTGAATTCTCTTAATTTTAATGAGTGATTGCATTTTAGAAAAGCCTTGCTCTTTTTGGGTCTGTACCTTCATTGTGTGTGATTTTAAGAAAGGGTTTAATAAAATATAGTAATTAAAGAGCAAGAAAAGTACTGCATTCAGGGAAAAGTGTGAGGGTTTGCCTATCCAAACTAATGAATCCTTTTTAAATAAGCCTTTTTAATATACAGAGGAACCTATATATTTTCTGAGTCTGTTCACTCCAAATTGCGCAATATCAAGTGTTGAAGCATCATATCCTCATCTATGTCAGATGTTGTAATTTAACTATCAAGAGTCCTAGATTACTGTGATAATTACTTTCAGTAGGTCTGTTAATGCACAGACATTCTTGAAAGGTATACAACTACAGGATTTTTTGTATCCTTTAAAATGGAGGGCTGGACAGTTTCCATACATAGTTGCGCTGCTATAATTATACTGTATGTAGCTACATTCGTTATGGGAAAAAGCTGTACAAGGAAAAGCCATTTTTCAAGATTTCATTATGTTTAAGACATACAGTGACAAATTACTTAGTTCATGCATGCTGCAGTGCTCAAGTCAGTCTATCCTTGTCTGCTTCTCAGTTTAAGCTTTGCAAGACTAATTTTTCAGGCTCTTTCCTGTTTGTTGGGATCGCAAAAAGGGTATAATTGATTACAATTTTACAAGACTTTTAAAGGGCATGATGCTAGTTTTGCTACCTGGTTTGGATGACTATGTCATAGCATCAAGTATTAACACAAAATTGCAAAAAGCACAGAGAATATTTGTGTATGCTTGTACCTGTGTGTATATGTGTATGCATGTGTATATAGAGTGTTATTTTCTATGTTGTGCATATATAAAACCACAACAGGTCTGCTACCACAACTTGAATATTCAAATTACCATTGGAGGAAGGAATATTTAAATGTTTGTAATCTGTCCAATATCTACGTGGCTCTGATTTTAGAATTGTAGCCTATAATCCTCTCTAAAACTATTATGTCAGTTCTGTGCCCTTTTCCCAGATTTTGCGAAGAACTTAAGTGGAATGAGTACTGTGATATGTATATAACAGGGTTTTTTAACCTATAAGCCATTGCCACAGCCTAAAAAGATATTCAGCAGGATACAGTCTCTGGGTCCAAGCTGTAACTTACCCTTTTTGAATACATAGGACTTTTTTTCAGTATGTGCATTCACAATAGGTTTTACTGGGAAGAGGCCAAATTTGTTTGCTGCAGCCAAGGACTGTGGTGGTTTTGGATGAATGAAATGAAAGCATGCATAAAGGAAGTCTTATACTGTTCATAGCTAATGAATTTCTCTGGTGCAAATTCAATATTAAGTGCAGATTACAGCTGCAGTGGTTCTTGGGGGAATTCAGGAGGATATTGCATCTTATGGGGGATGCTAATTTAAAAGAATGGCTGGCCAGGATGCGTTTAATAACCATTGGAAACTGTAACGTACAAGAGGAGACAAGGGAGAAATAGTGCCTGATGTGATACACATGGAGGGTAATTCATTAGGAAGTACCTGAGATTGCCATGACTTTTGTGGAATGGACACAATGCTATTATTTCCTGAAATGTGAGAGGAATCATGCAATTTTGATTTATAACCAGTTTCTACTCTGAAGCAATTATTTTCCTGGCCAAAACTGAATTGGTAGGGTTCTTACCTGCATCTAGCCATTTTAGAAGAACTGGGACCAGTGCTCTTCTAACTCATTAATTTAACGAGTAGAAAATGAGGCTTAAAAAGAGTTTAAAATGGAGAAACAAGGTAGGTAAAAGTCCCCAGCCATTTCTTCTTTGCTACTGAAACAGTATTTTGTTTCATTTAACCTGTAATTGTATTTGTGTGCATAAATTTAGCTATCAAGCACATGCATATGCATTCTGCGAGTGTGTTTGTATGTGTGTTTGTGTCTAAGGTAACTTTGTATGTGTGAGACAGAGAAACGTTTTTAGCCCTAAAAAGAAATCAACTTTTCCTCTTGCTTACTATAATTCTTTTCCTCTTTTAAAAATGCCAGATTTTCCTTTGCCATTCTAGATGCTTCGAGATGGCTTGTGTTTTGGGGAAAGAGTAGGAGGGAAAAGAGAGGATTTGGGGAGGAGGGGCTGGTGTTGACAACTTGTTAATGAAATTTCAACATTAAAACACATTGAGGATTTCTGTAAGATAATCTTCAGAAGAAAAAAATTTCCCTTAACATGACATTTTAAATATAATCTCTTTCATTTATATAGCACCTGCCATCCCAGGGAGCTAGTATTTTGCAGATCCTAATTTAATTAGCCACCAAATATACCTGCAATGTTACTGAACAGTACCATTCCCGTATAGAGATGATGAGAGATGTGCAAGGAGATAAAGCCACTATATTGCATTAGAATTAATGGCCTATCTCATGCTACCTTCGACACAGGAGAATACCGAGGCGGAAATACTGAGGCGGTATCTGAAATCTCATGTGCTTTTGGTTACCTACTGGATGCTGAAGATTAGCTGCTGGTTCTTGGTAATTGTCTTAAAACTGTAGAAGTCATAACGGGGCCAGCCTAGGGTGTGGTGGGCAGAGCACTGTGCAGGGAGTGCATGGGCCTCCTGCAGGTCCTCGCCAGCCTGCCGGGATTCAAGCCCCAGCCTCCTGTCTCTTGGGAGCTACTCAGCCAGAAGACCACGGGAGAGGTGTGCAATAAGAACACACTCTGCTTTTGGTTACTGAACGCGTTTGGGCCAGAAAAATGGAACGGGGGACCGCGGGGCGTTTTGTGTGCAGGAGTGACCGAGGTTATAGCCAGGACTGGGTCCATATCGGAGTGGTAGGCATGTAAATTTTGGTACATCCCATATGGACAAGAGCAGGTAGGAGACATCAAGCTATTCAGCTGGGCCAGTGTGGTAGCAGCTCTGGGCACTGCCATAATTCTGGCATTCCTTGTGGATGAAACTGGAGATACCACCAGTTGTTTGCTCCTCGGAGTAGCTGTCAAGATTTTAATCAGTCTCTGGGCTGTAGGTGCTTGCACTGAGTTGCATTCAACTTTATGAGCACGCTTGCTTTTTGTGGATCTCTGTCTTCTCTTTTGTACTATGTTGTTAGCCTATCTCCACTTAAGTGATTCTGCAAGCTTATGAGAGATATACAGAAAGAGAATTAGGGCTGAATTTTCCTCACTCCTGATGCTAATCATTTAGAGCATTTCCTCCCTCCTGCTTGAAGTGTTTCCCCTTGTCACCAGGATACAGCTCAAATCAAGCCAAGAAGATAGAGATGGATGAAACCCCACAGGTTTGCCTTGAAACAGCGTTTTCAAATGTGAAAAGCTTAACAGGAGCTTAGTCAAATTCCTCAGTTCATTAAAATTAATTTGGAGGCCTCAAGAGTATCAGTCTTCTTTATGACTTCTGGCACTCCCTATGCCTAGTTCAAGTCCACCCGTCGCAAACATAGGCCAGATTCCCAGAGTGCTAAAATTTGTTTCATCGGCTTCCAGGCCTGCTTGATATACTGAAGTCCAAAAGTGTGAAAAAACCCATGCTGAGAGCCAGTTAAATGAAGGGATTTGGACTGGCGCATTCAGAGCATTTTTGGTTGGTTGGTTGGTGCGTTGGTTTTCATTGTGAATGACAAAGACCAGGTTCACTTCTTTTTAATCCACTCTTCTTTTAGACAAAGTGGTCTGAGCCCAGCTGTGGCAATTTAATGCTAAATGCCAGATTCACCCCTGGGGGGGCAATGAGGTGTAGCAGACACACTTACAGCCAGACAGCAGATTGTAGCACAAGGCAGGTGCCACAGACTCCATTCAGTCCAGGGAAGTAGCACATGAGCCTGGGGACTGTAGGGGGAACTGCATCCCGCAAGGTGGGCTGGCACGAAAAGAAGCCTGGGGCTTGTTCTTTGCCTTTGGCTGAACTTCATGCATTTACCTTTCTGGTGAATTTAGCCTGGAGAGCTTCTGTTGACATTGCCTCAGTTCTTTGCCTTCATTTCCTTCGAACGGTTTGTTGAATGTCGGTCTGCTTCTGGGAAAAAAAGTTAGGTGACAAGCATGCAGATTCCTGTGAGTGTCCAGCAGATGTGTAAAAGTATGGTACAGTGTGTGAGTGTGTGTATATGGGACATGTGTCCGTGCGTATATATCTATGCCTGTATATATAATCCTCAGCCTGTCCCATTTCGTTGATCTGACCCAGTATTTAAAGGAAGCTAGAGGTCTCAGTCACAGTGATTTCAGTAAGAGTTGGGCCTCTGCCAATGCTTTCTGGGAAGTGGGATGTTCCAGTGTTCTGTGAAGATGTAGCTATAATGTGCTTCTAACTTAAGGTAATCTAGAGCCAATTTTAATCAGATACACATTAGTGAATGTAATGCACTTTCCAAATAATGAAATTCTGGTTGGACCACTCAGTGCAAGATAAGAAAATCACAGCAGATGCTACTAAAGAAAAGGTGGGAGTTGAGGGCAGAGACTGCCAAGAAACAGTAAATGTATTTTGTAGAAAACCCACTGATTTTTTTTGTCAGTGTCTCTTTCTTTGCGTGCCATCTCTGCAACTAATTTTCCCCTAGGAAGTTGTAAGGTCACATTGACCTGTATGTTCAAACCATGTGGTCGGGAAGGAAAAAAAAAAAGATAAAAATGCATTTGTGAAAATAATTAAATAGTCAGTACAAAAGGAAACCCTTGGCACAGGAACAGGTTTTCTGCAGACTTTTTCAAACTTAATTTCAAAAGCAAATTAAAAGAGTGAATGATGGTCTTTATCTTGACCTAGGTTTTCAGAGCTTCACAAGTATATCATGCCAGTCTGCAGTTTGGTTTAGAACATGCACAATAATAAGAAAGAAAGAATCACAGGTCCTTAGAGACAGTGTTGATCATTAATGTATTTTACAAGGAAAATAAGTATTCTTCTGTAGAGATTCTTTTTGGTCTTTTTGCTTTCATGTCCATCTTGGCAAGGACAAGATGGAAAAACAAATGTACGAAGAAAACCATTCAGAACTATACCTCAATACTAGAATATTTTTCCTTTCCTTTCAAGTAATTTATACCACAAAACAAGAGCTTTAACTCATCAGTTTTAAAAAAAATAAAATTGCCGTGCATTGAATTAAACAATGCACAGAGAGATCTTTATTACCGTTACACGCCTGGTAGAAGCTAGTTAAGAAGCAGACAGGATTCTCTGGAGTACAGTTAGCCATATTTGACCAGCATGCCAGTTGAAATGCATTTTGATACCTGCCTTTCAAATGTCAGTAAAAGGTAGGGTGTTTCTAATTAGAAAAAGAATCAAAGTATTCCGTGGGGAAATATGGCAAGGCAAAACTGCATCCTTGGAGCCACCAAGGTCTTTCCAATAAATGAAGCTGCCCTGCCATGGCAGGGGGACTCCCTCCAAGTGCTGGATGATGTGGTCCCACCTTCCTCCTCCCTTTGCCTGCCCAAGGCTTACTGTTCTCATGCCTCTCCCTGTGGTTCTGGTGCCCTACAATCCTCACAGAGCCATTTCAGCATGCTAAGATGACAGAAGAGTAACCAAAATTAAATGAGAAAAACATCTTGACCAGCATGACATGTTGAAACAGCTCAGCACAGATTCAGACATGTGCAGGAGCTGGCACAAAGGAGGGAGTGGGTTTGCACAGCCAGGATTCGTGGAGGGTGGGTGTCAACAGATAGATCGATGTAGGCTTCCATATAGCCGTGGCTTTAACTGCTTTTTTGAAATGGCCTTCAAAGCACAGCGTCAAATTTGTTGTGTATCTCTGTAGGTGCAAATTGCAGACACAAGTAAACGTGAGCACAGAAATGGACGACAGTAGCAGGAAACATTTCAGATCATTATAATTGTCTTCTTGCATGAGGAGATGCTTTGAGAGAGCAAAGAAATGCTGCCAGAAGCAAACATGTCAAAAGCCCTTAGAAAAACAACAGAATCGAACACCCTTGGAACTGAGACAATCATCTTAAAAAGGTGCTTCACTTACTTGGAGTGTTTTTTTCAAAGACCAGTTCTCAAACTTAATTAGCATTCCTAAGACATAAAAGACCTTCTCTGACATAGAAAATGGTAAAAGACATGTAGAAAGCAAATGCGTTACCTTAGCTACCTGTTTGGGGTGACATTTTAAATACGGAAAATAAAGCTGGCAGAATTATAGTGACCTTTCAGCCTGAACAAATAAAATAACATCTGCCAAATCTAAACGGCTGCCTCTAGCTGTAGGAAATGATATGCATCTTTGAACACTAATACATAGGTCTTAGGTAGAGCTAGCTTTAGTAATCCCTCCTAGACCTAAACAATTTATTTCCCAGCAGAGCGTAGAAGGCTGAAAATTCCAGGAATATGGTGCAAGTGCCAAGGGACATACAGGGACCAACTGTGGCTGTGGGTGTGGGGAAGCCATCTGCATAGTCTTCCACCCTCTTAACCTGTCATGAGTCCCTCGTTTTCTTCGGAGCATAGAGGAGGAGCTGTTCAGTGTATCCCTGTATGTCTTCTTTACCCCTCCTATACGTGCCTATTTCTGTGTATAGAAGCAGTCTTCTGAGTTATAGTCCCTCTTTTTGAATTTCCTCTGGAAACTGAGGGCTTATGTGTGGCCTGGGAGCCAGCAGCAATCAGACAGATTGCTGTTAGAAAGGAAACTGGTAGGTCTGAAAAGGGAAAGCTTTTCTTTATAATATTCTCCATAGAAAAAAATAACTGCAAAAATTACTTTTTCCTGTTTCCCCAAGCTCTTTTAGCTTCTGGTCTCAGCCATGCCAGCAGATAGAGCAAGTTCTTAATTGTGCTCTTGAAAAGCTGAGAAGAGCAGTTCATAGTTTTTATTACCTCCTTTATCAGGTACACTTACATCCCTATCCACCTTCACCTCAAATAGTCCTTAAATTCAGAGCTGCCACACACATGCAAAACTCAGGCCTGCACTTGGGTGATTGGCATCTGCAGAGGAAGGAAATGTCATGGAGGCACTGGTATTTTACCTAGCTGACACAGAAGGCATGCAGGCCCCGTGAATTGCAACCATAATTAGCCAAAAATACTGAATTTCTTAATGGTTTCCAAAGGTTAAAGGAAGTTCATGCAATTTGCTGCCTGGATAAATATAAATGGTTTTCAATTTAAGCAAATAATGCTGAACAGCCTTATAATTATTATTATTAACACCAGTATTATTAGCATTATGTATAACTTCAGTTGCACGTAGGATTTGGAGAACATTTTTATTCACTGTGCAAAGAGCTAGGAAGACATGTATCGTATTCTTTGAAGAAGCCATAATCTGTAAAGGCTGGGCCAAGAATGAGACTTCGAGCAGGTGGCATTTTGGAGATGGGGTGTCAGTCTGAATACGGATTTCCAGCGCTGGCATCTGCCATATGTCTGAGGGATTTTCGGTGGCAGGGACAGGTAGTTAAAGAGCTATCTGCTTGTTACATAAATGCTAGAATTGCTTTTTTTTTAATATTTAATTTGCTTGTAAGCTTTCATTTTTTTCACCAACACCGTACCTATAAACCTGACCGTAAGTTCTGCCATACTAATCTCTTCTTAGTTTTAGTATTAGCCTTCGATGATGAAATGACTGGCCTGGTAGGTGAGGGGGGAGCAGTGGATATTGTCTGCCTAGACTTCAGCAGGGCTTTTGACACTGTCTCCCATAAGATCCTCATAGAGAAGCTGATGAAGTACGGCCTGGAGAAGCAGTCAGTGAGACGGCCATCAGGGCCACAGCAGGGTTTGGAGGTACCCTTCAGAGCCCTTTTAACCCGCAGTGTGTCCAGGGGATCCAGCGCTGGGGCACGATTCCTGCCCAGGTGCAAAGGGATAGTGCCAGCGGCTTTGTGGGGAGCAAGTGTTCCCTCCACAAGTCCCAAATGAGTGTTCCAGCTCTGGCATTTCCCCCCCTCACCCTGGTGAGGAGCAGATGGCCCTACGGCTCCTCCTGGCAACCCCCTGCCCAGTTTTACCCTCTTGAAAGCACACCTGTGCGACATCAGGCTTTCAATTACACTGATTTTCGGGGTGGCAATGAATTAAAGTGTTGCTCTTTGTTTATACCACGGTTTGGGACTTGCCTGCGCACAGATTTTGGTTTTGTTTCGTTACATTTGTAGCATTTCAACAGTACGGTCCCCCAGGTTTTACAAGCCTTCTATCAGATGTTATATCCTCTACTGGAATAAGATGCCTAAACTGTAGGGGAATGACAAGCTTATACATATGCATGCCTATGCAGATATGATTGTGGTTTTATGTTGCAAAACTTTACTGATCTTACACCCGATTAAAAATAGTATTAAAAAAATGTTCATAGGCCAAACCGTAGCTAAATTTTTTCAAACCTTCGGGTGGAGACTAATTCAGCGCTACTGGCTTATTTCAGTTTACCTTAAATCAGCTATTAATCTGTCCTAAACCAAAGCAAGCCACCTGTAAGCCAAGATTTTAAGTGCTTAAATGAACCATTTTAAATTCGTATTTTCAATTAAATGGAGGTAACTGCCTCCACTGTAGACTAACTCATATGGATCATACACATTTTCCTAAAGTAATTTTTTTCTTAAGTAGACTTTTCATTGGAGTTGCTCCTGCTGCACATGAATGAATCTTTTCTGAGCTAACAGGTAACACGTAATATGGCTCTGACACCCCTGACTACTTTGTGCTGCCTCTTTCAATGGCCATCGTGTTCATCTGCCCCTTAAGTTGTCCTTCTCAAAATACAGTATAAAAGATTGATGTGGTCAGGTCTCTTTTCTCCTGTTTGTCCAGGGAATTCCTGCCACAGCAAAAAATCATTCTTCATTCTTGTTGCATGCCTGTGTTATCTCTGCCTTCTTTTCTGAATAACTTCACAGACAAAATGGCTGTTGAATTCAGTCAGTCTCAGCATTTGTTATAAATTCATGCCCTTTGATACAAGCTATTCCTTGAAGCATTTGTTCTCATAGGCATTTTTGTATCCTTCAGTGCTTCTTGAGTTTTGAGCTGTATTTTAAGATGGAACTAATATTGGAACTGAGAATTCCAGTTAGACTAAAAACTATAGATCTTTAATGACCACAGTTTGCTTTTAAGTCCTAAGTGTAATTGCTGTCTTGCCAGCTCATGTTATTTTCTCCTCTGGTTTGTGTGTTGCTGCCAGCATATCACCTCTTATATTGCTTCATCTTTTTGTATAATGTATTGATAAGGGGGCAGTCTGGGAGGTCTGTAAGTTGGCAAAATTCCAACTAGATTCCTTAGGGTCTTTTTCTCACTGATGCCCTTTGGATTTGGCCTATGGGAACTGATGAAAGGCTGAAGTGAAAATGCTGCCATTTGCCCTAGAGCTTTTCCCCTAGGCAAAACCCAAGCTAGAAACTTTATTCCAAAGAATTCTTGAATACTGCATTTGCAAAGCATGCAGATATAGCGCGTGGTGCCGTGTTCAGCTTGGTATTCAGGACCATTTCTTTGTGAGATGCTGTTGAGCGCTACTAATACTATTAGCTGGCAAATTTGGTTTTGAATTGGATCTTATATAAAATTCCTCAAGCAGGCAATATTTAAAGCACATTCTCCATTAGTCAGGACCTCTTACAAGCACCAACAGGAAGTTAGCCCGAATTCCTGTTAAGTAACACTGACAGCCATTTGAGTATCACATAAAGATCACACGAGCACTGTCTGTCCGTATCTTAATGAGTGACTAATCTCACATTGCTTCCTGAATGCGTATAGATTGCTCCATCCAAACAATGAGCATTCAATTTATTAGGAGTTTTATACCAGAGGACTAGCTAATAGCTTTTCTGAGTACTTCAAAAGAAAAAGCTGAAGCATAGACTGCTGTATAAATAGGATGAATAAAAAGTTATTTACAGCATAGGTATTTCCAAACAGAATTCTCAGTTGTGTTTTCTCTGAGCCAGAAAGAGCAGACAGGTCCTATAAAAGCTCTTATAAGCAATTTGGAAGGTTTTTTGGAGGAAGGAAGGAGAAGGTTGGCAATAGTTCATTTTTACTGGTTAGTGGAGGCAGCTAGCTCCTGCTGTTTCACAGTGTGAGATTACGTGCTGGGCCCCCAGAGTGACACAACCCAGATTCATCCTGGCACACACCAGTGGTCATGAAAGAAAGATGTGTATATGGCAGGAAACACATTATATTTTGTCTGTGGGGATAAAATATAGCCTCCACCCGAGTCATTCTGATTCTGTAGTATTTGTACTACTTTTGCTTCTCTTGACTTTTGCAAAAGATACTACAGGCATCTCCTCTGCTTTAAAAATGCAGTTTTTTTCCTTTCCTGGACCAAGAAAAGCACAACTGCCTCTTCGTGTTCTGTGGAAGTTGACACTGGAAAGCTGCTTATTCTGCAGGCAGATGAATCTGCTTAATTTATCAATGACATCAGAAAAAGCAACAAACAACATGGGTTCTGCTGAATAATGGCGTGAAGGTATTCCCTCTTCCAGATGGTGAGTTTGACCATGAGTTGGAGGGCTCGCCACTGAAGGGCTTCCCTAACAAAGCTAGCCATGAACTGGCACAGGAATGCTCAAGGGTATTTACCCCGCTGGCTGCTCTGGTTCTCCACCTCCAGGTTGAACCCTCCCTTGTGGACTGTTCAGATCGATAAATAGCCCACGTCCCTCTGGAAACAGTCTGAGAGATGGATGCTGGGAGAGACTCGGTTCCCCTGGAGGGGCCTGAGCATCTCCCTGTATGCAGAATGAATAATAAACACTGGTACCCAGGAGAAGAGCCTGTCTCCAGAGTGAAAGGTCTCCAGCCGTGGGACAGTGGTTTTTCAGAGTGTGCTGTTATACCCTTTGCTCCTGTGGAAACTAATATGTGGTAAGGTAGGCAAAGGGTTCTTGATGCCTTACCCTGGTCTTAGCATTATGTGGTGATGGGATGCTACTCGGCTGCTTCTCCAGAGAGCTGGGAGATACGCCTGGTACCCCAAGCTGAGAAGAAGCCAGAGGCACTGTTCTCCAGCTGTGCCCACTTCTTAACTCTACAAGTGGTCCCTTCTTCAAGTGCAGTCAAATAGGTAGTCGGGAGACAGGTGCGTCTTCCTCGCCAGTCTCACAAGGGGGGTCGCGGGACTATTTCCAAGGGCTATCATCATAAGTCTGTCATAGCTGGGAAGGGACAGGGAAACAATACAGCTCCCGCTGCAGCCTCAGGGACTGGTGAAGTGAGGATGCCTATGATGATTATATTCCTGTGACAGCTGCATGGCACAGATCCTTGGCCATGACTAATTGCCTTTCCAGGGAATGCCTGAAGCTCCCTGGGGGATTCTGTGCTTTTCTGCTCCCTGATTCTTCTTGATATCTCCGGACTGAGACACAGAGGCGAACCAGGACTCAGTTCCTAGGGTGCTTTGGGATGACTAACAGGCAGACAAGCTTAGAAGCAAATGAAAATATGACATGGGGAGGAAGGAAGGAGAAGAGGAGAAATAAATTCAGGGTAAACCACTTTTTGTTGGGGATCTCAGCTCTTGTTCATAGCACAGAGACAGCCTTCCATTTGGGCACCCCCAAAAAGCATGTAAGGCTGCGGGAAGGAACCCAAAAGGAGACAGTCACACAGCAGACTGTGACTCAGGATTTTAATTTAGCTCTTTGGAGTGCCGTGGCAGATCCCTGCTCTCTCGGGAAGCTGCTCACCCTCAGTGGTCTGGTCTCACACGGGCATCACTTCCAGGGCTGCAGCCTCGACGATAAATAAGAAACCCCGGTGTTTCCCACAGGTGGAAACCAAGGAGCCCCTGAGGCCCAAAGCGATTTCATCAGCTTTTGATGAAGCAGTGGCTGCGGTTAAAGAGCACGCAGGTGTGCGGTGCCGTACAGGAAATAAGAGCGCCGTAAAACTTTTTAGTTGTGCTGCTGAGCATGCCCAAATGGTCTCGTCCCCTGATTGAAACAGGAAAGGCAGCTGTTGTGCAGCACCAGTGGCAACGCCTGGTGAAGATACTCTGAGATACAAAGCTACAGGTAGCTGCAGCACACTATGAATTATTTTTTTTTCCACCTCTTCGTTTTCCTTTTTAATTCTAGCCCCTAGTTAATAATGCAAAAAATGCACTAATGTTTACTCCTGAGAAGTACTGGGGCAGCATCTTGAGGAGCTGTGGCCAATGACTGTATCACACCCCACGACAAGGTTAAGCCATCCCTGTCACCGGCGGTGACACCATCAGCTGCCTGCCCGATGGGTCCGCGGCCACCGAGCTCCGTCTGCCCCTGGGCCCTGGTGCTACAGGGGGAAAAGCTGACACGAGGATGAGCACCGCCGACATGGCAGGGGCAGCCCGGCCACGCGGGGACTCGCAGGCTGGTCGGGATGCCGCAGAGCTGCCGGGCTGCCGGGGAGCCCTGGGAGGCGAGCGCATACTGACAATAGCCCAGTTTTGAAAATAGAAACCCAGAAGTGATTAAACTAAATGGCAAACTTGCAGGGGTATTTCTGTCCGATGTGGCAGCACGTGGCGGGCATGGTGTGGGGGTATCGCCTCGCTGGGTGCATAGGCAGGGGGGCTTGCTGCCCGTCTCACCTGAATCTGCAGGGTGCAGAGCAAAGGAAGGGACAGTAAAATGCTGTAAAGCCAGAGGGGTGCTAGCACGGGACAGCCTGGTGTCTGTGTCATTCAGAGCAAGCACGCAAGCTGCACCTCTCTTCCAATACAAGGAGGTTTGTTTCCCAGAGGGGGCCTTTGCCTCACGCAGGGTTGAATCCCACTGCAGCCTGAGGAGCGGGGCCCAGCAGCCATAGCCCGCAGGTGAGGGGGGTTAGTAGGGGCGCAGGGGGCTCCAGGGATTCCTTTAGACCACCCTGCCTTCTCCTCATTAAACCTGTTAAACCTGTACCTAGTCCTACCTGGTCCTACTGTCTCCCTACACCAGTGGTTCACGTACCGGAGGTCCGCAGTTTGGCCATGTCGGGAAAGGAAGGAAAGTGCTGGGGATGACTGGCTACGTTTGGGGAATTCAGATAGCAGCTAAATTCAGATGGCCATAAAAATTTAGATGACCATAAAATGCTGTTGTAATACGACTCATGGCCATTTGGGAAGGATCACCCAGTTGTGGAAGATGCTGGGGAATGCTTTATAGGTCATAATGAAACAGATGTAATCATTTTGTTTATGCTCCTAAAGTGCCCTGCTATGTATTAAAGAAAAAGTAGAGGAGATATTTCTCTGATATCTTAAATACTGCAAGGGAAAATTAAATACAAGAAGTTGGGTTTTGTTTTCTATCTTTGCAACGGAGGTATATTCTGGAAATAAGCCTTTTAATGTCTCTTATGATGAAATATTCCCCAGTGGGATCTGTCCTCACATGGATCTCATCTCAGTGACACAGATGAGGATGCTGCACTCATAATTTAAAGTAAATTAAGCCCAGACTTTTGACTGCTGGTAATTTGCCAGAACTGTGCTTGGTTGGACAAGCTTTTGTCAATGCTGTGCTACAGAATGCATTTCAGTTTCCTTTTGCACATTAAACCTTAATGCTCCCATCAAAAAATAATTTGATTGGAAAATTAAAAGTTGGCTGCTTGTTCCTTCCTAGAAAAAGGAATTAAAACTGAAGGGATTTGTCCACTTCTTTAGAACAAAAAGAATAAGCGTTAGCACGTACTGATAAGGAAGTAAGTATTCCTGCTAAAGAAACTCTTTTTTTATCAAGTATTCAGGCACACCTAATAAAAAGGCACGTAAGAAGCAAAACAGAACAATCTGTTGTTATTTAACATGGCAAATACTGTTGAGATACAAATACAGTTAAGTTTTCTCTGGTAACTAAGCAACAGTAGAAAATACCACTTATCTGAATTGCTGTTTACTCTACTGTTTTTTAGCTCCGCAGTAGTGATTTTTATTCTCCACACCTCAAATACAGAAAGAACAACTGTTTATGATATGGCTAAATTGTTTAATGTACTGTTTGATACAGGGGCAAATTAGGCATCAGAATAAATGTCTAGGACTGCTACAACTAGCCATTAATGACTTCTGATCTTCTCACAAATGTTTCAGTAGATTATGTAACATAAGCAAATGTCCTCTACTGACTTAGGGAATTGTAATAAATATGGACTACATGAGGCATGAAATCAGAACATTTTCATTTTTCCAAAGAATGCAAATGGTGTCTCATTCATGTGTATCATCCTAAGGACTTTTTAGATTACGCACATGGTAGCAATGTAGTCTTTGACACTTCTAAAGTGAAAACTTTTTTCTAGAGCTGTGTATATTACCATCAGATGGATGGTTTCATTTAGGTGAAAATCTGCAGCAAGAAGTGCTCAGAGCTATGGTCAGACTGGACTTGCACATGGCCCTGCACTTGCGTATGCATATACTGGTGCACACTGTCTAAATGAAAAGCAACTGAACATAACTCTTCCTAATGTCCAAAATCTCAATTTGTAGCCAAGGATTTGCAATAAATTGTGAGGCTGGAAGAAAGGAAGTAAGGGCAAATGGCAGACTTTGGGATGGGAAGCCCATAAAAACTCGGAAGACTGGAAGACATTGACTGAGGTAAACTTAACGTGCAGCAAGAACAGGTCAGTCCCACACGGATGGGAACAACACGTCCACCAGCAATCAGGCTTTGGTTTCTTTGTTCCACTTAGAAGCCTCAGCTGTCTGTACTAAAAAGAATAGTGTCTGTGAAGCATAATGGAGCAGCTTCTGAAATAATTTCATAGAGAGAAGTAATGGGCATAAATGACACCCAGCTACTACGAAGTAAACTCTGTAAAAACGCAAGCTCTGTTAAATCACTGCCAAAAGTCTCTTCTGTTTCAGTGATACCGGGATATTCACCAAAGGCCTTTTATAAAAAAGAGTAGAACTGTAGTCAGGTTGGAAACCTTTAGCCCAGATGGCAGTGGCGTCTCAGCTCTCTCTTCCAGAGTATCTGACTCTGAGGAATTGCCTCCTATTTGGAAAGTATTCTGGGGGCCTCGTTGCCCACCTTCTGATCAGACCGTGGCTCTCCAGTGTTTCCAAAATCAAGAGTCCTCATATACCAGTCTTGAGGATGGTCAGCATAGACTGAGATACCTACATTTGAAATACTTCTAGTGACACTTCAGTTACATGATTAAAGCATGCTGAATTGTGCACTTAATTGAGATGTGGTAGTGTAATTATAAGATAATACCAAATATGTATAGAGAGTGCTTTCCAAGTTTAAAGTGATTTACAAACATTAATGGATTAACTGGGATGAATGTAAATAATCTCACAGGGTTCATTCCCCAGGAACTGGCTCTTTCCCTAGAACAGAAATACATGTTTTCCACAACTACAAATATAGGTAATTTTTTGCTTCTATTTGTCTTGCGTCTTGAACGCTTCTTGTGGGCGGCGCAAGGACTAACCTGCTTTTCTGTTTGTTTTTTACTTTACTGCCTTCCCTCATTAATATAATGGAAAAAGAATGTCACTTGTGATCTTGTCTCAGATTCATATCCTTCAAGGATAATGTTTCACCAGTGGTCTGTATACTGTGCTGTGTGACGTACTGAAATAAATTAAAACAATTAAAATGCTGAAGCATTCTACACTTCCTTCAGAGGGTAAAAAAGATGTTAAGCCCCAAATAACAATATATATGTTGCCATCTGATTATCAGCAATATAGGAAGTATTGCTCCCTACTCCGTTGTCTTCATTCTGAATAGTAAGCTTGTTTATATCAGCGTTGACAACCCAAGCAGTGGTCTGGCTCCAAAAAAAAAAGACTAATTTTAAAATAATAAGGTTTGATATCGCTTTTTCATAGTACTTTTTATAGTCTTCCAACTGTAAAACCTTTAGGAAACTCAGTTACTTCTCAGCTTTTTTCCACAAACATAAGAGCTGCGAAATTGTGGATTGGGGGGGGGGGGGAGGGAGGACGGGATGGGAGTATAGAGGTTTTTATTTGTTTTTTACTTTTCTAGTGAAATCAGTAACTTTAATGGACTAACTTGACTTACTAGATGAAGTAGCTACTTTCCTAGATGGCAGTATTGTTACCATACTTCCCATTCCTCCTTTTTTTTTCCTTTTTTCCTCTGGTGCTCTAACTCTCACTTCTTCACTCCTTGTCATTTCTTTTCCTGTCAATTAAATGCCTTTTGGGGAAATGGATAGGCAGTTTTTGTATATTTGTACAGCACCTGCGCAAGACTTTAGTTGAGGCCTTTGGATGCAATCTCAACCAAAATAATAACATTCACGTCTGCTCTTTCAGGTTCATTGGCATCAGTTTGCCCTACAATGAACCTAAGATATTTTCCAATGCAAAGCTGTTATTACTTCTTCCTATATTGTTCTGGAATAACTGCATATAAGAGCCACAACCTGGACTCACAGAAAAATGTGAGTTTCCACAAAAATGATACCAGAAGACCAAAATATAAAAACTCTTCAGGGCAGGAACTACCTCTGCGTGTGTCTGTATAGCATTTGCTGACAATAGGACTCCAGTGAGGGTGTCTAAGATGCAATTACATAATGCATATATATATATACAAAATGGAATGTGTCATTACTGCAGTGTTAAGCTATATTTGGAAATCACAACAAAATAAGCACTTTCTCCCAGGTTTTTTTTTTCCTTCTTTCTATTCCACTATGGGAAAAATGTGTCTTTGATATATGAAGCATTTTATGAGACCATCTTTTTATTTTAATAACTGCTAATTTGCACACCTAACATCAATTGCTGGTGCAATTAATTGTGGATGCAAATGAGAATTTTTAGCTGTCTAATCACCTGATTGTGCCTATAAATCAGTGACAGTAATTATGTGTGTAAATGCTCATTTCAGCCTGCAATTAATTTGACCAAAATTGATAGGACAGAAAAAAATACCACCCTAGGCTGAAATTTGGTCCCCAGTGTGTAAAAAGAGACAAGTATCTTCCTCCTCTGCCTCTTGTGTCTAAATTGCAGAGCTAAGTAGACAAAGAGCAATGATTCCCCAGTCCCCAATAACTCACTGCCAGTGTTTCACAATAAAGTGCAATGGGAGAGGAAATATTTCCATAAGGGTTCATTAATCACAACATATTTGCCATGCACAACCACTCTGCAGAGCAGGTAAAGAACCCTAGGGGATGTTGCCTGGCACAGCATGTCATTTTCATAATCGGAGAAGTATTTTTTGCACAAATGCTGTAGAACTGAAGTTGCAGATGGCTCCACTGGCAGAGCTAGAGCCTCCTGGCACAACCCTCAGCAGCCAAAGCTACTTTAGGTATTTATAGCAAGGGTTAGCGATATCTCAGAAGAAGGATGCTGAAGATGCTCTCTGCCCCCCCCTACGCGCAATATTCCCAGGTGTGCCCCTTGGGAGGACATGTGAGGCAGGCTGAACAAATCCCACCCAAAAAGCAAACTGCAGAAGGAAATCCAAGTCTTACCTGTCCCTGTTGTGCTGCAGCACATTAATGAGAGGTCTGGGCACAATTAAACTGATTGTGACTGAGAACTTGGGGGTCCAACGGGCCCCATTAGCAGAACTGTGCAGCAAAAGATGCCTTTCCAGCTCAGTGGCTTCTTTCAGATCTGGGCGGCAGCCCATTTCACTTTACCTAACCCTGAGGGCACCGGAGAGCCCCTGTTATCCCATCATGCTCTGACCATCTAGACTTGCTCAGTGTTTTGCACGAGAAGTAGGGCTGGTGTCTTGTTTACTGTACCTCTGTGGTCTCAGTCTCTTAAGTGGTTCATTGCTGCTTCACTCCCACATGGGACTTTGATAAAATTCAAAGCCACCTGGTGTGATTTTAATTTAAATGTGGATTTAATGTGCTTTCCTTTTATATTGCTATGATGTGCGTTGTCAAGAGAAATGCTGCAGGCTCAGATCTGGCCTCTCAGCTGTTTCTCTGTGCTACTCCCTGGTTTTGTTTGATGCATATTCCTGAGTAAAGCTGTTGCTCTGCGGTGGCATGTGCATTGGGTACAAGGGTTCATTGGGTACAAGCGCGGGGGCCATTCTTCAAGGGGGCAACTGAGTCTTGGGCTGTTTGCCAGTCAGAGGCCAAAAATCTCATCAGCAGAAGATACCTCCAGAGTTACCACTGAACAGAAGAGGGATGAAAGGTTGCATGCAGCCTGTATAAAAAGAGGTTCGACAATTCACCATGCTCCACCAGTTATGAAAAGGGTTTTAAGACAAGAACTTGTGAAAAGGAGGAGAAATACGGAAATGTTTTCTCTTAACCAATTAAAACAATTCATATTGGAAGCGGTTAAAATTTACTAAAATTTTTCTTACTAGAAAATATAATCTCACTTTAAAAGAAGAAAAAAGTGCTGTGAAAGCGTATTAAAAGATCATAAGGAAATGCTTTCAGGACCAGGATGTGAAAGATACATCGAGAAAAAGAGAAACAGAGATCCACCTCAGTTAGTAGCCCAGCAGGGCACTCCGGTAGGCTGCAAGACAGTATCTTCAGAATTTTTCATTAAGTGAGACCGTTGGTTTTAGCCAGCCTCAGTTAGTTTTGAACTAAAATTGTAGGCGGAAGGTGGGAGCCTAGATTTTCTGACACAGAGTAACAGAGAGCAGACCAGAATAACAGAGCAGATCAAAGGCCACCCAGAGTGGCCGTTGTGCTGTGACACAGGTGTGTCGTGGGAGACCGCTGCAAGCTCTGCAAGGGTCATGAAAAGCATCACAGCAGCCAGGTGGCTTGGCCATCCGAAGACATCCCGTGCTTTCTAAAACCACTCATCGCTCCTGCACCCACTGAAACCTATTTAATTGGCTGGTCGCCGGGTGTTTTTCCCCCTGCTTGCACAGGCCACCAGAGCCGACACGTGTTTTGGGACCGCTACGTCTCTTATCTGCTGGTCACTGCTGCCAGCAGCAGCAGCAGCCTGGTGGGCTCCTGCCTCCTGCTTCTTCTTACTGCTGCTGCTGCGCAGGAGCTATCGTAGTGAGTCACTTCTAATCACCAAGGGAACCCACAGCCAGATCTCTGCTCCTCCTAAAATAGGAGCTCACAGCTACATCTTCTCTCCTCCTAAAATAATCAAACTATGAGAAAAAGCACTATCTATTTGGCAGTATCTGAAATACGATATTCAATGCCTTAGACGGGTGCAAAAGCAGGACAATGAGCTCAGCCGTAGCAGGACCCCGGGCTAAGACCTCCCCGGGCTAAGACCACCCCAGGCTTGCAGTGCACGTGGTCTTCCAAGTCCACATAGAGCCATGCAGAAAGGAGATGAGTTCTTTGCAGGTTCTGAGTAGACACCATTGCAGAATCAGCTTTTTTCCCCCCATTATTTGAAAAAGCTCTGAGGGAGGCCGTATAATCAACAGATCCCTCTTATATTTCAGTTCAGAAAACTGGGTCCTTGAAAGGAATACTGTTTAACAAATAAGACAATGCTAAGCTTTTTAAATGGTTTTATGAAGGCAAGTCTTGTCTTCAGTTTAGTTTACTCTTACCACATCAACTACTATAAATTGCAATATGATAATCATTTTAAAGAAATATTATTTTGAAGTACACTGAAAAAATGTCGGTTATTTTCAAGCAGAAATGTTACCTGTAAAATATCATTCTGCATTTCTATAACCTCTCTTTTATTTCTAGGTATTTCCACACAATATACTTGGGTATCCGGAGTCGACGGAGTGGAGAGAATGACAGATGGCGGTTTTATTGGAAAATGGTGTATGAGTATGCAGATGTGAGTATGCTGCATTTGCTAGCCACGTTTCTGGAAAGTGCACCACAGCTGGTCCTGCAACTCTGTATTGTTGTACAGACTCGTACACTCCAGGCTCTCCAAGGTAGGGGTTCATTTCATCTATTTGGGGTTTTATGATTTTAGGAAGTTGTGTTTTCTATACATACGTATTTATCCTTCTTTCAAACTGCTGTGTTCCTTGTACTCCTGGCATAGGAGCAGATCTTGCCTGCTAGCTGCTATTAAGCTGTTAACAATGACTCTGTCAAGAAAGCCTGCGTTGTTGGAGGTTTTTTGGCCTTTGTTATTGGCCCTGGGGTGTGGGTAGGATTTATAATGTTTTGCTTTCTGCATGTCCTTCTAATAGAAGAGCTCTTCTGGTTATCCGCTGGGCCAACGTGAAAATTGCATGAATCAAACTATTGCTCTTCTCCTTACGCTTCTTTCTGTGAATGTTCAAAACCCTCCAAACTGCAGTAATGAGGTTCATATGGTATTATGCAAAACAGAAAACCACACAGCAGAAAACAGCTATTCTGTGAAGAAAATGCCAGTGTCTATGGAATACATGTCCGTCAGTTCTTGGCCATGTTTATCTGAAATAATACAAGTCGGCTCCTGAGCATTACAACAATATTCATTCCTTCAAGCTCTGGGTTTCCTTCTAACGTTGATGCTTTCAGCAAGCGTGATTTCTTCTTTAAAACGGTAAATGCATGCACATGTCCTGCCATAGGGCTTGTCAGTCAGCAATACAGATAAAAGAGTATCACCTTCTCCACTGCTTTTTTGATGCTACTCTTGGTTACCTGACAGCTTTCCTTTCATTTTGCTCCACCATTTTGCCTTATGGCTGTACCTGGGCAGAAATTACTGGCAAGGGAATGAGGTGAATAAGCACTTGGGATCCAGAAGGTGACACAAATGTCATGAGGCAGTGAGGAGTGAAGGGAGGAGGGGAGGAGGGACAAAGGGAGGAAGGAAATGCAGTGAGTTTGCATTTAAGAAACAACTCGTGCTTGCCACTGTACAAGATAAAACTGTGACAGCACCTTGCTCCAAGAAGCTCTGGGTCTAGTTAGCTTATTATGAGTAGCATGCAGTGAGACTGACTGGGTGAAAAAGGACGGGGAACAAAGTGGGTAACTGTGTGAAGACCTTGATCCTGGGCAGTTTCTTGTGGATAACTCAGAGGCTTTTCATTTACCTCCCCTTTGAACTGACGTCTAATAACAGCTGTCCTGTGCTTCCTGTGGTTTTTGGTTTTGTTTCTTTAGATCTGAAACTCTGTCACCTTAAGGGGAAAAGAAAGCCGAACTTTCTATTTTAATTACTTGGTGCTCTGTACAAGGAAGGTTGCCTGAGCACTTCCTACAGCTATTTCTCAAAATGATGCTGCCCGGCACCAACCAGTCCAAACTATTATCATTCAGGAGAAGGTATTATCACTTCAAGAAGCTTTGTCCCCCCAGAAAAAGAGACTCCAGAGAGACGCTTAGGAGAAGAACATAGCCAGAATACTTTATGGTCAGCTGTAATTTAGCTATCTTCATAAACTATTAATACAGAAGGCCTCTCATCCTCATTTTAGTGCAATAACAGATCTGTCTATGACAAATGCGGCTGATGAGTGGGCACTAAGCCTGTGATGTACTCTGCAAGTGGTTGTTAATTACAGAAAACCTGAAATGCTTCAATTTAAAAGGCAAAAAATGGTTCCTGAAGCCTGCAATCACCTCTGTGAAATCTATGTATCAGAAGCCAGAAAGGAATAAAACTACAGTTATGGATTTCAGCTGAGAAAGCTGAAAATATTTACTTATCCTCTCTTCCTCCATTTTCTTGCATCTTCCAAGGAGAAAAGGCTCCATTTAAAAAAAAACTAAGAAAGTTAAACAAGGCCGTAGCATTTTCTTAAACAGTAGTACCATTATATTCCCCTGATGAAAGCTAGTATGTTTTAGTACATTGCCAGCTGTGAAAATCCTTTTTCTGCTCTCTCTCTCCTTTTTTGAAGAAATGTTAAGGATAATGCGTTGCGCTATAGGATGGTGGATTTGCTGTGAGGCTGCATAAGGAGAGCATAATTGCTCTCAGTGTTATCACGCTACAACTGAGTGTTTTAAAAGGCCTAGCCATAAGGTACATGCTTCAGCTAGCTGTCCACTCACTGAGCCTGTTATAGAGATTTCTAACATGGATCAATAAACGGAGTATTGGATTGATTTTCTTTGTTTAGAGAAAGCTACTTCGTTTTTATTATTGTTCTTTTAGTTCTCTGTCCCGCAGGACAAAGTTATCATGACAATTAATAAGCGCCATCTTGGGTCCACGTTCTTAAAAGTATACTTCCATCACAAACCACAAATTTGGCATGGGAAATCAATGATACTGGAAATGTCTTGGTCTATAAGCAGGGTATTTCTAATATCAAGCCATTAATGACCACAAAAAAAACTGTTAAATATTTTATTTATGAAATTGTATATTTTCCGTTCCAAATGCACCAAAATAGCATCATTCCCAACAGGAGAATGCTGTCAGTGTGACTGAAGATTCCCCATTTTGTAATGGGTGTTGGCTAGGTGTGGATTATTTCTTATTTCAGTCCTTAAGCCCTGCTAATCAAGGTAAGAAATACATACAGGCATGTACATATGTCCCTAGGAAGACCAAGAAAAATATTGCACAATGTGTGCAAAGCCTTCCCTCTCAGTGTTCCGTACACTGCAGCGAGGACCACTTCAAAAGCCCGGAGGATGCACCACAAGGATCCTTTAGCACTTGTCTGGGCTCCCCAAGCATGAATTTAAAAAATGCCACGTAAACTTCTAGCAAGGATTGTGTACCGTGACTGCTGCAGCAGAACATTGCTTATGCAGGGGGCCACAGACACTCATTATGGAGAGGCATCGCTCTTCTGCGTTGGCACCCAGAGAAATCTGAGTATTGATAAAACAGTATCTAAATTATTATCTAAAAATCTGATTCTTCTTTAAGATTTCATCAAAACTGGCACAATTAGAGGCAATGATCTTTCTTATTCTGCCTACAACCAGCAGCCAGGTCCCTCCCAGAATGGAAGGAATTAAACGGCTGACGGGGGAAGGTGATGTTTTCTCAGTGCCAATTCCTCAGGAAGACAAACAACTTCAGTATGATGCTGGATTAAGCTGGAGCTGTGCTAGCCCCCCTATTAACTCCACCTTTTCCACCCTGGCGCTTCCTTTGAGTTTGAAGAAATACCTACTCTCTAGAAGACAGATGTGCCTTGAAAATAAGTGATTCCTCAGTCTTTTCCTCATGGGAGTCTGTTCCTTTTCCTTCCTCTTTGTGCGCTCTGAGCGCAGCACTCCCGGAGCAACTTCTCTGGTGAGCCAGCAGCACCTCCAAATTGCATTGCTTTTTCCTTCTTTTTTGCCTTTTTTTTCTCTTTCTCTTCTCTCAGTTACTCTGTAGGAAAGTCATGTCCTAAGCAGCTTCACGGTGGGAGTCACTAGCTTCAACAGTCCTGTTCTAGGTGGGAACTGTAGGAGGAATGAGGCAGCTCTGCATGTGAGGGGAGCAATGGCAGAAAGGCCACTGAAACAACTGACGCTCATCCTGCATCCATCTGTTTGCATAATGGCGCATATGTGGACAGAAGTGACTGAGCTGTCTGCAGGTGAGCTACGAACAGTCTCACAGCAACAGCCTCGAGGCCAGGGTGGGCTAACTGATCTTAGTGCCAGCCTACGTACCCCAACCGCCTGGACCTGGGCCCTTCGCCCTCTGTTCTCAGTTCTGCTCCCAGGGCTGGGCAACCAGGTCCCGCACTGGATCTGCCTCCAAGTCACCAGGAATTGAAATACCAGAGTTGAAAGTGTTCGGATTATTGGATTGCCCCAATAAATTCAGAAGGGTGCAAGTAATCCCCTTAAAAATGCCTCCAGCCTTCAAGCTGTTCAGTAAATAAGTTTCAGAGTCTTTGCTATAAAAACAACCACTTCCACAATAAACTGCCATAGACTAAGTAGTAGGCAGATTTGCTGATACAGTAAGATCAGTTTTTAGGCTACAAGACTCTTCCTTGGTTGGGTCTCTGGACATCCAGCATAATGGCCACATCTCACGACATTTGCTCTGCTAGCTCAAGAGGTCTTACGACTGACAAAGTGACAGACAGACCTGGACTGGCAAGTTGGCTCAGGGGGGTTATTTTGCAGTCACCTGAATGGCAGGCAACCTACCTGCAGGCTGCCCCTGAAAATCTTTGATTTAGTCACGGAAGGTCCTCCCGGCACCTCACCCAAGCTGTGTGTTCCCATTGCATCACTGGCATTCCTGTGGCTGCACGCTGGGTCCCTCAGACACTTTAATTTTCCCCATTGCTAACTTGGTTGAGTCTCAGCAGGATCCAGTGGGACTCCCTGGAGCACGGGGGTATCACTTGACTGGTAGGGACTGAGGGACACGGCATCAGGGTGGGTAGGGAAGGTCAGGGCTGTCCCTTTCTGTGGCACCTCGTTTTGGAATCACGCCCACAGACTGGCAGTCATCCCTTGGCACTCTCCTTTTACTTCCTTTGATTTTCCCACTATGCCATTTGATTTTAGAAAGATTCCCCGTCTTAAAATTAGTAAGCAAGAAAAAAATTCTGCTGATCGTCTGATCGGAAAGAGACCGCTATCCATTAGCATACAGTTACTGTCATCTTACTCAAGTGCATGGTGTTCTAGCTGCTCCTAGATGAGCAGATAGACAAGATTACTCCCTGGATTTACCACAGATGTCATTATTTATGCTGTATTAATTAACACATTGTTTAAATTATAGATTAGCTTCTCATTCTTGTTTACTGCATATTATGCTGGCTAGTCAGCACTTGACATTTTTTTCTTCATCAGCCCCTGGGGGGTTTGTTCTGGCTTCTCCATACAGTGCTATTAATCAAAGTCTCTATCAAAGTTTAATCAAAGTCTAATCAAAGTTTATATCATATAAAGCTGCAGTTCTTAATATAGACTGACAGTAGTGCAGAAGCAAAATGAGAAGTTCAGAACAATTTATAAATTCATCAAGTTTCATTGAAGTCACCACACTCCCATAGAGCTGCTGGATTCTGCTGAAACTGCATTTCCATCAAATCTCCCTGGCCAGCCATTTTCCCATTTTCTACCAGCTCTGTTGGAAACTCTACGCCGTTCATATGCTGGCACTGCAGCCAGCGTACGAAAGTTCACAGTGCCACTAAGCGTCGCCCTCCAGTCCTTCTACTCCAAACAAATCGCTGTTCCTGCCTGAGCTGAACAAGAAGTTCAGAGACTTGCTAGCAGTTTATGACGTGGCTGATAGGTCCTAACTTTATCTGGCAGAAGGAAATTATGTGTTAGCTAGTTCATTAAAAGATCCTCTGGCAAAGCTCACCCTTGTGCATCAGGAATTCAAACTCTTTTCATATCAGTGCAATAAACTGAAATTCATTTAAGACTTTACAGTTTTTTTGTGAGGACAATTCTATGCTTTTACATGGCTTTTCTTTTTTTGTTACCTTCACAGCAATTCTGGATTTCTCCGTAAGGTGCTGCCTACATTTGCAGGCCTTTTTAAATAATAAAAAAAAAAATTCTGATGTAAAATCTTATACAATTCAATGTATATTTGTATGAAAATAAGGTGCAGCACTTGAGTTCTGGGCAAGCTGCCACGGCTTTTCTCTGTGCTATCAACGTTTTGCACCACTGCAGTCCAGCGCCCAGCCTTTCCAGAGAGAAGGAAAAGCAGAGCAAGCAATAGTCACAGATTCTGCCTGTAACTTGGCAAAACAGATTTCCAGTGACAAGGATGAACAAATATGATATACTATGGAGTAAATGTGTCTTCTGCAAATGACTTTTAAACTGATCTCTAGGCCCCTTTGCAAATCTTAAAATGTTATCTTGCACTCATTAGGATAGAGCCATCATATTAGCACCCTTCCTTCTGATAGGACGGGAGAGGACTTCCTGAAGGTGATCATGTCATATAATCCATTTCATAACCTGATTACAATCTTAAAACTAGTTATACCCTTTGTATCTAATACAGCAGTTGGAAGTTTAATTGTCTGATTGATAAAGACCTGCTGCTGCTATCCTGCCTTTTTAATTTCATCAGCAGTCTGTCCCTATTTATTCTTGTGCCATCTCTCTTTTTACACTTGTTCCCTAAGAAAACGAGGTTCATGTGATTATATAGTCCACTTCTGTCCTTCAGTCCTGACTTTTAAGAACTTCTGATCCATTGCAGTATTTCAGTCAAATATAAAAGAGCAGCCAACATCCCAAAAGATAATTATGTTTCTTTAAATGTTGTGAAAAAAGCAGCCAAGTCAGAGGTAAAAAAGACAAATGAGAGCATCCACTAAAGGGAAAAGCAGGCAGACTTCAACTGTGGTTTTTTTTGTTAGGCACCAGCCACCAGCCAGTCCAAATACGCATCCTTCCAGACAAGGCATTGCACTGCTCTCTCCTGCCTAGTGGGACTATTGTGATAGACAGATGGGATTTCCTTTTGATGGGAAAGTAAGAATCATTCCTCCTGCTGCTCATTGTCTCATCTCATGAGAGGCTCTGCATTCTCTTGATTATCTTCATAGACTTGCCCTTCATCAGTCTGAATGCATCTTTGGTGAATGTGGATGACCAAGACTCTACAGAGTACTCCAGATTACATTTCTCCAGAGCTCTGGTATTTCTCATGGCAATATCTCATGAGGTGTGACCTAGGATTGTTAATTCCCTGTTGACTCAGGCATTGCACTGGGTAATCCTAGTTATTTCATGATCCTTTAAAACACACAGGCTCTTCTGGTGTCATGTTACTCTGATGAGGCTTCAATTACATCAAAAAAAATGTATTAGTAACTAAATGCATGTAATGAAATTTCATCTCATTTCTACTTTTCCAGCCTGCAAGGTACTGCTGATTTTTCCACATATCACTTATCTCAAAACCTTATTAGTATATTACTTTTTAAAACCAAGGTCACTAAAAGAAATATTCAGCCAAGATAGGTCCCAAGAGTAATCAGTACTGAAAAAGGTAATAGTAATCCTACTCCAGCCCGAGTTTATCAATAGCATTTCAACATAATCCTGCAGTATCTTTCTTTAACTAGTTCCTTTACCGGCCTTAGCTATCTTCTACCAGAGGCACTGGATTGCCTTTGTTCCAGTCACGTGGCACCAGTTCTGAGTGCAGAGACTTACTTAAGATGCTTCTCACCAGCAAGCAGGATTTCATACACCACCTTTTTCTGAATCCTGAAACAGAGGATTTTCTGGTTGCACTGGGTGAAAACAAGGAGCTTTGAGTTTTGCTTCCATCTACAGTAATGCAAATTGCCTTTCTGTTCTCGTTTCCTATCAGCTGGCTCTGTCTTTGAGGCCTTGTTTCAAGGGCCCTTATTGAAAATTGACCTATAAGGCACAGCCTTTATTGCTGATCATCCTTTTTCCATTTCCATCTTGGCACCATTTTTGAGGTGGGTTTGCATACAGCTAGGTTTTGAGGCTTTTTCCAGAAGTTTTTTGCTTTGCAGGGTTTAACAGCTCCAGAAATTCTTCTTTGTTTTGCCTTAAAGAAAATCCAAGTCTCCCCCACAGAGAAGTCCCTGAACAATTAACTTCTGCTGACTTCACTCATTTCTTTAAAATTATGATAGACAGACTAACAGATCTATTTTTGTTTATCTCTCCATTTTATTTAAATTAAACCAACATTCATGTCATCTAATGCTATTTTTTACAATTAGCTGTCCTATAACAACCCCAATACCTTCTGCAACGAAGTTTAGAAAGAAGCCTCTCTGCTTTTTGTCAGAAAATCTGTCAGTTGTCACACTCCGGAATATCTGGGCTGCCTTCAGTAGCATTTGTTCTCCAGTCTGTATCTGAGAAATTGGAGTCTGCCATAATGAGACAATTATCTGCAGAATTTCTCCCTGTAATAACACTTTGAACATCTCTATCCATATCCAAATTTAACTCTGGAATTCTACAGCAGACTCTAACAACTACCCACTGTCTTTCCCCAAAGTAATTTTGTATGCAAACAGAATCTGTTTTATCGGGGATCCCTTTCTGAAACATCAGTCTGTCATTCCATTCACACAAACTGCTTTTACCATTATTGCCATCTTTTCTGAATACCAGCTCCCCTTCAGTACCTAGGTCCAGGGAATCATCGTAAGTGCATGATGTTTCTGTAAGCCTACAGTACTCTTTGCAACCCTGTAGTGCTTTATGTATGCTTTTAGAATCATGGAATCATAGAATGGCTTGGTTTGGAAGGGACCAACCAAGGTCATCTAGTCCAACCCCCCTGCGGTGAGCAGGGACACCTTCAACTAGATCAGGTTGCTCAGAGCCCCGTCC
>JAVKLA010000027.1:11531874-11543348 GCA_034782735.1 Sagittarius serpentarius
CATACCACACTGAAAACACAGCACTGTACCGGCTACTAGGAAGACAATTAACTCTATCCCAGCCGAAACCAGGACACAATCCAACACTAAACTGAAAATGGCTTCCCATGTCTTTTCTTCAGACCCACTGTAGTCCCAGCAGATCTCGCAGGCACGCCATGAGACCAGGACTCTCATCTAGAGGGTTTTAATCAGGTATTTTCACCTGCAAGCACAATACACACAAAAATGGTTTGCAGTAAAAAGTGATTCTTCTAGGTGATGAATATTTTACATCTTTTTCTTGGCATTTCCTTTAAAAAACATGATTTTACTTTCCACTCCTATGGAGTCAGTTTTGTTTTAAAGAGCTGTCTCAGAAATGCCTGAAAGGGTCTTGAATGGTGATTCAGCAGGAAAGAAATGGGATTACAATCATCTCGAGAAAAAAATCCAAAGGTGTTTTCTGGTTTTGATGAGGTTTTTTTTCAGACTTTGAATTTCACCTCCTTGATAATGAGGCTAGCACCAAAACTGGGAAAACCAGTTGGAAAGAGTGCATAATGTAGCCATGCACCTGGCTGACTCATTCCCCACCCCTGCTCTGGGATGGTTCACTTTCAGCTACTTTGGTGCCATTCCTTGAGATGAAGAGTGGTGCAAGCAAGGGCAGAATCAGGCTTTTGGCTTCGCAGCAGCAGCAGCACATCGTGTGGCAGCAGCCTTTGCAGCCAGATGGGTTTTCTGAGCACAGCATAATGGATTGCAATTGAATTGATATTTTAAGCTAACAAATGTTTAGATCAGAGAGGCTAACAACACAGACGCTTACAATACAGGGCTGATTGCAGCATGACAGAAGCAGCTAAATGCTGTAATGGGGGAGGTGGTGTCAGCATTTCACTTCTAAATTTTGATTCTCAGTGACTTCAAGCAGCTGTAAAAATTTACTTTTAGCTGAGGCTTGAACAAGGACACAGGCCAAGACCCAGAGCAATCTAAAAAGGGATCCCAGTTCATCTCTGTATGAAATGCTTCCCAGTATGAAAAAGCTGAAATGTAAGAGGGTAGCAAAATGTGCTTCCCCACAGATAGGCTGCTGTGTTTGTTTCTGAAGCTGATGCAAGTGAGGCAATGAGAATGAACAGAGCTTTGAAAAAAGCTCTTCTGAAAAGATCAGCTGGATAAAATGTACAGAGCCATACTTTACCTCACTTGAAAGCTAAAAGACTAGGAAATTGAACAGTGGCAAAGTCAAAATTGTGTATTGAGAAAGTGCTGTCTTTAAACCATTACCCTGTATAAGGTATCCCTTCGTCATAAAGTATCACTGAGGCCAAGCAACCAGAAAGGGTGACCAAGGATTGAAGAATTATTAGTAGTAGTATTATTATTATTAATTCCAACAGCAAATGCTTACAATCCAGCCATTCTGGAGGTATTTACATGCTTGTATCTTTCAGAGTTCCATTTCCTGAGGCAGAAAAAGCCCTTTTCTTCATGGCAGAATACTCCTGAACTGTTTATTGTAGAATTTCTTATACCTTTCATTGAAGTGTCTTGCACTGGTTGTTATCAGCAACACAAAGGAAATAGCTGGCCTGCAAGTCCAGTACAGCTGACTTGTCTTATGTTCATCTGTAACTACACTTGTGGAACTCTTCTGCATTATGGGATTTTTTTTTCTCCTACTTGAGGTTTCATCAATAGGGAACAGTCACCAAGACCAAGTCTTTCAGATTATACATTCAGAAGTATTTAAACTGGCTCTGCAGAACAAATTAGGAAGATCAGACACTTAAAAATATCTCCTGTTTTGACAGTCTTGATATCTGTACACACTGTGAACTGATTTGCAGATCTGATGCTAACTAGAGAGTTCTTTATGCAGCCTTAAAACAGAATAGACAGATCACTGCATATACGGAAGTTAAAAGTAAAATTGAAAGGTATTATAGAAGATGGTTTTAGACAAATATATTAACATGAGTAATTTGTAGAACAAAGTCCTCAACTAAAAGAGAATTCCAGTTAGAGACTTTCATACATTTTTCTATATATGAGTTGTACCTGCCATGAAATAAAATAGCCCTGCTGGCAAGATTATGGAAAGATGGTTCTCAGATACCAGACTCCTGGTCACAAGAACTGTGTAGAAAACTTTGCCAAATGACTTCACTGCCAAGTCTGGAAGGAGAGAAGATAAAGATCTGAAGTCTGAGGAAAGCTGGAATATAATGAAGAGAACACCAATGAAGAGAACACCAGACTTCTTTTAGCTCAAATCTTTGGGATGCTATTTTGGTTTCTTCCTGTAACACACCAATAACCTGTTACTTTGACAAACACTAAAAATCAGGTATCTAAAGTTAGGAAAAGGGATCCATAGTTAAGCACATAAACAGGTAATCTGCTTTTCAAATGGTTAAGCATTTGCAACTTAAAAAAAAGTCTGCAGTTATGTGTTTGTGAATATGTCACAGCTACAGAGGAACTGTTTAAATACCTGTTGACCCAAATGACAGCTTGCCCCATTGAAAAACTGCAATTATGTAACGCTGAAAGCCATGAAAATGTTTGTGAGTCCTTTTATGATATCTTGTGAAATCATTAATATCTCATAGTCTTGTGACTAATCCAGTCCCAGGATATTTTGTAACTTTTAATGCTTTTTTGACTCCATTAATAAGTGCCATAAAATCATTACTGGATTTTGAATATATATATTTCTTCAAAAAATAGGGCTGTCTGGAACACAATTAGATTATCTTTCATTTTTGCTCTTTTATTGAAGTATCTCATGCCTATCAGACTGTGAACTTACAAGTGGGTCTACATTTTTGCTGCCTGATAAGATGGCCAAGAGGAACAAAATCTTTCCTTAAGGATAGTATTAATTAGCTAACTAATATTTAGTTTTTGATTGCTTCCCCCCTATGGACACAAAAACATACATACAAATTCATTAGCACCTCACCGGTGAGTGCTAAAATGTTTATTAGTTTTTCGCAACAACTATTTGATGCTGGTTCCAGTTAAGCACTACTGCCCAAACATTCATTCTCTTCGTTTATTAATCCACAGTGACAAATCCTATTGCCTCCTCGTTCCTGTCCTCCCCTCCATTCCTCCTCCTAAACACACTTTACCCTCCCTGTCATTTGCAGAAGATGCTGGTTTTAAAGACAACGTCATAAATTCTGAAGAAAAGGGAGGTGACACTTTCCATCAGTATTTCTGTTGTCAAAACCAGATGCTTTAGCTGCTGAGTGTCTCTGTATACAATCATTAAAATATGTTCAGCCCTCTAAAGCCATTACAAAGGCTGTAATGGTACAACTCACAGTGTGTTTTTATCATGGTCTCTCCCAGCAGTTAAAGGAATGTCAGGTGTCGGATGAGAAGAAATGTATTCGGGTCACCAAACTCACTCTCCTGCAATGAAACACAAAGAAACTAATGAAACAATACTAAGCTACAAAACGCAAACCAATAATCAACAAAAATTAGCAAGACGTCATCTAACTGTGTCCAAAGTGAGGCAAGAATAGGCAAACTGCCCAGAGTGGTTCATGTATTTATGTGTGGAGGGACTCAGGACTGATATTAGAGATTTCTAGACAAACAGGCACTATATCTGTATTGTTCTCCAGCTGGGGCACAAGAAACATGCCCACCTCTCTTCACTCGGGACTGGGAACTTACCCTGCATGTGGATGTCCTAAAAGCTATATAGGTTTGGCAGAAGTCTGCATCTCTGCTAACATTGCAAGGAAAAAGAAGTAAAAAAAGCAGTAACGTGCATGATCATAAATTGCTCTAGCCTGTGTGTTTCCATGTCCCAGTAAGTTTCAGGGTTTCACCAGGGAGTGCAAATTAAAACTGACTGCAACAGTTGGCTCTCGATTTTGTTGTCAGGAAGCAGAATTCATTTTCTTCAGTGCCTGGTTTCTGTTGCCTTTCTGCTTAAGAGAAAAAGAAGAAAAGGAGGTAAGGAGGCAGATCGAGACAGCATGGCATAAAAACTAAAATATGCTAAAATTATACCTTCTTGCTGCTGTGAAGTGCTATAACCCAAGGATATTGAAAAGCTAGATCTAAAATAGCAGAAATGTGCTGTTCTGAGAGGGGAAGAAAGAGATAACAGTACTGGCCAGTGGAGTACAAGCATGTTAAGTGAGCCACCAAACTTTAACTTACATTTTAATTCTCATCCCTGTGCAAGCTCCACTCAAAGCCATTGTGAGGCCTTGTGGGACTGAGTCCTTCTGCAACATGATGCTGAAGAAAAGCACATGGCCCATATCTTTTGTTCCAGACAAGACAGCTTTCTAGAACAGTTGTAACACTGGCACCATGAGCGGTACCCAGCCCTCACAGCAGCCTGCAGAAACATAGCGTAAGCTTCACCCCTGCTTAGCATTGCCCACGAGGGTCCCATCCATACAGGTCACCTCCAGCTGACACACACACACACCCCCCCCGCACACACCAGTGTAACTCGTGTTGTGAGACCTGCAGGTGTCGCGGGCAGTTTCTCTTACCATGTATGTCAGGGGCAATACTCCTGTGAGGCTCGATGAACATGCCAAGCGGATCTGTGTCCTGCAGGCCAGCCAGCCTCGCATTGCCCAGGGGCAGGCTGCTCCCCCACTGTGCTGGGGCTGTTTGAGCAAGCCCCGGGGTACTGGGCCCCTGGCACGAGCATCTGACACTGGGGAGGGCACAAGGGACTTCTACAAAGATTTCACACTAGCGGTTCAGGTTCAGCTTTGGTTCTTGATAAACAATGGTTTGCTCTGGTTTTGGCTCAGGCTCAGGTTCAGTTTGGCTCAGTGATTCTGAGTTACGCTTCTCAGGCATCATCCACTGTCACAGGGTTACTGTCAGCGATTATTTTGGATGGATTCTGGTGCAATATGCCAATGCTCTCAAACATCATTGATCATCTGGCTCAGGTTCTTCTGACTTGTATATTAAACGAGCTGACATTTGTTTTGGCTTGTTTTGTTTTCTGCCAGAATTCAAGCTATCTCCAATGAGCTTGTTTTAGCAATGTTCTCCCTTCTGCTGTCTGCTTGGATGGGGGCTTGGTTTTCCATTGCTTTCAGTGGGCTTCTGATCTGCACCTTCTTATGGATACTGCTCTGAATATCCAATTCTTCTTGCCATCAGTGGGATTTTTATGCAAGAACATCTATAGTTAGGTCAACAAGAGAGAAAAACTGTCTTAAACTAGATATTACTCAGCCAGTTGTAGATGAAAATTTTGCCTGAAATCAGCATTACACCAAACAGCGAGATGTCAGCTGTCTGTATATGCTCCCTAGATTCTCATGTGAAGAAATCACTGGAAACTGCTCAAAAAACTGACAAGGTTTTTTGGTTTTTTTTTGTTGTTTTGTTTTGTTTTTTTTTAATTGGGAACATCAAGTGTCAACAATATCCTGCTTACACAATACTGGTACAAGTTATGGCCCAGTACTGTAATCTCTACCATCAACTGCCATGGGAGCTGTCTGAACAATGAGTCTTTATTATGTGTGGAGCATTTCATACCATCTGTGTGCCAGAACACTTAACAGAGTTAGATAAAACAGTCTCAGTAAATAACAGCAAAGAATAAAAGAAATTTAAAAGGTTTAGGCAAAGGAAAGCAGAAATAATTCAAAGTCTTAGTCAGACATGCAGCACAGAGTGTGGCAGTAAATGATACCATGTATTTCTTTCGAAAATACCAAGAAATTAAAACAGTTTTTTTCCATTTGCCCTCTGAAATACAAACACTACTGCTCAAGAAAGCTAAAGAGAATTAGTATCATAAACAAGCAGACTGGAGTCTAGCAGAGGCAGCCATGCAGAGTGTTAGGCATTCAGTTCAAGAAACCATCCAGTCCTGGTGTAAGAAGATATTTAAGCCAGTCCATGTGATTAGAGTTACTCAACTGTGGAAAGCTGGGCATGTTTTTAAATACCTTGCTGAACTGTGAAGGTGATACTAAGGAAACTGCATGTTAAGGGTAGAATTAATCTCACTGAATTGTAGTTCTGTTTAAAAGTTAGATGTCCTGTTTAAGCTACTTTTATAGCCAACTGAGAGACAGAGGCACCTGAAGGGCATTCTTTCATTCTTGAGGGGCATCTAATATAGGTGAGATGGCTTACCCTATAGATACGCTCACTTCTCTCCAGGGTCTAGAAGTGGAGCCCAGGTTATTAATGTAGTTTCAATATCTGACTTTAAGATGGCTAAAATCAAGGGAGATGGACACACATTCACTTTTTCCACATCTTTCACTGCAAGGCAGCTGCTCAAGAAATTTGCGGAGAGAGCTTTCACGTTGCTCCGTGCACATGCCAGGAGTTTGTATTGCTTTAGAATCTGGGAAATTTTGAATTCCTCCACCACGAAAACTTTTCCTGCATTATCACCCAGGACTAAGCTAAAAGTTATTTTAGAATCAAAATAGGATGCTGCACTTAAAAAACTCATGTTGAACTCATGGCATTTGTGTGTCAGACCTGCAGCAATGACAGACACTGCAAGTGTTTGTGACTTAATACTGCTACAGGTCATACAGTGAGTTATAATATCTTGGCTGCCCTCAAAAATGACAGAGTGCTGCTCTCCAAGGAAGGAACAGCTTGTTCCACCTGCCACAAGATCAGCCTTGCAGCCTTTTACAGAAAATGCTCCAGTATCGTACCTTGGGAGTATCCTCATACAACTAGTTTGTCTAATTCATACTGGCAGACGCAATCTGAATTCAGTGAATCAGAAGATACTTGAGATTTCATCAGCGAGGTCATTTGAGTAGACCAACACAGGCACCACCAGCATTTGTGAGCCGCTTCAGAGAACCGCTGGGGCAAAGGAGAAGAGTGCAGAGGCCAGCTAAGACTGCTTGATTGCAAGTGCCTGTACCGTGAACACTTCATTGAAGGGGCATGCATAAGGAAACTGGTTTTCTAGGGATGAAATATGAAACATCTGGGCCCTGGTGTAACTGGTTCTCACAGGCAGACATGGCATGTGCAGATCTTGCACTACTTTTTACAGTTCTTGTTCTAGTAATTAGAATTACCTCTTGTATACTGAAGACGGATCTTCACTGTCTCAAAGATCTTAATAACGACTGAATAACAAAATGCAAACATTATACTTTGTCAGCATAAACAAAACAACAAAGGTCCTCCAGGCATTGCTCATTTGTACTAATAATTCCTGCTTTGCAATCAAGCTGCACAAGATGCCAAGTTAATTATTTTAAACACTTTTCACCACTTGGCACTTATTTTGGACTGCAAGTAGGGAAGTGAGGAGAGGAACAAAGAGCAGGGAAATGGAAATTCCTTCAGAATCAAATAGTTGAGGCATACAACAGAAGAGGATTTAGGAGGAAAAAGCCCTAAGGAGATGTTTGGAGGTTTCACTAGTTCGTTAATGGTGAACCATCCAAAAATGAAATGACTGAAAAGTTGGAGGCTGAGCAGCGCAAGATCAACTGTGCACACAGAAACATTGCAATGTTAACTTCTGGAAGAAGCATAAATTATGCATTTCCGATGTGTCTCTATAGGCCTTGTAACCTTTTTTGCCCCTTAGGGTGCTCATTATCTGCAGGAGCAATTAACAGATAGTATCTAGAAGCTAGCATGATTTCTTACCTTTAGAGTGATTTCAAATCAAATTAAAAGGAGGCTAATAGAGCCAAGGAAGCCTGAGCTGTGAAGTTGTTTCTGAAGTATATTGGATAGAAATAATGAGTAAATTGAAGGTACATGGTGCCAGGGAGCCTGGATTATGTCTAGCTGGTTTTGCTTGCTGAATCTTTTATGTTTCGGATAGATATTGTTGTTAACTGTGAGAGATTATGCAAGTGACACAAATAATGGAAAAACCCTTCATTAAGTAATTCTGAAATGAGAGGCCTAACTTCCCTCACTTCAGCGACTTCAAGCTGATTAATCAAAAGATCTGATTTTTCAACTACCAAGAATAAATTAAAGGCAAAGGAGGAAAAACGCACACTTTAAGGCTGGTCTTGGATAAAGAGGTTCTGATGACTAGCAATCTGCTTAATTCCTCAAACTGAGTGCAAATTTTTCCACATTTAAGACTTATGAATAGCTTAGAAAAAATAACTGATCAAGTGCAAACTACAAAATTCTAAGATAAAATTTGTACAAAACTTACTATTTTAAGTCTTCAAAAAATCTAAATGAAATGTTTCTTATCTAAAAGAGCAGACTGTTGAATACAAATCAGTCCTATGTCATGATACCTCTAGAGCTGTCCTTTTGTAAAATGGAAATCCATGAAAATGTTTAATATACAGAGCCTGTCACAGTTTTACATGCTCCTCTAGTACTAGATGTGATGCACCATCTTTTTTTTTTTTAGTGGTAACATGCTTTGTTTTCAGTTCTTTCCTAACGCATGAAAATCATTCCCAAGGCTACCACCTTATATGCACCGAAATACATTATAAAAGCCATGTAAGTTAAGGAAAAAAAAAAAAGGCAATTGCTAAATTTCTGGTTAAATTCATCAAAATAAACAGAAGTTGAAAATATATGCCCATCCAAGCCGCCAGTGTCTAATACCACCTTTTTACTGTTTCATCATGAGTGTATACTGAGTCTGGAAACAGGATTTGGGTAGATTCCTACACCATACAGACCTGCGGATTTCCCTGAGGATCCAGGTGGGAGTCAGGGATCTGGCTCCCATTACAAAACTGAAGTTTTAAGTTCTTGGGACTGAGACTGTAGACTACAAAGTCTTGAAGATTTGAAAAAAAAATACTTGCAGAAAACCTTGATTTTATAATAGTTTCATGATGATTTGTTAATGAAGTACATAATTCAAAATTTTCTATTGTATTACGTTTAAAATAAAAATTAATTACTGTAACTGTTAATATCGGGCTTTTAAAATAGTCTAATTGCACCTAAATACATTGGGAATAGTATAAAAAAGCTTACAGGGAAAAATCTTGGAGTCATTCAGTTCACCTGAAGTTTATCATTGCTCCCATTGTAGCCAGGATTTCACACCCAGGAGAAGCAAAACCGGGTAAGAAATGAGACTGGATGGGTAGCAACATGATTTTATTTTTCTCAAAATTATAAAAATAGCTATTGAGCCTAAAAAGTATATTCAAATTATGATTAAAAAATGCAATTTCATCTTGCATGTAGAAAAACCAGTAGATTTATTATTTTTTTAATGTGTAAAATGATTCCTAGATTTCAGAAGCAGAAAATGAAAGGATGCTATTGAGCTTGTAAGGAGGGGATATATCTTGGCTGACACAGCAGAGGCAGACTGGTTAGCATTTAGGACAGCAAAGCCAATCATCTGACTTTGGATGTTGCTATCCTCCTCTGCAGGAGTTAGAAAGTGGATCAGGAAAGAAGGCAGTCAGAAGGTCACAACTTTGATCTTGGAGGATTTCAATTACTCAGGTATTGATTAGGATGACAATTATACGAAAACTGTAGAGAGGAACACATGTGTGAAGGTTGCCCAGGGTTGCTTTCTTTAGCCATTTGTTGAGGTGACTACATAATGAGAGCTTATTTAAAAACTCATCTTAACAGTTGTGGCAGCTCTGATAAATAGGCAGATATCAGGCAACAGCAAGACCTTTCTAGGATCTGCTAAAATCTGTTTTGTGGTGAGGAAGCACAGCGCTTTTTCCCTCTCACAACTGTGACCACTCCTTCCAGAAACTGTCAACTCACTTGTGAGAAATGACAATATGCCTTCCAAAGATCTTCTGTCCCTCTTACGGTAGCTCTGAGTATGTCTCTACTCTCATTAAACTCCTTAAAAAGTCAGATTTAAATCACAGACATGCTACCAACAGAGGTTCACAAAGACACATGTATCAGCAGATATGTGCGTGTGTAAATACTAAGTCATCATCCTAACATTGGAAGTTTTCTTGGGAGCGATGCTTTATATTCCTTCCAAAGAAGACCCATAATTAGGTGGAACATCCTCAAAAATTACTGTTACGGCAGTTAAATTTCCTGTGCAGTATGGACAGAAAAACATCTTTTCATAGTCTTTGCCAAATAGGTCAACAGAAATGAAATCTTACTCAGTCAGAATATGATCCACCTCTACTATTGAACCGTTTACTCACCGTACACAGAGAGTGCTGCTTAGTTATCACAACAAAGGCTTTTCGAGGAGTTTCATTAAGCTGAGGACTGCTTCTAGGCCAAGGATCCCAGGTCACATTTGCAATTAATCCCATATATTTTTCTAATGCTTGAGTGTGTATTAATTTATAATTCATCTGAGGGTTTAATGCTACCTTCAGATATCCAGGCTCAAAGCCTCACTGATACAACATGTTTATTTCTTCACTTTCAAGAGTGGGATATGAAAAGGCTGATACTGCCTCTAGCACCGTTTTTTACTCTAGCATCCCCGTGCCCCATTTTAGCCAAAGGTGATTCCTCTTCAATTAAAACGGTATTTCATCTATTTCCAGCCTGTCTTTCACGCAGCTTCTCCGACACGATCGGTAACGAGCAGTTTGTGCCCATCTGGCTTAGTCGTGTGCAGAATCAAGAAATTCCAGGCGCTCCCCATTCCATCAGGGATGCTGCTGTTTGTCAGCTGCTCTCTGTGCGCGTTCAGTCTGGGAGGGAAGTTTCGACAGAGGCTAGAACAAGCTCTCCGTGACAGGTCAGATCTGTTCCGAGCAGTTTTGAAAGACGCAAAAGAATTTGTGCGCACAAGGATCTCCTAAAATACACGGGTATAGCTCTGCTGTACAACTGAAAATTCAGGCAAGTGAGGTCTGAAGCGTGATTTGCCGCGCCCGCAGGCCACGCAGGCTTCGACCCGAGAGAAACCAGCAGCCGCCACGAGCCTGCTGGAAGAACCAGCCCAGAAAAATCCTTCTCGGGGCTTTATTCACTGTAGAGAGCGGGAACAGGGCTATGCGGCTGGCAGATCCCATTTTTCTCCCGCTGTGGAACGGACGGCGAATCCTTCCCGTCTTGCTGGGGCTTCCCGTTCAGACGCCCCTTCAAGCAGAGAGCAGGCGGGAAGCGCCCGGGCGCCGGGCTGCGCCGCGGCCCTCGGCCCGCCGCGGCCTCGCAGCGCCACCTGGCGAGAGGCCGCCCGGCAGCCAGCGGCCGCAGGGCCGCCGCCGCCGCCGCCCCTTCCCGGCCCGCCTCGGCTTCCTTCCCTCGGGCCGTCGCCGCTCCGGGTTCCGCGGCCGTGAGCGCCCTGCACGGGCGTTTTGAGGGACACCCCCCCCACCACCACCCCCGGAGGGACGAGTGCGGCGGGTCCGCCTCCTGCGGGGTGGTGGCCCGGGTCCCCGCTGGCAGCGGCAGCGGTGGGCGGGGGTTACCCGGCAGCTGTAGCGGTTTGCTCCCACGCGCGCGAAGGAGGGGGAGATAGAGAGGAGGAGGAGGAGCGGGGAGGGGGGGGGGGGAGAGCTCTAGCAGTTCCGCGCGGCGGC
>JAVKLA010000027.1:11543448-11554963 GCA_034782735.1 Sagittarius serpentarius
TTACCCGGCAGCTGTAGCGGTTTGCTCCCAAGCGCGCGAAGGAGGGGGAGAGAGAGAGGAGGAGGAGGAGCGGGGAGGGGGGGGGGGGAGAGCTCTAGCAGTTCCGCGCGGAGGCTTCGGCGTTTTCGGCACCCACTTGAGAGGGGTGCTGGGGAACGTTAGGCTTGTTCTTGCAGGAGGAGACTTGGAAGCGCGCTGGTGGCCTTTGTCAGAATGGCTGGGGGTTAAACGGGTGCCGCTGGGTATATAACCTAGAGCTGATGAAGCCGAAAGAAACAAGTGGGAAGTCGGGTCAAACTTTGTCCTTCGCATCTGTCGTAGTAAATAATATACTGCCAGAAACCCACACTGAGTAAATGTACTGCCAGAAGCCCATAGCACAGACGGGTGAAGGGGCAGGTGAAGGCAGGAACGAGCAGGAGGCTGTAGCAACGGAGTAGTCATGTAGGCTTGCAGAGGTTGGGCCGCTTTGCTCATCCCCGCTGGCTTCTTCAGCTTTCTTGCTGGGGCTGCTAATACATGGTGTGCATACAATACAGTTCCAAACTGCTGAAAGACGGCGTAGCAAGGCAGATTTGTTACATTGCTTGGAAAAAAAACAACTCCACACATAATAAACAGTCAGTGCATCAAAACTCATACCTGTTTTTCATGAAAAGATATGCACACGTTTATTACCAGTTTTAAATTCTTTGTGATACCAAATGTAGCTACATCCAATCCCAGAGGGACTCCCCTGCAGAAAAAGGGGAATATATTGCATCAGTATTTCATTACACAGTCCACTGATCACGAAACACATCCACTCTAGGTTTACCCCAGAGTCCCTACCCAACGTGCTGCTCACTCGGAACAAATGCAAGCTCCAGAGCCTCAGAAAAGGGAGTTTAAACCACAGTCTTTCATTGTATTATCTTGTCCCCTGTAGGTAATTAACACACTTCACAAAGCTCTGATTAAAGTAGTCTCTTTTTTTTTTTTTCTTTTAATCTTGCCCTGTCATCTAATGGTCCAGATACTGCAAAAATGAGAATGCATTCACTGAGTTAATGATTTTTGTGAACTGAGATTCAGCATCTCCTGTTATTTTCTCTCTTCCCTAATAACTACCTCAGGAACCAGCTGGTGTCTGCCATGTTTACACATTTTGGAATATAGGAACCTCCAGCTTCCATGTAACAAGCTGAGAGTAAGTGGTCTAGGAGCACTTTGGCAGGGTAGCCCCTCAGCCCCAGGGGTGCCATCTGGCCTATTGAAACGTCTTTATATTCCCTTTATGATGTTAATATGGAGAAAAGGAGATAGGGGTGCAAGAGTCAAGCAAGTTAACCACTTTAAAAATGCCCATTTAAGGCATCACGGCAGTGGTTCCTGAAATGGCTGTGGTGAAAAAAATATGGGTTTATGCTTCCAAGTATGACAGATTTAGTAAGTTGAGAAATCATGATACCTATGGTAATGGACAGCTGGAGTGACATATAAAGTCTGTTCTCTGCATCCTGCACAAAGTAGGTATGAAATATGATTAAACGAAAATGGTATCTTTTAAATACCCGCTTTACACAGACATAAACCACTTCAAGAGGTGCAAAGCAATGAGAAATCAAGCTCCTGGTGATGAAGAGAGCAGTGGTATGGAGGAACACTACACTATTCAGCAAGAAAGTGGTTATAGTACAATGCAAATTGTTCACTTCAAAATTCAAGTTGCCTGCTCTTGCTCCTGGTTGCATAACAAACTCAGACTCAAATACTGATTGCTTTCCAGACTCAAGCACTGTTCAGCTAAAAGATCGCTATTGTTCCGACTTTTCCAGGAAATTTGGAGTAGTTTATGCTGTTAAATCAAAATTCTACTTTCCTGGTTTGATTCAAACTGTATGAATTCAGAACAGAACAGAGCATTTGTGTCCAATAACTTAATACATGAAAGCACCCTGTTTTCTTCTCACAAATGGTCTACTACAGCTACAGTTTCAACGGTGTCTCTTTCATGATATCTTGTCTTTTGAAGCCAAAATTCAAAGTGTGACTTTGAGAACATAAAGATAATTGGAATCAGACAGAGGATGTAGCATAACAGTCTTTATAGGAGAATACCAGAAAGCTGAGGAGCATTTAAACAAGCAGAGTTCTGTCAACGTACATATAGGACTATATAGAAATTACTGTAAAAATTTCTTTACTTCTCTTAAATTAGTGTTTTGCATTGAGTTATATTTGTAAGTACTCGTCAAGCTTGCCAAATTGTGCTATGTGCCATCCCTACATACACTGACAGCAATAACTGATAGTGAGTTAAAACATATGGAGGACAAAGTAGAAAGAAAAAAAATGGAAAGGGCAGATAAACAGTTTGCTACCACTGAATATAATAAACAGTTTCATAGGTTGTCAGCTGTCTTATCGCATGGAGATGAGATTTGAGAAAGAATGAAAAAGAGGACAGTTTTGTTCTGAATTCAGGTATTTTATTGAAGTTCTTGCTGCGAGGGAAAGAGACCAGAGAGACTACAAAAGAGCCCCAAGAAGATGTGGGCTGATGGACAATAAGGAGCTGTATTTTTGGGAAAGCAGAGGCAGAGAGAGGAATGGAAGACAGTAGAGGAGATAATCGTGATGACAGTTATGAGGAGGAATGTGACAGGTCTTGTCCTCAACAAGATGGTAAGTTCATTGGGGAGCAGAGTATTTTGGGTTTGCAGTTAGTATAAGTAATAATTACACTGGCTTTCCTGAAAAAGGCTCCAAGCCATATTACTGCCTGCTTTCTTTTCTGGTGGCTAGAGCTGGCTAGCACTGCAGACCCCTTGGCCACAGCTTAATAGGATCCAGATAAAGGAACAGAAGTGAAGAGCCACTTAGAGACACAACACTGCAAGAGCTGAAGAGCTCAGTGCAAGATCAAGTGCCCTGGAGTGCCTCCCCCTGTGGCATGAGTACTGGCACAAGGGCAGCTCTCCCAGATTTACGTTTATTTATTCAACCTCAACAGCCTTAGATTTCCCTTCATCATACCTTGGTAACACAAACACTTTTGCTTTTGTAAGCAAAGCTTAAGACATCATCCCTGTCCAGACACCTGTGAACCAGAAGCTGTTTGTTGCTACATTACAGCTGGGTCACAAATGTGAAGCTAGTTCTGCAATATTCACCTAACTGGCAGCATGGCTTTGTAGCAAACATCCATCCTTCCCTTTGTGTTCCTCATTTTCCCTTTGTGCTACTTGTGTGGATATCACAGTTTAAGGCAGCTGTAAGCCTAACAGGAGGCACTTCTCTGTACCTTCTTTGGGTGAAGCCCTGCTGCCCTGCACACAGGAGGGGAAAAGGACCGGGAAATGCCCCATGGCATGTCATCTACCTAAAACGGTAGGTGGGGATGCACCACCCTGGTCACTTCACAACCAATACACAGCCTGGTGCCCTCTGTCCCCTTTCACTTGGCTGCCTATTAAAATTGTACAGGACTGTGCTGGTGGTATGAAAAAGACAAGATGGGAGCTATTTCTGTGCACTAAACATGGGCAGAACAGAGTTGCATCACTGATGGTGTGTGGGGTGAAATGCCAGATGACTGCAGCAGGCTTAGAAAAGACAAAAGTAGCAGGGTGACCACGTTTGAACGTGATATGCAAAGCACTGAGAAGCTGCAGGTCATGCTCAGGGATGAGAAAAAGAGTCTGAAACAGGAACATGTATGAACCGGAGTCACCCATGTGGAGGGTCAGAAATTCATCCAGGGGGAGAAAGTCAGCAAATATGATTGATGAATCAAGAAATAGCTAAAACATCACCAAATGATTTGTTTTTGAGAGCCAGGGTCTGGCAGGTATCCACCAACAGAAAGCAACAGCAAGACTTATTCATGGCTGGAAAGCAGGAGATGAATGGGACAGAAACATTAAAGATTTGCCTTAAGCTGTCATGGTGACAGTGAAGCAAATGACAGAAGAGGTGTCGTGGTTTAACCCCAGCCGGCAACTCAGCCCTACGCAGCCGCTCGCTCACTCCCCCCACAGTGGGATGGGGGAGAGAATCGGAAGAGTATAAATGAGAAAACACATGGGTTGAGGTAAAGACAGTTTAAAAGGTAAAGCAAAAGCCGCGCACGCAAGCAAAGCAGAACAAGGAATTCATTCACCCCTTCCCATGGGCAGGCAGGTGTTCAGCCATCCCCAGGAAAGCCAGGCTCTGTCACGTGTAACTGTCACTTGGGAAGACAAAACACCATCACTCCAAACGTCCCCTCCTTCCTTCTTCTTCCCCCAGCTTTATGTGCTGAGCATGACGTCATATGGTCTGGAATACCCCTTGGGTCAGTTGGGGTCAGCTGTCCCGGCCATGTCCCCCCCAACTCCTTGTGCACCCCCAGCCTCCTCGCTGGTGGGGTGGGTGAGGAGCAGAAAAGGCCTTGGCGCTTGCAAGCCCTGCTCAGCAGTAATGAAAACATCACTGTATCATCAACACTGTTCCCAGCACAATTCCAAAACATAGCCCCGTACTAGCTACTGTGAAGAAAATTAACTGTACCCCAACCAAAACCAGCACAAGAGGATTTCAGATGAAGAAAACCCTAAGGAGATTTTTAAAGGCTTTGCACAATGAAGTGGTGAGCCTTCCAAGCTGATACGTCTGAAAAGCTGGAGGCTGATCAGCGGAAGGCAGACTGTGCACACAAAAAGATCTGTTTAGTACAACATCAACTGGTACAGCTCTTCAGCTGCAGCGGACCCAGCTCTTTTGGGACCAGACATCATCTTACAAAGACAACAGAAAATACATCTGGACACTGACTACAGGCTGGAGCATTGCTGGCCAAAGAGCTTCATTTCATTCCTTGTATCCAGGCACAAGGCAGCTACACGGAACCACTGGATCTACCATCTGCAAGGTGGTAGAAGATCCCTGCTGATACCAGTCATGCAGATAGAGCTAAAACACCTCCTGAGGAGTGGAAAGAAATGACTGAACACAAGTCAGGCCAAGAGGGGTATTTTGCCGTTTCTGATGGTTGTTGCTACGATGTATTGCAGTATTATGTTATGGTGCACCATCCAAGAGAGGAGAAAAGGGTCCAGAACTGAGCAGAGGAACGTCAAATCCAGCTGCACAGAAGCATGCATGAATTTCATACGCGTTTTCTAAATCTGTTTGTAGGTTTGTGTGCCTTGGATAGCTGGCTGCAAAACTGAATAAAAACCAAGGGTCCAAAATTCCTTCCCAAAATTGTTAGGAGAAGAAACAAACAGCAAATCACAAAATCACAGACTAGATGAGGGTGGCAGAGACCTCTGGGGATCATCTAGTCAAACCCCCTTACTCAAAGCAGGGCCATCACCCAGACCCTGTTGCCTTGGACCATGTCCAGTCAGGTTTTGAATATCTCCAAGTATGGAGATGCCACAGACTCTCTGGGCAGCCTCATTCGATGTTCAGTGGCCCTCACAGTAAAAAAAAACTGGGGGTTTGTGTTCAGAGAGAACCTCCTTTGTGCCCATTGACTCTTGTCCTGTCATGGGACATCACTGAAAAGACTCTGGCTCCATTTTCTTTACACCCTCTCTTCAGGTATTTATATACATTAATAAGATCCCTCCTGAGCCTTCTATTTATCAAAATCCTTTATGCAGAAAGGTTTTATGAGGTATCAAATCAATGAGGTTGCCATAAGTCTGCATAAACTCTTCATAAAAGAGCCAGAGTGGGGACAGGGAAGAGTGTTGGGCTAAAAGAGGGGAGAAGACGAGATCTTTGCTAAGGACAGCCCTTGCTCCTGCACCTCTGAGCAGCAAATAGATAAAGCAAGATAGGAGGAGGTAGGAGTCTCCTTCTGCAAGGGGGGACACGCTGCTCCCTTCTCTGGCTGTGGGATCTGCCTGTGAGGACCGTGCTTCAGTAATTCTTCCCACTCTGTTCAGCAACAGCGTATTTATGCTCCAGCCCAACGGCCCCTAAGAGAGGGAGGCTGGTTTTCCTAACGCTGTGGGTGGAGAGCAGCAGGACTGCTGGGCCAGTGTGGGATGAGCAGGTGCCCAGGTAGCTCATCTCCCCGGAGCCTGTACCCAGTGCCACCACCAGGACTTCGCATGTTAGGGAGGGGAAGTTCTCCGTGGAAGGACACATCCAAAAGAAAGTGTTGCATTAAAATAAACTTCTGTGCAGGTGACCATCATGAATTCATTTCATAGTTAATTATGGCATTAAAAAAGGAATCTTCAGAAGACTTTACTGTTATAATGGCTATCATACAATGTATGGGAATCTGTGCAATGTGGCATTTCTTTACATTTCTTCCATGCAATTTTTCCTGAATTGAAAAATGGATGATGGGTTCCTATGGCACTACAGCTTGTTTAAGAAAAAAATCACAGATCGTAACTATCTTACATTGCAGTAATACAGAAAATTAGAATTCCTTTTCTAAAGGTTTTTTGGCTTTCCTAATCCACTGTCTGGGACACGGTTTGCAGATGATGCCTGTTTGTTCTACCACATCACAGACAACCACAGCGTCCTGGATTGGGGCAGTACTCCAGTCTGGTTCCAGAAATCATTACCAGAACAGGTCTTTAGAAGCAGAAAATAATATTAATAGAATCATGGTAGATTAAAGACATAATTGAGCAAAAGGTATAGTATGTACAAACTTCATTTCACAAAGAGTATTAAAAGATAAAGACACTATGTCCGGTCCCATAAATATGCTCATTCTGAGAAGTAAAATTCTCAGATAAGGAAGGACATTCATTTTCTCTGTTTTATGCCTGAGTCTTTACAGCAAGTAGCAACTGGAGCGAAAATTTATCTCTGCCTTTAGATATCCAAGGTTTTTAATCTTTGTTGAAAAAAATTGTTTCAGATGGGTCACTGCAAGTTTTTTCTATGTGGTCGTTGAAATAAGTTGGCTATGTTGATTAGTGTTATGATCATAAAGGTAAAAGATTTGTTAGGAAATGTAGCTTTTCTGCAGTATATGCTTATTTTAAATTTTGGGATATAATTGAAGACAGCTTTGGTTAAAGGTATATTACAATATTAAAATTTGCAGTCAAGCTGGCCATTAATTGATCTCTCTATTTATTTTTCCTTTCTATTAACAAAATAATATTTTAAATAGATATTTTATGTGTTTCTCTGCGTGACAAATTCCTTCCACTTTGGTAAAAATTTTACAAGGCTGGGATAAAATCCTAGTGTAGTGGGTTGACCCTGGCCAGCAGCCAAGCACCCACACAACTGCTTGTTCACTCCTCCTCCCTCCTCCAGGAGGACAGGGGGGAGAATAGGAAGAGCAAAAGCAAGGAGACTCCTTACAGTTGAGACAAAGACAGTTTAATAAGTGAAGGAAAGAGAAAAAGAAAATATATTAGTCATGCAAAGGCAACCACTCACCAACTTCCACCAGCAGGTCAGTGCCCAGCCAGTCTCTGAGCAATGGCCACCTTGGAAGCCAAAATCCCCAACTTCCTTCTTCCTCTATCACAGTTTTTGTTGCTGAGCATCATGTCATATGGTGTGGACTATCCCTTTGGCCAGTTCAGGTCAGCTGTCACAGCTGTGTCCCCTTCCAGCTTCTTGCTCACCCCCAGCCTGCTCGTGGTGGGAGAGGAGAGGGGGAGCAGAATAGGAAAAAGAGAAAGCCTTGGTGCTGTGCAAGCACTGCTCAGCCATAGCCAAAACATTAGTGTATAATCAACACTGTTCTAGCCACAAATCCAAAACACAGCACCATACGGGCTGATAAGAAGAAAACTAACTCCATCCCAGCCAGACCCAGTACGTCCTCTTTTACTGATCTGAGAATGGAAAGGATTGTTACTGCCTCTCCCATAGTCACCTGTGCCTCTAATTGACACTGAGACTCTGGATTTATAATCTAGGACAGAAAAGTCAGTTAGCCTTCACTTCTGATCTCGTCCATAACCTCAGTGAAAAGAGGGAGACTGGTAGAGGTATGAAGAAGCACAGGCATGTGCACAGAAGGCACAAAGAAATTTTTCATTTCATTCTTCATTCAAACTTTAAATCCTTTGTAGCATGTAAATTCTGTTTTAGTGATCTGATAACTATGTCACTCATCAATGAATGATGTTTTTGGACCATGCCACATACAAACACACTACTCACTGATAGTAGCAGGCTACCGAGATGAGCAATTCAATCCTTCTTGCTGCTTTCACCGGTGCCAAAGAGAGGTGTTAAGGAAGAGTGCATTACTTCCCCAAAAAATCATGACATTGGCTTACAAATCATGAGGGGTTTTTAAATGGCATTGATTTTGCTTATCTTGTCATAATTTCACTTTTAGAGTGAAGCTGACAACTTCAAATTTGTCTATAGTCATCTCAGGTTCAAACTTCAACAGTAAGTCAACGCGTACACACTTAAGTGGCTTCCCTGTCCATTGCTTTAAGGCTGTGTTATCTTCCTTTGCTTAGGTGGGGATCTGCCTCGCTGCCTTGCTGCATCCCACAGCAATTAGCCTGTACAGAAAGCTGTCCAAATAATGCTTTTTCCAGCTTCTCCACTGGTCCTGACTTCTTTGGTCTTCCACATCTGTTTGTGGCCTGTATTTCCTGCTTCTTTTGCCAGTTATCACATTCTCCATATGTGTATCTATATCTATATGTACCCAAGTACAGGAAACAGGACCAGGGTGTGGTGGACATTGGTATACAGTGCCCCCCAAGCCACCAGTACTCTCCCGAGCAATGGCTAGGCTACTTGGGGAATTAGCACAGACCCAGGGTCTGCTTCGAGAGGGCAGTTTGGATGAGACTGCCCTGCTGGTCTGGGTTTGGTGTTTTGGGGACATAGAGGTGGAGCAGAAAGAAGATTATAACTACAGGGATGCAAGTGAAGTTGCCCTCAGGGCCAGACAACAAACCGCCCATTTTATTCACCAGTCTAGGCATTTTCCTGCACTGCATCAAGGTTTTTCTTCTACTTCTTATCACCTTATATCCACCACCACTCTCACTGTCCATTTTCTTGCTCCTTTACGTCATCCAGTCCCATCTTCTCTACAGTTATTTCTGTAACTCCCAAATAAATCTTCTCTAAGGCCCTTCTGTCTCCCTGGACATGGTGGGAACTGATGCTCGTTTTACTAGGGCAGCTGCATGCGCAATCAGCAGTGCCTCATCTTACCTCCTCTGAGCAGGGACTATGCCGAAAATGGGAAATTTTGCAGACTGAAATAGAAATACTGTTTGACACTGAGAGTAGGCAGATTAAAACACGTATCCTGGCAAAACCAGAGGAGCTGGCCGCACTGCTAATCGGGGGCATTTGCCAGCAAGTGCCTATAGGTAAGGTGGCAGCTCGTCTCATCACCCTGATACCCAGAGAAGCACCTCGCAAGAGGGAAGTCCGGGATGTGACATCCCTTCAGACCCCCACGCTGTGAACTGTCACCTTGCTCTGATGACACCTGTGTTGGATAGCTGTGGGCTAGAGGGAGAATATGGGACAACAGCAACAGGCAGGTCCATATTGACACAAGCAGGCGCTGTGATGGAGCCCCAGGAAGGTGACCCCAAGTTTCTGTGGGGAACAGTGAAGCAATGTTTAATCCCTGGGACAGGATTAAATAGGGGGAGGGGGACAAGGGTGCAGTGGTGCCAGAGGCCAGGAGAGGGAGTCTGAGCCCAGGAGAAGGAAAGGAAGCCGGGAAAAATCCTCCTCACCTGCTTCCTTGGTGGTGAGACTGATGGGGCACATGGTGCGGGGAAAGCAGAGCCGGAGTCAGGTCATTCCCGCAGGGAAAGAGCCTGCCTGTGTGTGACCTTGCACCCTTGCCTACCAGCCAGATCGGCAGGCTTCTGCCCCTCACCTAAACCCAGAAACATTTGCGGGGGGTTGGGGGGGTTTCAGTGGTATCGTCAGCCAGGCAGCAGTAAGTGGGTTTTACTCTCGGGCTATTAATTGCTGTGACCATTTTGTTCTGTGAACATCAGGTACATTGTCTTTTGAGTGCATGAATGCAAAACTGTGTGTATATGTCTACTGAAAATTTTCCATCTATATATAGTTTGTATACTTCTATATATACATACACACGTGATTAATTGTACTAGTGACTAAATAAATCTATTTTTATCCAATCTTGTGATTCACCAGACATGCACCCTCAGTTTCCTGCTGACATACACAGCTGCAATCAAAATGCCATCCACTCTTTTCCCACCTTTATAATGTGAAAACGGTGCAGGCTGTGGACATATGTAATTTTTAAACTGTATTTCTTCACTTCTGTGTACCCTAGCTGTGAAATAATGCTTAAACACTTCCCACATTGAAAATAATATACATAGTGTGGTAACTTTTGAAAAATAAAAGATTAACCAAATCAGGCCCCAAGGAACAGTGATTTGTTCATTTGTTTTGTATTTGTCTTAGGCTGAACTGGCCTTCATGGGTATATTTATAAGTGTTTAAAGTAAGTTGAGGCCAGAGTCTGCTTTTGAAAATTCTAATTTGTTTTTCAAAATAGGTAGCGTACTTTTGTCAAATTTATTTCAAGCCTTGAAATGTTCATGCATTGATCTCTGAAACAATTTTCTTTTCTTCAATGTCGTTGTCCCTAAATTGGTGGATAAGGAATTGGCTGGATGGTTTCACTCAAAGACTTGTGGTCAACGGCTCGATGTCCAAGTGGAGACCAGAGATGAGTGGCGTTCCTCAGGGGTTGGTAGTGGGACTGGCCCTGTTTAACATCTTTGTTGGTGACATGGACAATGGGATCAAGTGCACCCTCAGCAAGTTTGCCAACAACACCGAGCTGTGTCGTGCAGTCAAGACGCTGGAGGGAAGGGATGCCATCCAGACAGACCTTGACAGGCTTGAGAGGTGGGCCTGTGTGAACCTCATGAAATTCAACAAGGCCAAGTCCAAGGTCCTGCACATGGGTTGGAGCAACCCCAAGCACAAATACAGGCTGGGTGATGACTGGATTGAGAGCAGCCCTGCAGAGAAGGACTTGGGAGAGTTGGTTGATAAGAAGCTCAACATGACCCGACTATGTGCACTTGCAGCCCAGAAAGCCAACTGTGTCCTGGGCTGCATCAAAAGAAATGTAACCAGCAGGTCAAGGGAGGCGATTCTCCCCCTCTACTCCATTCTGGTGAGACCCCACCTGCAGTACTGCGTTCAGCTCTGGGGGCCCCAGCATAAGAAAGACATGGGCCTGCTTGAGAGGGTCCAGAGGAGGGCTGCGAAGATGATCAGAGGGCTGGAACACCTCTCCTGTGGAGACAGGCTGAGAGAGTTGGGGTTGTTCAGCCTGGAGAAGGCTTATAGCAGCCTTCCAGTACCTAAAGGGGGCCTGCAAGAAAGCTGGAGAGGGACTTTTTATAAGGGCATGTAGTGATAGGACAAGGGGTAATGGCTGTAAACAGAAAGAGGGTAGATTTAGATTAGATATAAGGAAGAACTTCTTCGCTGTGAGGGTGCTGAGGCACTAGAACAGGTTGCCCAGCGAGGCTGTGGATGCCCCATCCCTGGAAGTGTT
>JAVKLA010000027.1:11555063-11572874 GCA_034782735.1 Sagittarius serpentarius
AGGCTGTGGATGCCCCATCCCTGGAAGTGTTCCAGGCCAGGTTGGACGGGGCTTAGAGCAACCTGGTCTAGTGGAAGCTGTCCCTGCCCATGGCAGGGGGGGTTGGAACGAGATGTTCTTTAAGGTCCCTTCCAACCCAAACCATTCTGTGATTCTGTGATTCTATGATTCTTTACTCATCCTACCATTCTCCTTCTTGGACCCTCAGAGATAATATCTAGAAAGTATCCTCCCTCTTTTTCCTGGTATCAACATGTGGTCCCTTTGAAACTAGGAGCAGATTAAAAATCAGCTTTACTGGTGCCTGGCTGAGAGCAGAAGAGGGTTAACCAAAGAGCAAACAGTCCTAGGACCAATCTGAGAAATAACTGCAACTGGTTTTTAACCATCTTCGTCTTGATCTGCCACAGACCCCTGCAAGACAGCCATCACCTGAGTGCCACAAGCATTTCCTAACAACTGTTGTCACACCACCATCACCAATAACGAGTTTGATCTTGCTTCAGTCGCCCTTGTGACAGTGCTGTGGGTTTGTTGTCAGCAGCACTAACCTGGCTGAGAGTGGGTGCTGGGAGGGAGCTCCGCATGGGTTATCTGCCAGAGCCCCCCCCACCTCTCAGACAGTCCCTCACTGCTGAGCAGGCTGGAAGGAGCTGGTCTAAACCTGGCTGGGATGTTTTAGTAGCGTGGTTAAAACATAAAATTATACTGCTTCATTTGGGGGGACTAGGAATCATCATACTTAACACCACATTTCACATTTATTCTTACTGAATGGCCCCAATCAAAATCAGATCTCTTCCCTGCGGACTGGGAAATCAGCCCTTTGCAGTAGCCAGGTGAGGTCAGCGTGGGGCGCAGAAGCGTTTTGTGCCTGGTCACGTACTGTAGCTTCTCTCATTTCTTCTCCATGTACCTTAAGCTGAGGAGGAATGTATTGCATCAAGCTGGATGTCAGCCTCAGAGCAATGCCTCGCTACTGGATTTCCCAGGGTTTCTACAACTTTGGTTATTTTTTTTTGCTTTCCAGTAATGACAAGTTTTTCCCTGTCCCACACCTTCTCCTCACAAAGCAGGCACAAGGATCAACTGGATAAAATTCCTGTCTTTTGGTAGCATCTGACCCCCATTGCAGGCTTATGTTGGGTCACCTTTGAAAAGTAGTGACAGCAAAGTTTCTAGGAGACTGGTCTATGTAGGATTTTTCCTTAAACCTGTTTTTGTTTAATCTGTGTTTCCTTGTCTACTGTGTCCTACAGGGCAAACCTCAAAAAAGACCAAACTTGTCATCTGCCCAGAAGGGGCATTCTTAGTTGAAAACACCTATTAAACATTCTGTGATTATGATGAATCATGGAGCTGAGAGCAGACAAGTGTGCACATGTTTCCATTATATTGTCCTCTTTAAATTAAAGCTTGATGAGAATCAATGTCAGTGTCCTTGCCCTTGCAAGAAGAAAGGCAATACTTCACCCAGAAGTATGACAGTAGTCAATACTTCTAAATGGGAAAATTTAGAGATGGAGTATGTATGTAAGAAATACTGAACCTTAGGCAAAGGCACGTAGTGCCCACCCACTGTCTGAACATGGATAAAGATGTGATTTTTCACCCCTGTTACTTTACTGAAAGGATGTAAGAGGCTTTCATGGGAAGGCAGGCTGAACTGGCTTTACTTTCCAAACATGACAGAGAGAGAATGAGCAAAGTATATCTGCAGCAGAAATGAAAACTAAGGAAGACATAATTACATGAAGTTATCTTTCTCCATTAAATTAAACTTTCACATTTTTTTCTTGATTGACTAATCTGTGCAATTTGCCAGATTTTGAGCTGGTATTTTTTAATACCACAATGTAATGGTATCTGTTCCTCTCAATATGTCTATTTAAAAAATTTCTGCCAAGTAGATTTGAATCTTCTTTTAATGCAAATACTTTACTTCCAAATGGATACAGGAGTATATATACATGATGTTATGTTTCACTTGAAAATACATTCTCTAAATTCATTTGCTTAGGCTTAGAGAGAATGTAGAAAAGTAAATCTCAGATTTCTTTCTGTAGTGTTATTAATGTTCCAATTGCTCTGTTAAGTTGAAAAAAAATCAAGTTATAAATGTTTTAAACTTCCAATGAGTTATGGCATCTTATAAAAAAGTTATGGCAGTTTAAATTAATTAAATAAAATCAGCAATAGCTGTTCCTATGGTGCTGCACATAGTAAAAGTTGCTGTGTCTATTCTGGAAGTTCAAAGGCATTCTGCATGAGCCTAGCAAAAAAGTATCATAAAGCTTCTCCATGATGCACTTTCCATCCTATTGTGCAATGCAGTATTTTGAGTGCATTTCTAAATGGATTTGCTTTAGGAGATGCAGTGCAGTAAACCATGTGATAAACTTTCCACACAAGTTTGTCTCCAGAAAGTGTACTGTACAGATCAGGCTGGACTTTGTAGGGCTTGGTGTGACTGTCAATATTAATCTTTGCTTTTCATATTTTATTTTTTCTAATACAACTTAGAAATTATGGCCATAACTTTAAAGCCATTTTGCATTTTTATTCCATGATAATCCATGGAATTACACATTGAAACAAAGGTAGTTTAGGTAGTTCTGTTAAATTTATTTAGTTAATACACATAATGAGATACCAGGTTCTAGTACTCCTGTGTGATCTCTCCCTCTCCCCTCATCTCTCCTCTTGCTGTGCTTTCTTTTTTATTTAATTCTTTTTCTTTCTTTCTTGTCTTCCTTTTTTGTCATCTTTTACTTCTCTTTCTGTGTCCCTCCTCTCTCTTCCTTCCTCTATTCCTTCCTCTTTCTGCCTTCATATTTTTTCTCTTTTCATATTCCTTTCCATCTCCATTGTTCTTCATTGTCCTTCTGCATTCTCCATGGTGTTCCTTTTCTTTCCCTGCTTTCTCTCTTGCTTTCCCTTTCCCAAGTTATCTTTTTCTTTTTCTTCTCCTTCTCATACAAGGCTAAATTATGAGAGGAGAGCAGAGTAGGTTGGATATCAACATCTTTCTCACTGGCTCCATTCCAATGGCAAATACTGCCTACGAGGGTGAATGCTGATACCCACGTTTGTACACACATAGCAAGTTAAGGAATAACACTGGTACTATGGTAGATTGTAATTGGTGCTTCACAGGCAGATAAGAAAACAGCTTCTCTGACCCAGTAACCTTCTAATTTAGCAGTAAAAAATTATGAAAGATAAGCTTAGAAATGCACAGGACATGCTGCCCTTAATATGTGGGCTTTCTTTGTGATCCCATCACAGATTTAACATGTGATCCTGGGCGAGCCATTCAATCTCAGTGCATCTGTTTCTTCATCTGAAAAGGTGATGATCATACATGCCTGCCTTACAAAATAATGTGAAAGGAACATCACTAATCCATGTCTCAAGCATTATGGGAGGGTCCATTATTGATACTTATTTTTCTCTTAAATCCAGTATTTCATCCATCTCTTGAAGTACAATGCACGCAAGCACAACAGGCCAATTATTTCCTAATATATCCAAGATAGTCTTATGCATGTGTAGTACTGCAATCACTCGGCACCAGTGTGTCTGTAGAGATCAGCTTCATTGTCTGTCTGATTTCTGATAATCAGTTCTGCATAATCGGAACCTCTCCACGCTCTTATAAGCAGTTCTGGCCCTCTAAGAGCTTCTTAAAGATTTAACTCTCTGCACTGTTGAGGCAGCTAAGAAATGTATGCAGTACAGTAACAAATACCCTGTACAGAGTAATTTTTGCTTGGGGTAAACCTCTCAAGCAGTGATATCTTTGCATACTCACAGGCATAAATACACAAAAATATAGACTATATAGAGACAGAGGGATAAACACCAACTCTGGTAGTGAAATTCTTTGTGTTGCTTATCCAGTAGTTGTTAATGTATGGAGCATGATACCACAGTATTCCTTTTTCTGTGTGTTTTTAAGGGCTGAAAGCACTGTGTTTCATTTGCTGACATAATATGTCCCAACTGCTTGATCCTGGGGATAAATAGCACACTTTCACATATGTTTGGTCCATAGCAGAGCCAGCTCAAGCATCCCTGACTCGTGTGAATCACAGAGTCACTGGGGTTAGAAGGGACCTCTGCTCGAGGCAGGAGCAGCGGTGTGGCCACACCAGGCTGCTCAGGGCTTTATCCAGTCAGGTCTTGAAAATTTCTAAAGATGGGGACTGTATAACTACCCTGGGAAGCCTGTGCCACTGCCTCACTGTCCTCATGGGGAAAAAGGTTTTTTGTTACGTGCAGTTTGAACCTCCCTTGTTTCAACTTAAGCACATTGCCTTCATCCTCCCACCTTGCACCTCTGTGAAGAGCCTGGCTCCATCTTATTGATGACCCCCTTGTAGGTTCTCCAGGCTGACCAAGCCCTGGTCCTGCAGTGTCTCCTCACAGGGTAAGTGCTCCAACCCCTGATCATTTCAGTGACCCTCTGCTGAACTCACTTCCGTTGATCGATGCATTTCTTGTACTGGGAGCCCAATACTGGATGTAATATGTACATGTGGCCTAACGAGTGCTGCATAAAATGGGATCATCCGTTCCCTCAATCTACAGGCTGTGCTGCTAATGATACCACTCAGGATGCCATTCCACCAGGGCACATGGGCCTCATGTGCCACATGGGCCTCATGTGCCACTTGCCGTCTGCCACGGCCCCCAGGGCCTTTTCAGTAGAGCTACTCTCCCACCAGTCTGTCCCCAGCCTGCATTGCTGCCAGCCAGTCTCCCTTTCCAGGGGCAGGACTATGCTGTTCTTACTGAGTTTCCTACGTTTCCTGTTGCCCGTTCCTCCAGCCTGTCCAGGTCCCTCTGGATGGCAGCCCTGCCTTTCAGCATGTTAACTGATCCCCCCAGGTTGGTGTCATTTGCACATCTGATGGATGTGCAACGTTGCATCCTCCAAGTTATTGACAGAGATGTAGAGGTCCCAGGACAGACCCCTGTGGTGCTCTGCTTCTCAGCAGCCTCCACGTAGAGTACGACCCATTAACCACCACCTTCTGAGCCCAACCATCCAACCAACTTCTTTACCCACCCAGTTTTCCACCTCTCCAGACTATATCATCCCAACTTGAATACAAGAATACTGTTGCAGACAGAGCTGAAAGCCTTACTAGAGTCAAAGTAAACGACATCCGTTGGTCTCCTTTGCCCAGTGTCCTCGCCATTTTAGCGTAGGAGGCAATCAAGTCGATCAGGTATGATTTGCCCTTGGTCAGTCTTTGCTGGCTGTTCCCAGTCACTTTCTTCCCCGTGTGGCCAGGAACGTGCTCCCAGAGCAGCCACTCCACAATTTTGTGTAAAAAACCTCACTCTGTGTTTGTGCAGAACTGATTCTGCTGAACAATGACCTGGACAGAAATAGTTTTGGTTTTGGCTGGATGACATCTGTGATCCAGTTTGCTGCAAAGCCATGCTATCACATGTGCTGTGACAACAGTGGGGGCGGTGCGGAGGTGGGAACCAGTTCAGGGCAGGGAGGTGGGAACCAGTTCAGGGCAGGGAGGGTGCTGACTGCTTATACCAGTTTAAGTGGCACCACTAAATGCGTACACCAGTGGCATATACTAAATGTTAAAACTTGAAATCCCTTAAACCACACACAAATGCATATGAAACTTGCTTGTCTGTGACCTTGTAAAAGTTTTCTGCAGCTTCCTAGGCAAAATAGTTGCATATTCAGCGGGAAAATGACATATTTGCAGCAAATAATTTGTCCCTTGCCTGTTTAGTGCATGCAGTTACAGTAAACAGAGTAGGAATTGTATTTTCTTACTCTCTTGGTCCGTGGTGTACTCTGCCTTCATTTGGGAGGTTATAGTCTCTTCTCAAGTGAAAATGGCATACAACCAGACAAAGTTTGGAGGAAAAAGGTATTAAGGCTTTTAAATATTTGTCCAGAGCAAAAAAGGAAGCCCACAGCACAACGCTGCAATCTGTGCACATTTCCCATATCCTAGCTGCAATGCTTTAATGATTGTACTGTTTTATAACTGCAAAAACATATGTTCTTCCATGCACTAGCTCAATAAAAGCCAAAACAAACAAAAAACTCCACCACTATTTGTTTTATAAACCAAATTAAAATTTAAAATTTAAGGAATTAAAATAAAAAAGAGCAAAATATCTACCATGCTTACTTCATGCTTCTAAAGTGTATTTACAGCTTCGTGTTTATAAGAAACAATGACTTAGGAGTGCACTTAGGCATTCTTTTAATTTCAGTAGATGTTCCAGCAGCTTTCTTTGCATAACATTTACTTCAAATCTCTTTCTTTTGAAAGTGCCAAGTGAAGACTGCTAGTGTATGGGTTGACAGAGCCAATGAGGATCCCAGTTCCAAGAATGGTGTGCAATCCACTTTTCTTTTCTAAGTAAATTGCAAACAACCACGTAAATTGCAAAGTAACTATAATGCTCTAAGGATATAAGTGAAGTTGTTGTAATAAAAGGTATTGTTTCTCCCTACAAACTTATCCTAAAGTAAATTGTTTTATTTAAAGAAGTAGCAGGTTTTACAGCACAGGCTAAAAATCCTAAGAATAAAGGAGATGAAGGCAGAGGTTACAAAAGAACAGTGGACAAAAGGCAGTGCAGCACTCGCTCCTTAAGCCTTAGTAGAGAAATCCCAGAGCCCCATGTGCCTCCATATGCAACATAAAACTCCAAAATGAATTTGACATACTTAAATGGTACATTTGAGTTCACTCTGCTAGTCTATGTGAACTCTGTGTGAAGAAACCAAGAGAGTGTGCTCAGATCATAAACTCAATCCCAGCCCACTTTAATCCCTGATAACAATTCTGTTTCACTAAGTCCCATTGAACCAGTCATCTTGTTATATGATAGCGCTCTATTGCATTACCCAAACCCTTTATGGTACACATGCTTCCAGCTCATCTGTTAACAAACCAGTCAAGTCACTAGTTTCAACAGCTTTGACATCACCTCCAAGCTGCACTCCTGCAGGCCTGAACCTGTTGTTTCTTTCAGCAAAGTCTGGGTGCCTCCCAGAGTGGGGGTGGTTGTAATCATGCATCCCCACCTCCATCGTACCACTTGCAGATTCTTCTTCTTGCACGTTTATGTAAGAGCAGAGGTGCAAAAGTGCTACAGCAGTGGGAGACAATACTTTCCAGTTCAGAGTCATAGTGACACATTTGCTAAAAAATGCATGTTTGGCACCTGCACTTTTTTCGCATGCTCCTTCTCAGCGCTGTTTTCTTTTCCTGATCCCTGGTCCGTAATTCACCAGGTTCTGTTGTTAAATGATGTATCCCAGGTGCTGTTTTATCAAGACAATTAAATTCAACTTTCTAAATTACAACATGTAAGGCATTTAATGCCTTAAACAACTTTTGTAGTCTCTCTCTTTGTAGATCAGACCCTTTTTTTGCTGCATGTTTCTATACATCAATCATTGCTGAGCAGAAGAAGTGTTAAAAAAAGAAACTGGTAATTAATATTCAGTGGTCTATATAGAAAAATAGTGGAGATTATGTCATAGGAACATGAGGCACTGCACTTAATGAAACTAAAGGTTCTGCTAGACCAATAATTTATTTCTGTCAGTGGCCAGTAGGAGAGATACTTGGGGAAAATGTGTAGGACATACTGCTCCCTCCTCTTGGCAGTTTCTTCTCTGTGTTGCAGAACAGGAGTATGAGAACCAGTGATCATACACTGAAACAGGAGATGTTCTGACTGTATATGAGGGGAAAAAAAATCAGCAAGAAGAGAATTAATCATGGAACAAGTTGTCCAGAGAGGCTGTGAACCCTGCCTCCCTGGAGATTTTCAAAAGCCCTACCAGCTTGGCTTGTGTTTGGTGGTGTTCGTGCTTTGAGCAGGAGTTTGACTAGGTTGACCCAGGTTCCTCCAACCTCAGTGATTCATTGATTCTAGAAACCCTACAGGAGTAATTGTCCCTTCTGCAATCAGGGAGCTGTCACATCTCTGGGCATTTCTCACCCTGATCGCATGTGTCTAAATCTGTTCTTCATGAAATGAACAGCTGCAGTTTTGTCTGTTCTAAAGGCAACAGTATTTAGACTATAATTTCATAGAATTTGATTCTGTCTGAGGCCATGATTATTTTTATTCAAACATTGGCTCAAATGCCCCCCTTAGATGCATGGACTGGCAGCTGTAGCTATCAAAAAGAAATCAGTGGCATTTGCAGTACACCTTCCGTGGCAGTAAGTGTTCTTGATAAAAAAGTTTTAATTATGGCCCCATGGGGCAATTCTTTTGAATATATATGAGATGTGTTTTATGAGATGCATCTGCTATAGGTATCTGCCCTGCTTTCTATAATAATAATGCAACATACCTCTGTTGATGATACGAACATCCAGTAATTGCATCCTGTTTATCTCTTTATCCACATGTTCATGGGCTTTAGTAACAATAAGTACTTAAGTATTATTAAGTTCATTGCACATTCAAAATAATCTACAAACAGTTTGAGCTTTTTTTGTTGATATGATGCTTCGAACTTCTAGAGCAAACTAGAAATTAACCCTACAGATGGGTGTCTTGGCAGTTACAGCTAAGACCAAAAGTCCTGCTCAGTCTGAAAAAACATATGTGCCCCATCCAGTAGTTCTGGCAAGGCTAAAGCAGAGCACAATTAATTAGGGTGTAAGCACAGGATCTTGTGAATCTCCATTCCAGCAGAGACCACTTGAAAAGGTTTTTGTATTGTGAAGGGACTAATTTAACAAAACCATTCTGTTAATATATTAATTTCAGACTCTGTGAGTGAAGATGTGCATTTTTGCCTATTGTTTCTGAAAATGATCCATGAAGCTAAAGGCATACAGTGCCTGTCATATCTCAAAGGATATGAGCCCATAGCCAGCCCAGGCATACATATAGTTTTTTGTAGAACTTGACTTGAGATAACTAAACTAAAAGATTCCCTGCCACGTTTGATGAACAGGATGCAAAAATCATTTGTCCTTTACGATGTCCTAGGAGGCAAAGAAGAATTTCAGAGACTGTCCAACATGGCTTTGATGAGAAAGTAATTAAAGTCACTGGCTGAGCTGTCCACATGTTTGAGTCAGATAACAATGTAATTGACTGTAATGGTCCCTGTGCTGAAGGACAGTAATCAGAAGATAGATGTGACTGAAACTAAATTTGCTAAGGGAAATTTTATTGACATTTCTAGCTAGTAGTAATAAGTCAAAAAAATAATTTTACTATACGCAAGAGTTAAGTAGGCTATGCTATGCTGATTTTTGAAGAGAAAAAGAGAACATAATTCAGTGTCTAGATTTTCTTTTTTTCATGGTAATAACGTGCGGTTCGTAGTTTACGGTTACTATTATCGTCTCCTTTGTCTTGCAGTGGTTATCACATGTGCACCACATATGCACCTCAGCAGCTCTACCAACAGCAACTGACTTTGCAAGTACTGCTGATGGGCCCAGCCTACATCACAGCCTCGTCGCGGCATACAGTAGTTTTAGGAGTTCATCTCCTCCCTCCCCAGGATGGTTAGAAACTTACTTTAACAACAGATAATTTTGTAATTTGCAGGCAAAGAGGTCAGTTTGACATACTCCTCTCAGCGTGACTGAATTAATTTTAAATGCTTTGGCAGCTTTTCTCCATGCTGCTGTTAAAAGAATTGTAGATAATGACACAACTCACAGCTGATCTCAATCCCTCCTCTAAAGGAAGAAAATAGCAACCCCTACAAAAAACACAGACAACGTAATAATTTTTGGTCATCATGCAGGTTGAATTGCTTCTTTCCTCCCCCCAATTTTGTCACATGGTTATTTTGGAATGTAAAGTAACCAAACATTTATATTCTGATTTTTTTAACTGTATTAGGTTTTCTGGGTATGCTTAGAAACAACTGACGTTTTCCACTTCTTATGTAAATTTTTACAAGTTTTGATGCTCAAAGTACATGAAATTCCTTTACTGTACTCCGTAGATAGTCCATTCGCTTCCGCAAAAAATTCTTCCAGAGGATCCAGGGTGACACAGTCTGAGTCTATAAACCGTTAGTCTTGTTTTCCTTTACTGCAGTTTCATGCAGCTGTCATTTGTGAGCAACCAGCTTAAGCTGTGCAAAGTTGAAAGCAACACCTAAGCGCCATACCGGCCTTTCCCCAAACGGTCCTTGAGCCTCTAACAAACCTGCAGGCGGTGCTGCTGTTTGAGCTTGTGCATCATCTAAGTAATTGATGACTCTCATCTCGGTCTTCAAGCACCTCTAAACAATGGCTAGCACTGCTGCGGAAGGAAAGGTTACTTCTTCCTGTTCTTCCCTCAAATCAGCTGGGAGAAATATCTAGTTTTGTCCCTGAAACTCAATGCATGTTTGGAGTACGATGGATTACAATGAAGGTCTCTGTCAGTCAGCGATGTGTCGGTCCTAGGGAAGTTTTTGATCCTTCCTTAGTTAAAAGAGCACCAAGAGACCTTTCTATGAATCAGGATTTAGCCCTAAATTTCAGGTGCACAGTTCTCAGAGTTGCTGAAGTAAGACACTAATGTCACTTTTAAGAGTATCCTGAATTTGCAATACTGGCAGCAAAAGCAGCACACCTTTAAGTTGTACATTAAGTAGATTGGATTTGAAAGAAACAAACCCTGCCCCATACTTTTCTTGCAATATTGTTCTTCCAGTAACTTTGCAGCAAAGAACCGTGCTTAAGGCATCATTTTTAAAGGAATCCACAGCCAGCCTTTAATTTGCATGTAAACTAATCATTTGCATACCTAAGCAGTAAAAAGGCACCCACAACTTTTTATGTCTATTAAATGATGCTGACAACTTCTGAGCTCATAAACTGGTCATTCAAATTCAGCCTGTAACCACAAGGCAAGTTCCAAAGCAACCTGTTTATTCCTGTCCCGTCCTGAAGCTGACCACTCACATTTGTGCTGGTGCGGCTGCTTATGGCATTACCTTCTAAACTGGATAACTTAAGTGATCAAGTTTTTAAACTCCTGTTTTTCTCAAAGGCTTTCTGAATAATACAGATGTTTCTGAAGATCAGGTGAAGTTTAAGGCATATGGGGGAGAGGGGAGAGAAAAAAGATAAGACTTTTTAAGCCAGTGTTGCTACTGAGGAAAAAGTATGTGGGACCAGACCTTCAGCCATTAAAAACACAGTTTTGGTAAATATAAACCAATTAAAGAAAAAAAAAATTAATCCCTGGCACTCTGTGTGTTATTGGTCAGTTCTTTGTAGATGACTCTATTGATCCTTCAAATCTATATTTCTCCTTTAGACTCTAGTTCAGAAAAATCCTTAAACAGGTACTTGGCTTTAAGCCTTTGAACGCTTTTATCAAACCTCATTATAAATAAAATTCACCTCAACCTCAAGTACTTTCCTAAATTTGAGTGTATTTGATTGTTTGAAGTTAAGCGTTCATCTAGGCATTCAGCTGAATCTGGGCCCTCTTGCTAGAAAGTCCCTGCTAAGGATTATATAGCTGATAAATGTCTTTAAACACATCTTATGGAAGGAAAGATCTTTATTTTCTTGTACAGATGGCATTTTTCAAGATAGCTGTTCAGAAAATTTAGCCCTGCCAAAGTAGACTGTGTATGTCTTTCAGATAATGGTGGCCTCTGATCACTGAAATGAAATAGCTGAAGCCCCGGAAGATGCTTCACACTGAGATCCAGAGACAGGAACACATTAGTTCTTTTCAAAGCATTTTTCTATTTAGTATTTGCTCAAAGTAGGAAAGCGAAAGCAAGTGTTACCTAAAATTCATTTTTCAGGCCAGTATCACAAGGTACTTATGCCAATTTAAAGTCACATTACTGATGAAATGGTCAGTCCTCTCACCCTCTTCTTGGCAGACTTTTCCTACCTTTCCATTGTCTAGTGGTAGGACTTCTGGAGCCATGCAGATCCTGCTGAAACTAACCTTATGCACAAAGAAAATGTGTAAGTTTTTGGCCAGATCACCTTGCCAAGCCACCAGCTGCAAAGCTGCACAAGTGCTGCTGCTGGCACAAGGGATGTGCAGGAGTGAACAGGATGGAGTAGGAGCCTGGGAGCCCTGTGGAGAAGAAGAGAGGTGGTCTGGAAGACATCAGCCCTGTTTTCCTGGAGGAGAAACTCCCACTCGCCACCCAAAAAGCTTTGTTTAGTCGGAAGCTGTTAGTTAAATTGGAGGTTCACTTAGAGAACGTCAAATGTAAAAGTATAGTGAGAATATTTGAATGAGCCTGAATGAATGAAACCAAATGCTTATGTCTTAGAAATGCCTTGGCCAACTTTACTGTCATTATGAAAAACAAAAGGAAAGTATTCAATCTTCAGCAACAGCTCTTTACAAGGTCAGGACGGGAGCTTGTTTTATGCTTCTGAGGGTAGAAGAGATGCTGAGATAAAATCAAATCATTGCTTGTATTACATTTTTTCCTTTAGACTTTTCACACAAGAAAAAATGGTTTTCAATGCAAAATTCACATACATAATTTACAGTGTGAGCTATTCATTAACAGAAAGCAAGCTTTGACTGGTAAAGCCAATCAGCATTTGATCTAAAAGTATATATTTTTGTGCTGTTTGAAGATTAACCCTAGGTCTGGTCTGAACAGGAGTCTCTTCATTTTAAACTTAATGGGTAATGATTTCGTTTCACTGAGCTTCAATGTTTAAAATCTGAACCCAAACATTTTACTGTGTTCCCTTTTTACTTTGCTCCCATTTTGAGTGACCTGAATCAGCTAGGGAATAGACTAATGCAGAGAGTTAAGCATAATAGCTCCAAAATGTCTAATTTTCAGTGCAGTCTCAGCGTCTGGGTCACTGCAAGACCTCGTGCTCATTTCCTAACCTCCTCCCTACTTTGTTTGCACCTCATATAAAATTAAGATAGTCAATTTCCTTATCAAAACCTGCACGGTGCACTTATCTTGGTAGTAACTGAGCAACTGAATGTACTTCACAGAGGCTCAACAAGGACTGCTTATTCTGTACAGCACTTTGAAGATTAAAATGATTGTTAAGTTGTAAGGCACAGTGTAGGCATCTTGCTCCAAATGGTCGGTTCACCAAAACAAAAAGAAAAAACCTCCAAACCAGCCACGTTGCCCTCGGTGCTCTGCAGACTCCCAGTGCTTGCTGTCCTGACTGCACGGACCCATCTCAGCCTCACCTGGTTGCAAATACCAGTTTCTTCCGAGTTCCTAATCCCAGGAGGTTTTGTAACTCAGCTCTTTCCTCAGCATTTCCAACTGGTTCAGACAGCATGCAGGCTGTTAGGGATCACTCCTTAAGCATCAACCTTGCCTCATTTGGTACCTCGCCTAAGCCAAGAGCAAGGCACCCACCTCAGCACTGGGGATTGCATTGCAACATGCAGCATCACAGGGGCTGAGTCTTTGGTGACTGTGGGTGAAGTTAGCAATATAGTGTGAGCTATGTTTCCTAACTCGTTTCTAACAGACTTAATTTCCTCCTTTGAAAGGATGGTGCCCCTCCTAGCCTAACCACTTTTCGTCTTCGATCTAGACAGCAGCCCCCAATGTTCTGGGCAATAGCATGAGCTTTGCAGTCTTTTTTTTGTCTGTCAGCTAAGGTAGTGGCTAGTTGAAATGATTGTCTAGCAACTTCTTCAAGTTGAAATATTATTTACTGGTTTGGGTTCAGAGCAAACAGAGGGAGAATAGACCCCATGTAAATCATGGTCCTTACAAGCCTCTACATCCAGGCAAGTCACCTCCTTCACTGTGCTTGGAGAAGTAAGCGCTGTCACGAGCTGTCCCCCTCTCTCAGAGAAGGCAATGTTCCTGCTGTTGCAGCACCTGCCCTCCCCAGCTTTCTAGGAGGTTCTCTAGCTGTTTAAGACTTTAAAGCTCTGGCAGAAGCCATGGGTACCCCAGACACCTGTAGTCATAATCTATGACAGTATCTTCACCTGCTTCATTTTAGGAATGAACTCTTTCTATATTTGCTTTTCATCCACAGTAACTACATGTAGCTTCTTCTTATTACCTCCATTTTACATTCAGGGAAGATGATTTCAGCTAAATAAAGTGAATATCCTATTTTCATCCAGCACAAAGTCTAAAACCCAGGATCCCTAATCCTGGGTCAGCAACGTCTACAGTACCTAGAATATCTCTAAGGTCTTAAATTTTATATTTTATTTCACTCAAATACCATTAGCTGGAATCCTAGTGAGGTGCAAGAAAAATTGAAAGTGGTCCAGAGGTGGACTATTCTGTTACTTAAGTAGCCATGATAATAAAGAAAGGTGAGAGGAACCTTGGAAGAATTAAACAGATGTGTACTGGGAGATGCCTAAGCACTTTGGGCCATATAATCCAGTACAAAGCACCTAGGACCCAGATTTACTGAGAAACTGAAGCATGATTTTCTATAGCCCTACCAAAATCCCTAGAGCTACGGATTTGGAGTGGCTTTATTTAAAAGATGTATTTAGAGAAACCCTGTACTAATGATGCTAGTCTGTGTAAGCAAGTTTTTAGTTATAAGGCTAAAATGATCACCAGTCTTTCCCGCTGTTTCTTCATGGCTGCTTAACGTATTTCTAAATTGGGAGAGTAATAGGACTGATGGTTATATGGGCTATGCTGTGATTTTTTTCATTAGCGCTCTCACTGTGCTTTAGTTTCACTGACAATGAAATTCCATGTTCACTGAGTCTAAAATTTAAATCTGAAGTGTCTCTCTTTCTGTCCACTCATCTTTTTCATCTTATGTTAAATGTGAGCATGCTGCTGTCTTTTGGAGATCCTTATTTTTTCTCTGAAAGGCTTTTATGCCCTTGAATACTTGGGAGTATTAATAAGCTCCTTGTTTATTCCTAAAGATGGCATTTTTAAGAGGAGTGCAAGACAGAAAAGGAAATAAGGAAAAGGAAAAGGAAAAGGAAAAGGAAAAGGAAAAGGAAAAGGAAAAGGAAAAGGAAAGGAAGGACCTTTTTGACATCAGGAGGCCACCAGTAACCTTTCTAATGCTGTAGCCCAATAAAAGTAATCATAAAATAAGAATTTCTCAGGCTGTGGAAAGTATCAAGAAATCAACATTTGAAATGTATTTATTTCGATATGCAGATGACCGTTACCCTAAACCAAATGTAAATGACATAGCCTTAGATGAGTAACTTGTTAGCATAAATGAATTCCTCACTTAAGCTTTTATCAGAAACTCTTAATGTCTGTGGTGACCCTTATGTGACTGCAGACTGTTGAGTCTGTCTGTAAAGAGCCTGGTTAATCACAGCACTATCTGCACTATCAAAGCAGCTCTTAGAAATCAATCTGACATTCCTTTTAAAAATGCACTAGAGAGATTGAACACTACCTTTGAATGATGTAACTTTTGTTTAGCAATTCCAAGCATTCCACCTGGTTGTATAAGTCCTCTTAACAGCTGCAATGGCAGCGATGAATCAGTTCATGACAGGCTTTTCTGATCCACTCTCAACAGATGCATTTGAGCTGTTTCACATCTATACAGCACGTAGGTAGTGTACTACCTAACTGTGTTTACATCACCAGGGTCTGAGAAAATCAAGGCAGCTTCTCTTGTTACCTTTCCAGAGCCAAGAAAAGGCTTTCCTGTGCAATGGCGTCGCTAACCTGCAGCGGGCAAAGTACAGAGGAATCGGAGGAAGGAGAACTAATCAGTGCACACGCACAGGCGTGGTAAACTGGCTGATCTTTATGGCCTTATTGACTGAGCTCAAGTGCAATACCCAATTGTACCGATTTAATGCCTGACATGACCTTAAAAGAAAGCCTCACTATTAAAGGGGCTTTCTTGTGCTGTATGAAGGCCCAAAGGCTTATGCCAGCCACTCAGCCTGTTACCCCAATATAACAGTGGCTTGCAGAAAACTGGACAAGTGTGTGAGCAAGACAAGAGAAGACAACGTTGTACTGTCTTGTGTTTCTGGCAAGTGAAAAGTGGTTAATTGCCACTGTTGCTAACCAAGTATTCATCAAGTTTATGAGACAAAACCATGCTGTCTGTCCACTAACTACTTCCATAAATCAATTGTAGTTGTAGCTGGGCTTTCTAGAGGAGCCTGAAGTCATTTGTTTGAAGTTACACTGAATAATATTATAACCGCATAATGTTAGCAGAACCTTTTAATATATATGGAGAAATATCATGCTTACATTTCAAATATTTTTTCTACTAAACTTTCATGAGTTAGGAAAAGACCTTTTGAAGTCTCTTTATAGACTCATATTTCAGCTTAATTGAAGTACTTGGATAAAAGTGAGACCAAAACTTTAGCACTGAGGCATTCAAGTAGAATATCTTACTTTTCATAGCACCTTTAAACTGCTTCTAGATCTGACCTAGTTTGGCCCTCCATAGCTTATAAAATCCTCAGAGGCAAGTAAGAGAAAGATCTAACCTCTAAGTAGGCTGTGAATGAATAATTTCCAATAAAATTGCTTTATAATTATGTCAGCTTACACTGGCAAACATAAATAATATTATTAATATTTATATTTCTTATTTAATTGGAAAATGTAAGTATTCTTACATAAGGACCAAAGGTCCTGAAAGCCTTTGCAATAGAAATATATCAGTCTAAGGTATTAACTGGTTTTGATTAAGACTTAGATCAATAATATGTTGTGCATCCCATTAGGGAGTATGTAGTAGGTCTTCTTGCACCTGTGCTTAGTTTCTTACAGTGCTACCTAGCAAATCTGGGGTTTTTTTCGCTCAGGCTGTACTATGTTCAGGTTTTTTAGCTATAGAGATCCCCAGTTTAATCTTTCAAGTTTTGGCTAGCATGGATATCCTTATGGCAGTATCAAAAGACGTCAGCTACATAGCGCTTCAAAGACGTATTAAAAAAAAACTTTACCATTATAAAATGCACAGCTTACACTTACTTCAGAAACTATACCCAACATAAAAATGTAAACCGGAGCCACACACAAATCCAGCAGAAAACGCTTAGGTGAATTCTTTCTAATTCTGCTCACTAAAAAACAAAAATGATTTTTCAGACTCTAGGGTCTCTCACCAAATATACCTTACTGCAGATATGCCTGTCAACTAATAAAAAGGAGCTGTTAGTTTAAGCATACTTGTTGGAGACCCTGATGGCTGTCTGATAGCCAGGATCAAAATCAAACAGAGCTTTGTGCCTTGGGCTGTGCCTGTGTAAACCTTACTGTTTAATTAAGCAACTGTACCAGAGATCACCCACATTGTATAAAGGCTGTATTATTTCTTTTAAATGCTTACCTGGTAGCCAAAGAACACTTGGGGGTTTGTGAATGAAAGAAACATCAGAATTAGAAATTCAACAGTTGTTCATGAGGAATCTTAAAGTTATTGCATGTTTAATTACTCTTTGCATTTACCTCTTCTTATCTAAGGAGCCATTTGGCTGTTAAAATTTGCCAGGACTCCAAGACTATATTAATCCAGAACAGAGAACAATAATACAAGCTGCTTTATTGGGTTTGCATGGCAAGGTTTTGGTAGTGGGGGGGGCTACGGGCGTGGCTTCTGTGAGAAGCTGCCAGAAGCTTCCCCTGTGTCCAACAGAGCCAACGCCAGCCCGGCTTTAAGACAGACCCACCGCTGGCCAAAGCCCAGCCCATCAGCGATGGTGGCAGCATCTCTGGGATAACAGATTTAAGAAGGGGAAAGAGTTGCTGGGGCTCAGAAGGCGCAGCCGGAGAGGAGTGAGAACATGTGAGAGAAACAACCCCGCAGACCCCCAGGTCAGTGCAGAAGGAGGGGGAGGAGGTGCTCCAGGCGCCGGAGCAGA
>JAVKLA010000027.1:11572974-11591579 GCA_034782735.1 Sagittarius serpentarius
CCCGCGCCGGAGCAGGCTCCTGGCAGGACCTGTGGCCCCGTGGAGAGAGGAGCCCAGGCCGGAGCAGGTTTGCTGGCCGGAGTTGTGACCCCGCGGGGGACCCGCGCTGGAGCCGTCTGTGCCTGAGGGACTGCAGCCCGTGCGACAGACACACGTTGGAGAAGTTCGTGGAGGGCTGTCTCCCATGGGAGGGACCCCATGCTGGAGCTGGGGAAGAGTGCGATTTGTCCTGCCCCTGAGGGGTAAGGAGCAGCAGAGACAATGTGTGATGAACTGACCGTAATCCCCATTCCCTGTTCCCCTGTGCTGCTCAGGAGGGGCTAGGTAGAGAATTCGGGAGTGAAGCTGTGCCCGGGAAGAAGGGAGGGGTGGGGGGAAGGTGTTTTAAGATTTGGTTTTATTTCTCATTACCCACTCTGGTTTGATTGATAATAAATTTAGTTCATTTTTCCCCAAATTAAGTCTGTTTTGCCCGTGACAGTAATTGGTTAAGTGATCTCTCCCTGTCCTTATCTCGACCCACAAGCCTTTCATTGTATTCTCTCTCCCCTGTCCAGTCAAAGAGGGGGAGTGATAGAGCGGCTTTGGTGGGCACCTGGCGTCCAGCCAGGGTCAACCCATCACAACTGCCACTATAGTATTTTTTTTTCATTAATATATCTTCAGTGCTTTTATATGGGACAACCCTGGGATGAATATCAGATCCAATTTCCATTTAGTATTCCCAATGAATCATGTTTACAATCAAGATACACCGTAATGCTTCCGTATGTTGTATTTGGGACAACCAGGGGCAGAGTTTTCTCTGAGATTATGCTTTTTTTCTGTAATCTAGTTAATTCAGAAAATCCCAAATTGAAGCAGCAGTACAAGGTTTATCCATTTATCAAAGTCATATTCTTGGTGACTGATTACAATGGCAAATGGGAACAGTTTTTCTATCACTGTTGCTTCAGTAGTAGGCAGTACAGTGTTATCTTGAACATTTCTACAACTCAATACTGTCTTTTATTCTTCCTCATAGACTTGCAGATGAATAGTCAGAGGAAATATCACATGCATTGGCAGTTCACAACATCAAGAATGGTTTCTTTTGCTGCTCACAGACAAACTGACTTAGAAGACTGCTCCAAGTGGTCATTAGCTGGGTTTTCCTCATTTAGTTATTTTGTAGATTAGGTATCTCAGATCTATACTGTCGTAAAAACAGTACTGGAAAGACACCAGTCACTGAGTCAACTTCTGAGTATATCAATGCATGTTCTAGAATGTCTTTCACCTACCAGACTGTGAAGGCCACGTACCCATGGCTGTTACAGAGTGTCAGTGCTTCTCCTGAAAGGGAATGGATTAAGCTGTTCAGCTTTGCACAAAAGCTCTTGACACCTCATGGTGGAAGTCTTGACTATTCTCTGAATTGCTCTTCCTTCACTTTTTTAATGCAGGATTTTTGAGAGGAGTTGCCAGGGTACTTTTGGTTTTCATCAGCTTCTCTGATTGGAATCTGAATGTGGAAAAGAAGTTGCATGACCTGTTTACCCGTTCCTGGCAGCTGAAGGAACAAATTACAAACTCTGATTCTTCTAGATCTGTCAGAAGCTGTGAACTATTATTATGAAAGAGACATTGCAGGTGCTAACAGGGTGGGTGACACGGTCCTTACATTGTACTGGTTTTGTCCCCTGACAGGACCTAATGAGTAGCTGTGAGTAATTGCTCACCTGTGATGAGGTCTGTTTAATATGGATTACGAGTAGATGTGATGTACTCCCAGCTGTGTGGTATCCTGTAGGAGGGATGTATGAATCAATCCAGACTGAAAGGTGATAAATGGAGAAAAGCTGGCAGAGATAGCAAGGGATCGTACTGATACTAGCAAACGAGGAGGACACGATTTATACCACAGGTGTATATACTGGCCTCCTTCTGCTCTGGCTACCTATAACCAAATGCAATTTCTTTTGCTTTTAGGTGGCCACTTAAGTGCCATCTCTTGCTGTCATTGCAGAGTTCAGTCTCTCACCTTCTTGCACACCACACAGCAGGCACGGATACCAACATATCTCGGGTAACAAGACTTTTCCATGTTCTCTCTTTCAAGTAACATGTCAGAACAACAGCTGTTATCACTTCCAAGCTGAGTAATTTGGTGCAACCCATTTCTTACTGTTGCAGCTGGTACTGCTGAAACACTGCAACTCCAGTGACATGAGTAGGTGCATTTGGCTAAATACTCTTTGTGATGAACTTCTGAGCTCTAGACTGTGTCTCTGACATGATCCATTAAGGCTTGTATTAGTTATCTTACGAACTCTCTGGAAAGCTCATCTTTAGCATAAAGTATTTATGGAGTTGCAGTGCCTAGGATTTTATTTAATTTCTTATTTGTCAGAGCATTTATTGTTGGGGGGGCCGACACACACTAGATTGACTGTGAAATTAAATGACATGAAGATACCCAGACTGTGGGGCAGAAACTTACTAGTGCTATGAATATAAATAATGTAATAATTAATAGTTCTTCATAATAAAATAATGGATCCTACATATGCTTTTGATATAAACATGTCCTGTCAACTGACTGAAAGATATATTTATGACCCATGAATCAGAGTTGCCCTGGCCATCAACTAGTGGCAAACAAGGAAGCAGAACAAAACTAACCTTTCTACAAGATACCTTCAGCGAAATTTTACTGAAATGTGTCAGGTCTTGTCCGATAAAGAATCTAAACCTGCCTTAGTACAAAGGCTCCTATTGCCACACCTGGTCGCCATAAAGAAAGAGAAAAGTTCCACTATGTCATTCAGGCAGTGCAAGTAGATCAGAAACATGCCATTTCTTCTGCTGAAGAATTGTATTTCTTTATAAGAATAAAACTGACGTGTTGAGCAAGTGGCTGCCATAACTAAGGTGAGCATTGTATTCTATTCAAATAGGAAACCGTTCAGACTCCGTACAATGGAAATTAATAACAGATTCTTTCAGGTTGAAGGTTCTTTTTTTCCGTGAGTTACAGACAAGACTTACTGAGATAAGGGGGTTTTAGTGTTCATTACTATGTGCTGTAAGAGTACAACATACTGAATATATATATTCTCTGTACTTATTTTGAGCTGGTAGTGTATACCACAGCATACTTTGCTCTTACTGCAGAATGTCACTTGTGATGAAGTTCTGCAAAACAGTGCAAGAAAGGCACAAGTTAGCAGTCATTGCCAAGAAAACAGTTACAGTTTCAGTCCCTATGACGTATACGTATATAGCCCCTCTGTGAACCAGTGGGGAAATTTCCAGTACAACCTACAGAAATACACGCATGGAGCTGCTACAGGAAAATAAAAATCGGTTGCATGGGCCCTAATGCTAAAGTACATGCCACCAATACTTTCCAAAGCCAATTGGAACTGCTGGTTCAGGATATAATACCGTAACAGCAACAGGGCCAACACTTTAAAAAAATTGCCTAATTGCAAAATTGATTCTAGGACAATTGTCCAAGTAAGCAGCATTTAGGGACTTTGAGGGCGGCAAGTCCTGTACATATTCTGTTGACTTCACCGTGTTCTTCAGCCAACTCAACATAATCGCTCCTCTTACAAGCAGACTTCAGTTTTCTGTTCTTCTTATTTTCTGCAGGGAGCAGGAAAAGATAATCTAGTAATAAAAGAAGTTCAGATAAGCAGGCTTAATAGCTTCTTTTTGCCTTCCTTGCAAGCCTGTTGCAAAGGTACATGTTCAAATTACGTGTTTCTTTTTAACTGTTTTCTTAACTTCTTTGATTCCTCCTATAAATGACATCAGCAGGCCTGATGCCTCAAACTTCATTGGCTCATAAACAGAGATACTGAGCAATACTGAGCAAGTGGTGTGTTGCAGTCTCCCATTTTATTTCTTGTGTCTGTAAGAAATACATGAGGGTCTAGTGACGTAAATAGACCTGATTCTCTTCCAGTATCTTCCCTCATCAACAGGATGTGTCTGATGTATTAGTGTATGCTGTGAGAATTGTACAGACTCAGAAACTGAGAATAAAATAAGAAAAATCTCACATTAAAGCTTCTGCTGCTCCTGCCAGAAGCTCAGTTCAGATGAGTTGGAAGGTAACTGGCTCTTCTTTGAGGCTGACATTTTGTTCTCCAGAATCTCAGTTTAGTTATTTCTAAAGTTCCTAAACCCTATAGTCATGAAGTAAATTAAAACAACTCCAGATCAAGAAAGAGACGTGTGCCTGTGTTTGCGAAACTCTCAGTAACTGATGTTGAGCACCATGAAATAGCTCCTTTGTGTCAATGTGTTGTCAGGTGTTCGGTGGCAGTTATTGAACTGAAACCACACTGTTAACTATTTCACTGCTGATTACAATGTATAAAAATGAAGATTAGTAAAAACATAGAAAAAAAGTATTATACGTTTTGGTTTGGTCTCATTCTTAGGGAGTGTACTGAAAAGCTGATTTCTCCCTCATCTTCCTGACTGCAACAGCCCCTATGCAGCAGGAAGAACCTGGCGCTGGCTTTTGTCCACCCTCCACCAGGGATGAGTCAATCCTAAGGTGCCTGATTCAGCTCTGCAGTCTCTTCTTTGTCCTAGTGGCAGCTCCTCTTCTCTTCTCCGGAGGACAAAAGGAGATGTGTTATTACACTGATGGCATTGAACACGTATGGGCCATGTTTTCAGCCTTTTCTGAAAACTGAAAGCTAAAATTGCGTAGATCAAATAAGAAATCGTGAGTGCAGTGAGGAGTGAGTGACCAATGGTTTGCAGTTTGTTTTGGTACGAGGTCTGATGACTAAGAAGGGAAGTTAGCAGATGGTAGGTTTAGAATGAATAAACAGATGTGGCTTTTCTTAGAGGGTATATTTAAGGTGTGGAGTTCCTTGCTAGAGGATGTTCTGGGTGATAAATGTTACCCAAGTCCAAAGAGAAGCTGGGAGCGGTCATGGAAGAAAAAGAATTGAAGGTAGCTAAAACATAAATCCACATTTGGGGAAAGAGGAGAATATGGCTGTCCTGTTTGTGTACTTTTCCCTAGGTGACTGATCTGGGCCATTGCCAGAGATACGAGGCTCCATGCACCTTTGCCTGAGCCAGTGTGGCAACTCCTATCTTCTTAATCTTTCTTCATTGGTATTTATGTATGAGAGAGGTTTTTCTTTTGCTTTGCTGTTAATAAAAATCATGAGTCATCACCACTGTTCTTTGCAGGTAATCAGGTGCTTTAAAAAAACTCTAACAAAGTGGGAAATTATCACAAGATGGTATCTCTGTCTGTTGAATCAGCCACTTAAATAGTATATGGTTTCTAATACCAGCTAAATAAGCAAACATCCACTCCTGCAGGACTCACCATTGCTTATCGCCTCTCAACAGCAAGGCCTAGGTTTCCACCACTCTAATTCCCCTGCCTAAAGGATGGTATGGACTCCTGCAGAAATTATGATGTCAGCTGTCTGAAACTTAGCTTAGCCTTAACAATGGTCCTGTCAGGACCATTATCTTTGAGGATGCTCCCTCAACACCGTCATGGAATCAGTCACTCACATAAAGCTGGGTGAGCCAGTATAGCCTGCCAGAAGGATTAGGCGAAGGGTGGGGGGACATGGATACACAGGGAAATGGTGGTGGCGAGCTGCACAGCCTTAGTCACATCCTGCAGCTTAGGACCACACACCATACTGGCTGGTCTGAAAAGAAGACACTAGAGATGACTTAGCTTCACTGGTAAGCCTGCGTCTGCCTGTATGCAATTAGCTGATTCTTCTGTTCTGGCCTGCACAAGGCAGAACGTCTTGTGAATTTACTTTCTCTTTTTTTAACCCTTAAGGGTAACATTTTCTTTCAAGGCTTCTTTCTGACGAGACTTTTTTTATTTTTAGACTGCTTAGAAAAACACCCTGCAAGGGGAAAAGTGTGTAGATTGGAACATGAGTGAATAGCTTTTCCTTAGTCGTTTGGTTTTGGTTGTTTTTTTTTAAATCAGTATCTTTAATGATCAGATACTATTGCTATTACTTTTCTATATAACTAGCAAGTTGAGCAATCTGGAGAGAGTTCTGCGGAGAGGTAACATGCCATGGACAGGTTGTTTGCCTCTCTGAACTGTACTTTTGTGACCATCACAACACATTTCTGTGAAAAAGAATATTGCATATTCTCAAGTGTATGAAGTATCATTAAGGACAGCTTCTGGTATCCTTACAACAATCCTGAGTAGTGCTGCTACTGTGGGAACAGGACAATTCTAGCATGTATAAGGATATATAGACACTGCCCTACAGCTTTTCTCTTTCATTCACTGGAGATTAACAAAGCCACGTATTTTTACCTTGGACTACGTGTGACTGATATTATCAGCTGTACCATATCTGCTGGGTGGGGTTTTTTTATTCATTTTATTCTTATCTTTTTGTCTCCATGGAATATACTTTCTGAAATATCAGGGCACTGCATGCATTTGAAGACTTATTGATGGTCTTAGGGGAAAAAGTATGATGCTTTCTGTAAAATGTTCTCGACCCTGGAATTATCTGTTCTTCTTAGCAAGAGAAAATAGAGCCTTGTAGAAAAGGAAGAACCTGAGACATGGGAAAATGGAGTCATCTTGCAACTTTTCCCAGAGGTCATTCTGTTGGTTTGAACGGTTGCAGCTTCACGGAAATTAGGGTCCAACTGTCTGTATATCCCTATCCATTAAGTTTTACCTAGGTATCTTGTACCAAGCACAAGGACTTGAGTCAGATTGCATTTCGTTTCTAAAAATACCTAACCTGGCTACATGGAGAGAATGAGGTGAACTGATGGTTCATCAGTGCCCAAAATATCAAAGAAACTGCTTAAATAAGCTACATTTCTTAAAGGAGTCTGTGCATGTCTCAGTTTTTAATCTACAAAATGAGAATAGAGACATAATAATACTTTACAAGGGTGTTTGAGGTTCAACCATAAATATTGAGGAGACTTTAATTGAGAGGCTGTTTGATAGTGTAGACTCTATTAGCTGGAAGAGGAGTGCATCACAAACTGGATTTACTGACACTCAGCTCATATTTGCGTAGGAGATTGTCTCAGGACAGATGAGTGTGAGACATGTTTATTTTAAGTCTGTACTAAATTAGACCTTGAAAATCTTCTGGAGAATTTTTGCATGCTTGTCTAGGGTAACTGTGCTAGATGCCTTATATTTTTTAACTAATACTGTATTTAAAATGTATTTTAATAAATATACTTACTATCTAATATAAATAATTGATTACTTAGAAAAAATATTCATTAATTCAGGCATAAAACTCACTCAGGATTAAGTCAGTTGTGAGCCTATTCCCAGTCTTAACATCCATATCATTGACCTTCCTACAATACCCTGCAGATTTTCCATCCTAGCATTTTAAGCTGTAAATTTTCATCCAAATAAGCAGCTGTCTCCTTTTCTGACATACCCACAGCTCTTCCTCTCTGGTGTCCTCTGCAGCCAGTTGGCATCCACAGGATGTCAGAGCACATCACAGCTGAGGAGGGTTAACCTTTCAAAACTGTTTACCTCCATATGTGACCAGTTTTTGCAGCATTGCAGTATTGTGGCACAACCTCTAAGTATAGCCTTTAGATGTGTTTCTAGGAACACTGAGTTATAAATAAATAGAGTTGACAGTCTGCTGATCAAAAGCCTATACTTTCCACAGAGAAGCTGACATGGTGTCATGTAGGATTTGACAATTAACCCTGAAAATTCCTGAAGTATGTTTGACATCTTTTGAAATTTTTCTGAGCAAAACTAAATTTTTTTTAAAAAGAAACTTATGGCATGGTGTTCCTTTGGGTTGCAGAAGATAATCACAAACAGTAAGGAGGCAATAATAATTTCGTCTCTGTCAGAATCATGGGTAGGATTTTTAAATGTTTCCTGGGTTTGCTATTTGATGTTTTAGCTGGCCATACAGTAGTGAAGCAGTTTGCTATATGTCTGCTTCTTCTGTTCCTCTGTATTCTGTTAATTCAGAATAAACATTGGCCATGTCTACATGTTTTTTTCTATACCCTATGTCTTTGCCAGTAATATATCTGGTCAGATGGGGGATTGTGCTGTGTTTTCGGCAAAATCACCCTGGGAGGATATGCCAGAATGATACCTACACTGTGCTTTGAATACACGGTGAATGAGTTCCTCCTAGCATTGGCCTGGATTTCATGGTAGGTAGTTCCACCTGCCTACACCTATGGCTACTTAGTGTGCAGCACTTGTGCACTTGATGGCAAATAAATTCTCATGCTCAGGACTTCAATAGTTGGCAAGGGTCCTTGCATCCATTCACGCTCACTTTGCAGGGTTTAGTGAAAACCATGGACTGCTGCAGGGAATTACCAATTTGTCAAAGGACTCTTGCTCTAGAAATATGTTGGCCACTGGATGGTGATGTGTTTTCCCTCCTGGAAGGTTGTTCTAATGGTGCTTTTACCTTATCTTGGATTTTTCATTGATTTCTATTGTTGCTTAAGCAGGAGCTTCAGCACAGAGGAAAAAGAAGTTCATGGGTGCATGACTGACCACAGGCAGAAAAGGATATACAAGTATCTTAGCTAGACAGAACCTCTTTGTCTGTCCCTGGAAACAGCAGAGCAAGGCTGAACATTTAAAAGTTAGCAGAAGAAAAATACCACTGAAAACATAGTTCAAGTCTTGGGGAAAGTGTAATTTTCCCAGACAGGCAGTGAATATGTCCTCAGCAAGGGACCGGGTCAACGTGCCCTCAGGTTACATTTCCAAAACTGTAACTGAATTGGAACTGGCACTGAGGATTCAACACAAGGGTTTATTTCGAGCTGTAGTAGGGGTCTCACAGCAAACAATGTTATTTTTAAATGTGGAGATCTTGGCCCATAGGATTTCATCTGAAATGCTTTAATGTCTGACTCCCACTGACATCAGGGGGGTTAAGTACCTAAATACTGCCAAAGATCCAAGTTTAACTTACTTTTGAAACTGGAACCAGGACTCTTCACAAATTTCAACTAAAATCTTTCTTATGATGGATTTAACGTGACTCAAATCCTACTGTGTTATGTCTTGCCTTTGCACCTTGTGCCATGGCTCACCATTCAGCAAACAAAAGTAAAAAGTTTTACCCCTAAGGTGAAATGTTGGCAAGTACAGTCAGCACAAGAAAGAGAATTGTATTAAGAAACAGCTCTTTATGTTCCTTTGCAGTACCATTTTCCTCCCATGTGACTATGTGCCTGTACTGAAAGCAGGTCTGGAGAGCCTTATTTTTCCTCATAGAAAGAATCACAAGTGTTTTCTAGCTGCTTACAAGGCATTAAACCATTGCTCCACTTTCCTCCCTCCCTCCCTCCCCCTCTTCTCTCTCAAACGTATAGCTTAGGTGGTTTTCTGGGGCTTTGATGCTTTGTAACTGAGGGAAGAGCCTTGCATGGCTTGGCAGGCTGACCTATTTCACAAAACCAGGCAATTACTCCCACCACAGAGCCGCCCTGAATTCACAGCCAGGGACTGCAGGCAAGCCTTCCAGCGTGCAACGATCCCCTGATGCTCTAGCAGGCGAGTAGCTGTTCCCTCCGGTGCAAAGAGCATGGCCCCGGGAAAGGCGACGTGGCTACACTCCTCCAAAGCTCATCAGCTGAATCGATAGTCCTTTAAAACTGTTGGCAGCAAAGGCAAATGACAGCCACCTTCAAGCTGCTTTAATTTATACCGGGTTAACGTATTGGCAAACTCCCTCGTTCCACCCTCCAGCTGCTTTGAGGGCCGAGGACCTACATTTCCTATGACAAATATGTGTGATTATTGAAGCATTTGTCTTGAAAGGTGCAAAGGGTGCTTTGATTAATTTCATCCTGGAAACCAAAAATGAGCAAACTAATTATATTAACAATTTATTTAATTAATTAGCATTTTAGCAAAGGTACGTGGTGGTTGCTTTTCGGGATGTAAAGGCGTCCTGTGCTGTGCTGTGGATGCCTGCTGCATGCAGCCCACCTAGACAGGCATCCCATTTTTCCCATCATCCCATTATCATGCATGCCTTACAAAGTCATTTATTATACAAATTGGGTACTTCAATTCCTTTTTCTGGATGGTGTTTGCATTTTTAAAATGCAGTGTGGGGTGTTCGCGTATTAGTCATATTTCTCTAGCTGTCACTCAAAGTGACTGCACGACTTGATTCCCTGCTGGTTAAAAAAAAAATTAACAGAGAAGCTGCCAGTCAAGTTTACCAAACAGTCCAATAGTAGAGAAACTGCAAGCCCAGAATACTCTCCACTTTCTGTAATTATACACTGTGCAGAGTAATAATTGTATGATAGCCTGGCATTCATTATGTGAGCTTAAGTGCTCACATTATAGACTTCTATTCTGAGGACATTATTACCAGGCAGTAATAATTCTGTTCAGGTTGGTGATACGTAGTATACATTAGCTTTTATAGAGTTAGGGAAATTTGTTAATATTCTACTTACAAATATGCCAATAAAATTACTGCTTTATTTCTGTTTGAAAAACAAAAAAAGACTTTTTTTAAGACAAGTAGCAAATCTTTGCGTCCATTCATCCTGAATATTTCAGAAAATACAGGTTTAATCCAATATCCTTATTTAGCCAGTGCTGTTATTAAATTGCTATTTAAACAGCAGAGTATATACCCTATGGCAACAAGTACAGAAGTACCAGATGTGACTGTGCTGGAATGTGCCATTGGCCAGAAATAATAAATTCAAGTCACAGTGTTTGATTGAATAATTGTGCTAAGTGTATCAGAGAAGACATTTTCAAAAAGCCCATAAGGATTTAGTGAACCAAATTCTGCTAATGATCCATAGAATTCATGCTCATAAACACCCAGTCCTCAAGTCTCTTTCAGATGAGGAAAACTATTGAGATTTTACACGTCTGTAAAACTAATCCAAGAAGAATTAGTTCACCTAACAGTTATTGCCAGTGAATTAGCATGAAATCCTTTAGAAGTTTGTTTGCACAGATGTGAAGTCTTGAACAAATCTATCAGCGCTATGATAATCTTATGAATGGCATCTAAGGTAGGAAAAGCTCCAAGAAAATCTCTCTTATACTCACCCAAAGGCGTGCCAATGTTTGTGGCAGGCATTCTCAGCGTGCTCAACAGATAGTGGTTAAACACTGTCTTTGGGTGAGCACAGGCACAGAACTTCACCTGCAGCTGTAAAAAGATAAATTAAGCACTTCTTGATCTAGGATATAGAAAGCTGATAGTTGATAAGACAGTGTTAATTAGATAGCTCTTGAGAAAAGCTAATGGTGACCATTCTGAATTGTAATTGTTCTAGCCATGTGCTTGTAAGAATGAAATCCCTGTCACTGCCCAGTACTGTTGAAGGCTAGTTTGAAAACATTTTCTCCTTGTTGCTTTGACCTATTTTCAAAGCCCAGTTGCTTTTGGTGGATTGAGTGGGACTGAACTGGCTTCCCAAATATACAAGTTTTTTGTCTTCTTGGTAACCCGATCACTCAGGAAACAAGTTTCCAAAGGTCCAACTCTATGCTGATAAGCTAGTTTTTGCAGTGGGGGCACAGACTGTAATGCTGGCTGATGGACAATGGTGCTCAGTCCACTGATAAGCACAGCACCAGTGCAGACAGCTAATTTCTTGTTTGAAAGTTTGGCCAAGGAGACTGCTGCAAAGTGGTACTGAGGTGCCACTGAAGGCATGTTCTTTGTGGCTGGGGTAATAGACTCGGCTGTAAAACTCCTGGGTTCCTCCTCTTGAAAAGGCTTTGTACGTTGGTATTTCAGGCAAATCATTCAGTTCCTCCTTCCCTGGTTTGTCCATCAGGAAAATGGATGTCATACTGACATTCTTCATGAGCTAATTTAAGAATAATGTAATGACTATAGAAAATACTAAAATAGTTTGAGCGAAGGTGTTAGATCTGCAAAGCATTGTTAAAATGTCCCATTCACAGGAATACGCACATTCTGGGAGCTAATATGTTGCTCAGCTTGAAGAGCGTAGAGGAATACAATGGAGCTATAAGGGGAAATTTTGTTACCTTTTCAGCACTGATAAAGGAGAGAGAATCTTATACTGGGGACAGAAATAATGTGTTTTACTAACTGAATATTGGCAGACACATCTTTTGGACGAACATCACTCACATTTTCTATATGCCTCTGAGATACGCAGTTTATGAACTCTTGCAATTGCACTGAGAATAAGGTGTATTGAGATCATGCCTATAAATTCATCTATTTTAAAGTTAAATTATGAATTTATGGGTCTAGATACTCTGTGAATGGCATAAATAGACAGAAATACAATGTGACAGCAAATAATTACAAATATATTCCTGCATTCTGTGGAACTTTACCTTGATTACTTGACTATTGTATTCAGGTTTTTCTCACCTCATTATGAGAAAGAGAGGTAATAAAAATGAATAGAGGCACAGGGCAGGGGTTATTCTGATGACATAATTCAGCAAGTAGGAGTGCTAGTCAGAACAGAAGAAAGTGAATTGAAATGCCCTAGATAATGAGGGCTGCTTTGGAAAAAGTAAGAAGCAGTGAATGCCCTTGCTCACTTGCTAGTTACTCACACAAGCAGACCTTTGTCCTCAGTATGACATCTCATATTAAAATATGGAGCAGTTAATAAAACTAACACTTTCTTTAAAATTGGCAAGAGTATTAGTTTCCTCCGTTGCTGTAGGAGGATCTTTAAAAAAAAAAAAAACCAAACACAAAAACCGGAAAAAAACCACCACAGTTGTTTAACAGGATTTTGAAAGAACTGGCTGTTTAAGGAAAGCAGAAGAGCTGACTTGGGCAGAGGGGGGAAAGCCTGAAGAACAAAAAATAGTTACAGCCTCTCTGTGACTACATGCAGGCTGGAAACCGGAGCAGTGAATTGCTGGGACAGCGTGCTGCCGAGAGAAGTGAGCATGAGATGGTAGCTGTCTAGGTTTTATGGTGGACCACAACACACTCCTGAACCAGACAGCTATGGTCTCAGTGCCCCAGTCATCCAGGGGCTGTATCTAAAAGCAGAGGCCCAGGCACCTTGTCCCAATGCGGGGACGGCCATGGGGACAGTGGAGGCATCAGGTGAGATGGGCACGGGGAGGGAGGAGGCAGGGCTGGGGGTTCGGAGCACCTCTACAGAAAACAAACATGGAAGCTGGGAAACCTGTGGAAAAGCAAGAAATATGAGGAGCATTGGGAAAAGAATAGTCTGAAAACCTTGCAGATGAGGTGACAAAGAGGAAAGGGAGGTGTCTCAGGGAACATTTGGGAGACAGGTGATGCTGAATACTTTCAGGGGCAGAAACAATGGAAGGAAAAGATGCAGAACCGAAAAGGATGAGATGTTTAAGCTGTCGTTTATGGTGGTTATTTTGCAAGAGGAGAAGGAAGCATTGAGTATCTGAGAAAGTGTAAATGGACTCACACTCTGGTACCTCGATAGGCCTTACTATTCAAAAACAGAATAAGGAAAATCTCTGAATAAGTTTGTACTAATATATTGTTCTAATCCTAAACAAAACAAAGTGTCTCTGTCTCCTGCCTCCGAAATCAAGTTAAGATTGAAAGAAAATAATAATATTGATAATCTAAGTATACTGGGTTATTGCAAGAGTGTTGCATTCATTCCTAAACTAGTATCAATGTCCATATTATGTTGTTCCAAAACAGTCAGCAATAGTAACAGAAAAATGTTAAATTCACTAGGGTATAACCAGGCCATAAAGTGCTTAGAGTTCAAATTAAATACTACTGTCTCAAAATATAGCTTATTTTGGTATCCTAACATTAAAACTTGTAGAGACAGTCTACATGCATACTGAATGGATTTCTGATTAATGTGAAATATTTTTTTCTCACCAGTGCCTGAGTGTTTGGGGAAAGTTATTTTGCATTTGCTCTAATAAGAACTGCAATTATAAAAAAAGCTTTTGCCTATTTACTTAATCTCTCTGTGGAAGATCATTTACTCAAATAGATCATGACACTTTTTTTCACTCCAACTGGGAATGTGAACTCTTTGAAGCATATTTCCATATTACCTGTCAAATCTTGAAATGTGATGTTTGTCATGGTATTGGTTTTGATTCTTTGTCTGGCAGTGTATTTGTGGCATGGCTCAGAGGGTTTTCTGTGAACCCTGTTTTGTAAGGAATCACTATGTTTTTAATTGACTGCGAGGGACGAGTTATCTAAATGTAGTAGTAGCAGAGATAAGCTTTTTTTCTGCAGGCTGAATGAAGAGTCATTCGCTGTTGCGCATCCAAACAACTACCAAAGTTGAAGGGAAAGAGCATATCCTCATACCGCACTCCCTCCAAGTCTTGGGCAGGTGCTCTACCCTGTTTCTTCTCCAAATTGGGATGATTAAGGTGGACCAGAGCGGAGGCATTTTGTTAGTCTAGTGTATTCATCAATAGATTTAGAGCTACTGCTTCTGGGATTTTATCAGTCATTGCTACTGCTGCTGTTGTTGAGAAAAGATTAGATTTTTTCTATCAGATTGTTTAGTTAGGTTACTAGTGTAGATTGAACACTTTATTATTGTTATTCTGTTTGTAAAAATGTGCCAGTGATGGGAATTGATAACTTCTTGATCATCTTCAGTGTCAGAAAAAATGCCTTGCTAATCTGCTGTCACACCATATCAGCAAAACAATAAATCAAATAATTATTAGGTATCCAGCTGACTCCCACTTTCCCCTTCGTGTCTGCAAAGAACCTGATTTAAAGTCACACTGGTATACAACTAATACTCGCTTATTTGCTCTTTGAGGTAGATGCTCAGTAATCTCTAAAACATAATCTGAGTCTTTGAGTTGCAGTTACGGGGCCCTCTTTGTGTTCTGTTTCCAGCCTAAACTGTACTATCTCTAGCTTGGAGGACCCTGTCGCAGATGTCTATAGACACTGAAACATTCATTTTTAACAAAATATTGGAGGAGCAGGCGAATTCCAGAAAAGCAGAGTGCCTGTTAATGTAATTTCATAGGTTCTTCAAGCAGCAAAAATAATGAAGCCTCATTTCCTACTGGCTTCTTTCTATCTGTACTGTAAGAGTAAACACGTAATGTCCTCATAGCTTTCTCACACCGTGTCTCCTGCTCCTACCCTGCCATTAACCATTGCCCTCAAAATATCTCCAGTTTTTCCTCACATCCCCTGGATTGCTACTGTTCACTCCCTGCCTTGTTCCCAGTTCTCTCTCATGACTTCGGGTTTGGATAGGTAAGAGGCAATATCTCCTGGGGTTAGCTCAAAGTTGTATCTATGTGGATTTGCCAGCTGACAGGAACATATTTATTCACTTCCTAATTGGTCCCTGGCTTTTGGAATAAAAATGCCTGAAGACGTAAAAATGCCTAAAATTCAAGAATAAAAATGCCTGAAGTCTGCTTTCCTTTCAGTGGGAGCGCTGCTTTGGGCACTTCTCTAGCTGCCGTTTTCCCTGAACTTCACAGAACTTAGTATCTTTGAGATTTCTGTGTCAAATTCTGTTGAAATCAGTTGGTCATTCTTAAAAATTACCATGGAGCAGACTGACATGCAGATGCATAAAGAAACAGATCTAAAAATTATAAAAGAAAAGGTGCACAGAGCTAAAAATAAGTATAGATTAGCCTGACATTAATTCGGTATAAAATAATAGAAAGGTCAACTGTGTACTCAGGTAACAAAGAATTAGAAGCTAGATAGCAGAATTCTGCAAAACTTTTTATACTGAACAGCAGGTCTTGTTACCCAAACCTCTTAGCTTTCATTGACAAGCTTACAAGTTAGAATGACAGCAACTATAATGAATAATGTATTAATTTTTTTTTTAAGTTCATGGGACTTAAAATCATATGAGATCTTGAAGCAGGGCTCACATTAAGTGAACTAAAATCTGTCTTCTAGATGCATATGAAAATTAGGAAAGAATGAGTGAGGAAATGCTTAGCAGCACCTACCGAACGCTTGCCCTTGCTCTCATCTTGTTTCATACCATTATGAATGATTAGACGTAGTATTTGCTGGCTGAGTTTCCAGTGACTGGTTAAGTTTTCCCAGGCCTTGCACAGAGATGTGAGGGTAGCTAATAGTGCGTGGGACAGGTTACCACCACAGGCTGATCTGAATCATTTGGTCAAAATTATCACATCCAACTAGTTGTGTTTTAATACAGAAAAGTGTATTTGGGAAACAGAAACACAGACTAGACCTATAGGATGGGAAAATTTCTGTCCTAAAAAACAGTAATTCTGAAGATGGCACAGCAGTCTCACACCTTTTCTGTGAGACCTCAGTGTCAAGTTGTGGCTTCGAGCCTTATTTTGATCCATGGGTGTAGAAGGCAGATATGCAATAGACACATACCACTGTGAACACCACCGGTAAGACCACTGTTAAAAGCCTGTGCCCTGTTCTGTGGCTCACGCCTCCTGGAGCATGGAGTTACTGAAGGAAATTCGAAGGAGTGGAAGAAAATGGTCCCAGATGCCATCAGTCAACCCTTTGGATGCAAGACTTTAAGGGACCGATCAGCCCAGAGTGTGGGAAAAGATTGAAGTAATTCGATCATCCTCTATGGGTACTTGTACATGAAAATAATGTTCGCTAGCAGGATGTAGGGAAGCTTTTTCCATCTTCTAGACAAGCACCAGGAACTGAAATTAAATTAATTTAATCTTGCAATGAGGTGCAATTTTTTGGCACAACCCGAATATAAATATTGAAAAAGCTTTTCAGAGGAAATGTTGAGTCATTATTTTTCTTGGCGTCCTCAAATTGTGCCAGTTTATCTATCTGTATGTAGCATACAAATCTAAATATACGGTACATACAAAGTGTAGACAGATACATAATGTTTACCTATGTATATCATGTGGACATGTTCTAGATATATCAGAGAGAGGGAGAGGTACCATTGTAGAGCTTCCTTACTGATAATGAATGGCTTCATAACTAATTTTGAAGACAAAGATATAAACATGAGATCTAAAATAATCCAAAGATTGTCATGAGGTAGAACCAGAATTAATCTCCAGACTTCCCAGAATATGCAGAATATTATTCAAATCAGTTAGTTAGACTTTGCTTCAATTTACATTATCTGCACAGTAGGTAAAAATATGGATTTTCTTTTGGAAGGGGGAAGGGGAGATTACTGATTGCTTTTCCACCAACAGAAGAATAAGTCTATTTAATGAACTATTGTGAAAATGTATTTGAAGTTTTTTGAAGTGAAAAAAACATAACAAAGAGTGAAAACTGTAATATTTCAGTTTGATCCAGAGGAAACTTAAATAGGATCATGTACCAGACAAAGCTAACAGCTCCAGTTTTCCCTCTGCTAAGAGGGATTGCACAAATGCTAAATCGATTTCCTTTCCAGAGTGATACTAATTGCCTTTTGTCCCTGAGCACCGTATCAGGCATTATTCTTAGCATCTCTTCAGAGCTGAAAAGCTTAGAGAAGCTTAAAAGGGAAACACAGAAAAATGCTATATATATAAAATATTTCTTAGACAAATTGTGTCAAATAAGGTGCTAACTTCAGAATGACTGTAATGTGCAACAGGGAGAAATATCGGTTGCTTAATGAGACTGAAATTTATCGCCTTTCAGAAAGCCAATACGAGCCTATGAACCACTGAAAGCCAATCCTAAACTTGTGGCTTAAGGAGCTTTAAGGGGAGTAATGGCTCCATGCTATCTTTCTGCACGGAGTCAGTGTTTCATTGCTGGTGACCTGGTCCCATGCTATTGATTTGTAATAAGACTTAGTATAAGGTATTTGGGATATTTTTCATGCCAAAACATGTCTTGGCTTCTAGTCCTCTGTGTTGGATGTTGGCCACTGCTACTGCAATATCTAAAAAAAAATAAATCTCTGGTGTATTTGAAATACTGCTTTAGCTCTTCCTCTTCCAAATGCTGGACATTTCTAGAGCCAGTGTGATACTGCTATGTGTATTTTATGATATTCAGTATTTCTTGAAAAAAATACTTAGAAGAGATAGTTTGCATCTGCCAGATATTATTTCTGATATGTTCCACCATATTGCAGCCAGTATGGTCATTTCAAGCTGTTTTACTTGTGGGATGCTGGTGGAAAACACTTCAGAAAGCCTGGTTAATAATAAGAACATGTATCTTTCACCAGCTCATTTCAGCCTTAGGAAAGTCATCTTCAGATACTTAAAATTTGCTTTAAAGTTGCTTTGTCCATGCTATTGTCATTTCTATGGATATTCATTTAGCCACACAGATGATTTAGAGCCTTAGAGCTATCAGAAATAATGCTTTAAGCTCTCATTCTGAGGGCTATATATGATGGCACTTTCAAAGCCCACATCTCCTTCTCTTCCAGCGTTTAGTCTTTACATAACTGGACACACAAATGTTCTATTAATTTAAAAACAACTACTTGAAAATACCACTAACCATCAAGTCTTCTTTGTAGATTGAACCCTGATCTCTATAGTATCATTGCATGTTAAGAAGGGAAGGAGATATCCTCCCCCCAAAAAATAAGAAAGAAAGAAAAAGAAAGAAAGAAAGAAAGAAAGAAAGAAAGAAAGAAAGAAAGAAAGAAAGAAAGAAAGAAAG
>JAVKLA010000027.1:11591679-11625006 GCA_034782735.1 Sagittarius serpentarius
GAAAGAAAGAAAGAAAGAAAGAAAGAAAGAAAGAAAGAAAGAAAAGAAAGAAAGAAAGAAAGAAAGAAAGAAAGAAATGTATCTGTAAGGATGCCCTGACACGATGCTATTTCAAAGATACGGAGGGCTTCTAAGTGAAAAACTGATGTCCTGGAAACCTTTGCTTTTAAAATTCTGAAGGTCCATGAAATTTTATGCTGAAGCTGTTTGAACTCTACAGAAGTTCAGCCAGATTAGTGACAGAAAACCAAAGGTAGATAAAGTCAGACTGGAAAAAAATAAGTGCATTTTTCAAGTGAAGGTAAGCATCCCTTGGAGGGATGTTTTCTCCCTTGTTTGAAACTTTTGAGTTCTTATGCACATCTTTCAACACAAGTATGGGATTCACGCAGTGTTCACGAGGAAAGGCTCCGTGGCTTGTGTTGTAAACTGACTGATAGTTACCATGCTATCTCACTTTGAATTTATATCTGTATCTATGAAACACATTACTGAAGTATCAAATTTTGTGTAAGTTTCACTATAAAAAAAAATACGGTAAATTTGTTGTGACTCTGTTAAACTAAAACAAATGTTGATATGTACTTCCTTTTTCCGGAATTTATACTTTTCTCCATAGGCGTAGAAAAACTGTTATTGTAGTAACTTTCCAGTCCTCCTGGGTATTAAGTGCATTCTGCTCCCACATCCTCTAATTAAATCTCAGGAAATTATGTGGCAGCTTTGATATTCTCAGACATCCATTCTTTAAGGTGGCCAGTGCCTTGTAGGGTGTCGGCAGGTGGCAGAACACTCTTCAGAGGAAGGAGGGTTGACAGAAGTTTGAGGTATGTTTCCATGTATCCCTGTGCAAGGAAAAAGTCTTTTTCTTGAGTAGCCCTGGAAGGAACAGGTACAGCCTGGGCCCTGAAGCCTGAATGTCACTTTTTAATGACCATATGTACAGTTTGTGCATGCAAAAATGTATTGCCGTGAGATGACTAGATGTGGTGGGTTGACCTTGGACTGCAGTCAGATGCCCACCCAGCTGCTCACTTATTCCCCTTCCTCAACAGGGCAGGGAGAGAAAAGAGGATGAAAAACCCTGTGGGTTGGGGTAAAGACAGGAAGATCTCTTACCATCACAGGCAAAACAGACTCGTCTTGTGGAAAATTAGTATAATTTATTGCCTGTTAAAACAGATGTAGATGATGAGAAACAAAGACAAATTAAAACGACACATTCCCCCTGCATCCTTTTTTTACCAACTTCAACTTCACTCCTTCATTCCTGACCCTTCTACATCCTCCCCCCGCATGGCGCAGCGTGACAGGGAATGGGGTGTTACGGTCAGTCCGTAACAGTTTGTCTCTCCTGCTCCTTCCTCCTCACACTTTTCCTCTGCTCCGGCATGGGGTCCCTCCCATGGGACCCAGTTCCTTCGAAATAAGCCTGCTCCAGTGTGACCTCTCCATGGGCTGCAGTTTCCTTCAAGAAATATCCATGGCCTGCAGGGTAGATATCTGCTCTACTGTGGTCCTTCACAGGCTGCAGGGAAATACCTGCTCCACCGAGGTCCTCTCCCACAGGTGCCTGGAGCTCCTCCTCCCCCTCCTTCCTCTCTCACCCCGGTGCTTACACTGCTATTCTCCCTTTCTTCTTTTCCCCCCTCCTCTGCCTATCGGGTGTTTTTGCCCGTTCTTAAATATGTTTTCGCAGAGGCGTCACCATCTTGGCGGGTGGGCTCAGCTGTGTCCTGCAGTGGCTCAGTTTGGAGCCGGCGGGAAATGGCTGCGTCCGGCACAGGGCAGCCCCGCGTGTCCCCCTGCCCACTGCCGCCACCTGGGCACTGACACCCAGTACATTAGACAACAGTTGTATGCAGAATTGATTAGGAAACCAATACCACCATGTTCTCACTTCAACGGATTTATTTCCAAACCGTGTACCGTTTTAGTTCTGGCTTTTGTATCGTTGCTTTGAGAGCTGTTATTCTGAAGTTTTACTTTCTTGCCACCTTTTGGTGTATGGGTTCAGTCCACACCCGCAGCGGCCCCGAGCCAGCTGCCAGCATCTGGCAGGTCGCTGCCCTGTGAACGGGGAAGGGCGGCATACAGACCTTGGGACGGGTGACCACAGTGACTTTGGCGAAAGAAACGAATGCTAATGCTAATTTTCTCCCATTCATGCTCGTACACTGTTGTAGACTAAGTACAATGTCTTTAAAAAAAAATTTGCATATTCCTAGAGAAAAAATATATTTTGTTTTCATAAAAGACTGATATAGTCTAAACGGCATTTACATTGTACATCTTTTGGGTTTTTTTCACTTGGTGAATATTTTTCCAAACTGTTTCCAATAAAAGAATTCCAGTTCACCTTGTTAGCAGCCATGGAATGAAAATCTGTGTGGCTGGTTCCTCTGAATCAGTGGAATATACCAAGGGAAACTTTGTCTGGAAGTTGCATAAGCAAAAGCATCAAAAGCATTTTGCATGAGCAAAAGCTCAACAGAAAAATAAAGGTAAAATCACAGAAATGTGGATTGGCAGAAAGGCATTTCCTCAAGACTTACGTTTTAACGGGATTTTTTATGTGTCTGGTAGACTACATCTTTTTCTCTTTCTCCTGTTGGGTAGCAGGGAGGAGTGCTACTGCTTGTGCCATTGACTTTGGGGAAGGAGTCCATACGTGCGGTGCATTGGACCAAGCAGTGCAGGTGGAGCCCTCTCCCATAGATGGTGCCCTATCTTTAGCTTAACATTATGTTGTCATGATGTTGTTTCTCCTCAAGAGCTAATGGCAGGGGTTTTGTTCTGCCTGCGGTTGCTGCAGTCTCCAGATAATCCCTTGATTTCTATAAGCTACTTGCAGCAACCTCAAGACATCAAAAGCACTTTTTGCCTAAGAAATGTACAAATCATGGAAATGAGCCTGGAGTCAGTGGGTATGTTTATGCTGCACATACTTCACTGGAATATAAAGATACCAAATTAGCTAACAGACAAGGAGTCTAGCTGTGAAAGTACAGAAGTCTAAGTTTAGCTTCCTAACAGGCCAAATGATCTCATGCTGCCTTGCCAAGCCTGGCAGCATACAGACTCTATGACATACATGAGTACCTGGCGGTTGTCACTGCCTGCGAAGGACTGGACTTGATTACTGGCTAATAAGGACTCCTGAATTGTAAGTTATAAATATAACACGTCTTTTGTAAAGCAAGAAGCTAACAAATATCAGGAAAATGTACTTGTGAGGGAGGAGAAGAGATCACCCAGGATGCTTAGTCAGCTAGTAACTGGCCTTAGCTAGCATATTCTGGCAGTGTGACTACAAGTATCTTAGAAAGTCAGTTACTTCCACAGATTGATGAGAAGGTAGCAGAGTTTTTGGTTGTTGTGACCCAAACCCCTTTCATCATTAGCTGTCTGTGAACAAAGAGGGGCCTGAATTACTGACTGTGGTCTACCTGAAAGACAGAAGTCCAACTTTCATGGTTCTTGTGGTCCCTGCATGCTAAGTTGGCTTTATCTGTAGTAGTTTTATTCATAGATTCCAAAAGAACTCCTGAGATTCTAACAACAAAATTTGGGTATAAGACTTAGTTTGGATTTAGGGGAGAGGCAAAGGGAAACTCTTCTTGATGCTAGCTTGAAATAAAATTATGACACTCATTCAGCTATACACCTCTTTAAAGCTATGACCGGTATTGCTGCTCAGCAGAAGCATCTCAACAGTACATCTAACGGTTAGATTTGTGAAGGTAGATAGGACCTTGAGTGCAGCAAGAGGTAAATCATTAGGCAGGTGTCTGGTACAGACCCTAAAAATCTGCTAAAGGTACGTACAATAAGCCAACCTTTTGTCATTTGACTTTGGTCCTTTAGAGTCCAAACCACCACTGGAAAAAATTAGGATTAGGTAAAATGAGTAAGGTTGAAAGTAACATTTAGTATTATAATGTTTCTAGACTTCCAGGGCAATGGTAAATTGTTATGGAGAGCCAAATTAAAGAAACAGCTGGAAGTTGGCTCACCAGAAGTGTCTATAGAAAGCAGCTGAAAGGAATCATGGGAGAAATTATTCCTATATATGCTAGCATGTTCTCTAAGCATTACATAACACTTAGGAGTAGTAATATCAGGCATAAATGTGACCTATATTTCAACAAGGAAGAGTTCCTGTCATCCCTTGTGCTGTACACCACCCCAGTACACAGTGGGAGAAAGCCAAGTCGAATGTTGGCAGACGAGCTGATGAAACCATCTATATTGCCTCGAATATGTTCAGTTGTGAATGCAGCCTGCAGCAAACACTGGAAATATGAACTACTAGAGGTTTGTCCTCAGACACTGTCACTTCCATGTCTGTGGGCAGCGAACAGACTAAGCCTAAAACAGTCTAAGTCTAAAACTACAGAAGTGGAATATTTCAGTAAGATGCCATTTCTACCTAGGTATGATCAGATCTAGTGGCACCTAAGAAAGAAGAAAAAAGTCCCTTTCTGACCTCAAGCAGCTTGTTTCAATTGAACAGAAAGCCTTTGACTATGATTTAGGACAGCTAATATAAGGCAAACTTTGCTGATGTGGGAAAGTAATAGAATTGTCTTGGCAACATGCTTATGGAGAATGACCCTGGACAACAAGACCACAAACCTTGGAATACAGAAATATATGTTAAGATCAGCATACAGCATATTTTAGGGGGTTGGACCTGGCTGCAGACATTAAGTTAGTGGTTCTTCCCTCTTCTGAAAAATGTGCTAACAAAGACTGTGTCAGCAAGGATCATTGTACATGAAAAGTCCCTATGAACTATGAAACCTGGTGACAGACTCTGGGGGCTGTAAGGACGGATTCCAGTATGGATACTTAAGTACAGTGCTACAGCTTACCCCAGCAGGCTACATCTGCAGTTATCAGGGAAGGAAATAACCCAGATGAGGGCAAGAGTTTACATTGTTATCCCTTTAGATAACGGGAAAGCAATAAAAAAGTAAGCTTCATCTTTAGGTTTCATCTCACAGTATTGGTCAGGGAATGAGACCCATGAGCATGAAACACATCCTGAGAACCTGGACACACGGTCCCTGATATGATCAAAAGCTGCCCCTGAAGCATGCAAAGCGTCCTGTGTACTAAACCACATGTGGAAGCACAGTATGTATACCATGTCATATATTGCCATATTAGTATATGGGAATAAAAGATTTAGCGCAGAAATCCACAGACTGTTGTCAAGCCGCCTGCAAGGCCTCCACGTGAACATCAAGCTTGTGGCTATATTTGCAGAGCAGCATGGCAAAAGCTGTGTAAATATAGCAAACCATTTTCTGAAGCTGGAGGGATGCAGTCATGATCCACAGTTTCATACAGTATTAAGGCCTTAAGGGGCAGTACGAATGTTAGAGATCCTTGGCTTTGGTTCAGAGAAGCACCTGGAAGCTTGGATGCATATAATGTCACTTCTCCAGCTGGGTAGGAAATTCATAAAAATAGGCTTCCTCAAAAAATGTTTCATAGTCCCAGATCCCAAGCAATGTTGTCATACCCAGATGTCCTGCTGCATTTGGTATTCCTGCTTTTACATGAATTTACTCCTGGAAATGGTGAGATGAGTACAAGTTTAAAAAGGAGGATGAAGCAGAGGCAGAAGCCTTGGCAGGAGTTTGATTTCTGAAATCAGGTTGAATGTCAAGGAGCAATTTCTCTGATCAGCTCATTCATTTGTAGGGTTTCCAGCTGACCCGAGATGTTCTGTACTTACTCTATATATGATTTATGGACTGATCTGATTAGAAAAAAAAGTGGTTTATGGACCTCAATATGCCTGTACTCTCTCAAGTACAAATCAGGAGTAAGACAAAATTAGTGTGAGAATGAGACCCATATTTTTTTCAGTTACATGCCAGCCTAAAGATTATTATGTGGGAGTGGGAGAAAAATACAAGCTAGTAAATCATATATGCTGCTTAGACATTGAATTGCTTTCCTGGAAGTTAAATAACTTGGGAGAACCATAATGCAAAGGCAGAGGTGTCAGCCGCGTACAAGTAAGTTGTGAATTGCCAAGCAGAGATGTAATATGGAAAACCCTTATCTGTTGTGAGCAATTCTATTTGGATTACTCACGAACAAAACATTTCAGTCAGATTTCTCACAAATACCGTTGAGGAGAACTTCATTGGCTCTCCTGTAGCTATTTGAGCTTGCTTCCCTGAAATAATATTACATTTGTGAATTTATCCATCTCTGTATAAATCTCTTTTCCCTTGTATATCTTTGCTTCTACCTGTGAAAGTAATTTTCCTGTTTTTTTATCTTGTCTTAATAAGCTGTAGCTCATTGCAGTGTATTATGTATTATATTTAAAGTACCAGTACAGATATGTCACGCTTTACAAAATGCAAGAACATCTCTTATGTGTGGAGGAATGAATCATTTCCAGGGAAAGGAGTTAAAACTGTAACTCAATCAAGGCAATTCTGTTCTTTGTTTACAGACAGGAAGTGCACTATCTTAAGGACGCCTGAAACTCATCTGTAGTTAAAATGTTGTCATTCCTTTATACAAATAATATAATTAAGTAATGCAAACTGTTCACAGAATAAAAGAGGTTAAATTGTCTTTTTCACTTAAAACAGATCCTAATTAGTTCCTGACAGAAAGTTGTCCTGATAGAATGCATTATTGGCTAGTCTCACGATTGAGAGACTGTTTTGCAAACAAACTAAAGCATCATTTCCCTGATGCAATATGTGAAGTGATCTTTTTCCTGTGCAAAGCCTGTATTTCTTTCCTCTTCAGGACAGAACTTTAGAGACCAAATCACATACTGCAGAAAAAATTTGAAGGTTGAGCTTTAGAAAAGAAAGAAACAGGAACATGCTTTCATGTTTCCCAAGGCCATTTTACAGAATTCCTGCTTTCCTGGACTTGTAACAGTCTGTAACAGATAAGCACGAGTATATATTCACTGAGAATGGCTAGTTAATCTTAATTTCCAAGATCGAGTCCCTAAATACAAGATTGATATACGAGACTGTCAAATGCACCAGAAAGCTGCTGCAGCGCCCGAAGAGAGTGCAGGGGCTGCAGCTGAGCAAGCGGGAAGGCTGGTTCTTGTTCTTCATGAACACTGGCTCCACAGATCACAGTCCAAAATTCTCTGTTCATTTCTGAATGGCAAATAAGCCTTCCCAACTGCGTAAGTTAAATCACCTGCGTTGTTCCAAATTACTTGTTTTCCTTTAGGTCTGTAGGACACCCTTTTTTCTTGGTGCCGTGTTCGTGCCGTTAAAGTTTTGTTTTGATAGTAACAGAAATTTATTGTAGTTCTTCTTTTGAAATAGGGATAAAGAGGTTTATGTGAACCCATACTCAGTAAATGCATCAATGTGTTCTAATTAATGAGTCACCCATTCAGTGCTACAGTAATTCACTTTATCTCTAACCATTCCCAGTGAATTATTTATATAGTGACATTTATTAGCAAACTGCCATTTGCATCACTTTTACATTATTGTTCTCATGATTAATTATACTTTTAATAATTCTTTAGTGCTTGGTCTCATCAATAAAGAAAAATGGATGGTGCCCATGAAGCATTTAGCCTTATCTTAATTCTATATCCTTAACGCCATTGCCAGTAGCACAAGAGCAGATACTTTAACTGGCAGTTCTTTCCTTTTGTACACTCCCTTGTCTCCTTTTCTCTCCTGTATGCCAGTATCCTTGAGTTTGTTCTGTAAAAGCAAAGGATGTTTCCCTATTAATGACTATTTAAATAACAGAATTATGTTGCTATTGTACTTGCTTCTTCTTTCCCAGACAATGACTATGAATTAATTAGCATTAGAACATTGGAAATTCCTATGAATTTTAACATTTTATTTGGAACATTCTGTGTGCATTATTGAATGATTTTATACCTCCTAATGCAAAACTGATGATATCTCTACAAACCTCTGGGGGAGTGTGTGAGGTCATTAAAGTTAGATTTGCAAAGAAAATACATGGATTTCTCTCTCACATTACTCTTTCCTGTGCTGATAATGCTATTTTCGAGCTCTTGTTCAGAGTGGCTCATTTGTATTGAAAGATTCTCTTATCCTTTATCCTATTCATCTACCTTTCCAAAGTTCTTATTTCATAAGGGAAATGAACTGTGTTTTTTCCATACTTAAAACATTCCTACCGGAAAATGAGAACGTACGTTTTCAACTGTTGGTCTTGTCTCCAGAGATAATGGTCACTGAACGGCAGCCCAGTGTGAAAAGCACACACTTGTCAGAAATGAAACCAACAATTCATACCATGTCTCCTTCCTCTCTTCATTGCTGATAGTTATTCTCTCCGTGAAGGAGGATTCCAGAAGTAATGTTGGTGTTTTGGCATCCAGGCATCTGTGTGGGAAGAAAAATGATGAAGTTTTATTAAATATTCTCCCCAGAATCCCAAGTTTGTTCAACATTTCTGCTGATTGTTTATTATTGTTTTTATTTTTAAAACAAAGGTTTTTTTAATTCGTGGATTTGTGGGAGCTCACAACGTAGTTAGCACCCTGCCAGTGACCAAGGGAGAAACACTGGCAAACACAATCCCTCCTGAAAGCAGTGAATCCCTCTGTACTACTTACTGAGCAAAATCTTAGTGTGTTAAGCCAGGTGGATTGCTTAAATAGATTTTTTTCCTTCAGAATCAGGTATTATTTCCATAACAAACATTCTTCTGTTTTAAAATAAACTTTTTTTTCAAAAGTGAATAGCAACATGTATTTAGGCCTAAATTTACCACTCTATTAACAAAATTTGCATAAAAATTGTAATATTTAAGTAATACATTCTTGATGGTTAAGATCTAAAGAAAGCTATTGAACAGGGAAGAAAAATACCATCTATGCATCCAGAACGAAAGGTTGTTGAAATGATTAAACAGCTTTTAACAGCAGACAAAAGAAATGTTTTCTTTATATCAGTTTGATTTACTTCAATAACGAGTTCAAAGTTAAGGAACTGCTTAGAAATACAGTAAGAGGAAGCATCATTATCTTTAAATGGTCTATGAATAAATTCTCAGTCTGGGATGCTGACATTTATGAATTCATTCATTAACTGTATATAAAATTTGCTTTGGTAATAAACTAGTTTTAAGTATAAAATGTTTGATACATTTTTCCTCTGTATACAACACGTTTATTGCTATTTTATTTATATAATAAACACACTTGAAAGGCTGGGGTTTTGCATTTCAATTGAATTCCCATTTCAATCCAAAGCAGCTTGATAAGTCATAAGGAAAAAAAAAAAATTAATCTCCTAGTAAAGAAGAATTATCATTCATTTCTAACAGAATGCTGTGTAAGTGTTAAGCATTTGAATAATTATGCTGAATTATATCACTTCTTAAATGGGAATGTAAGGTATTTTTCTGGTGTATGGAAGTAACAGATTAGTTTAAAAATTAGATTCAGTTGCAAAGCAACTTTTTTTTTAAGTTTATCTACCGACAACAATCAAACTCACTTGAGGAAAAAAGAAGAATGCACATTCAAAATAAACATAGAATGGTTTTTAAAAAAATTTATTTTATAGTTTTTGTATTTTCAAGTGAACAGGAATTATTTTCACATAAATAATACTAGAAAACCTCATGAGAAATAGTTTTATATTGAATTCTTTTTGTGAAAAATATTTGACAGGTTTTCCAGAAATATTATAGTTCAGGGCCTTATAAATAGGCAATTCTGTGATATATGGGAGCTAGAATGGCTGTATGAACATTGTCATAACTCCCAACTCCCTACTTTAGGAGCATCTATACTCAGAGTTTTAATTCTGTAGAAAATTCCAACATTTTTAAAATTTATTTGATTTCCAACTGGAAGAAAGCAAAGTTTTAACATTTGCTACTTATTAAAATTCTGTTCAAAAGTGGTGGAAATATCAAAATGGGCAACATTTTTTCCCTCCGCAAGAGTAAGGCAGTTAGCTTGAATTTTGATGTAACAAGAGTTACATTAATTTATTTTGAAAAAGTAGATTTATGCTCACATTGTTATTGATTTAGTTTATATGTATATGATGCTGGCATTTTAATTAGAAAGACTTGGTTGCTTTATATTAGGCTTCTTTAATGAGTTATCAAAATCAGAAAATTCATATTCTTTCTTTAAAACAACAACCGCAGTAGATCCTGTTAAATCACACAGCTGACAGAGACACCTATTTCCAACTTGCTCAAAGTTCTGAGTGAATTAATTTGTTTCAAACATCAAATTGCTAGGGAAGCATTTCAGAGTGCAGTTAGATAGCCACTCTTGCTGGTGTGTATCCAGCATTGTAAGGACAATGAGATCTCAGCAGCAGAGGTCCGTTTCTCAGTGCTGGCTGAGCTAAAGGAGAAGGAAGAGCTTTTTATTATGTTGTCGTTGGAGAACGCATTTAAAGCAGCAAGGATCTCTCTGGTTTCAACCAAGTGCTGACATACTAATTATGCCTTAACTGTATCTCCCGTTTCCTCCTAGGTCTTACTGCCGCAGCGTCTCTCGTATCCCTGGCTTGGGCTTTGGCTTCCTACCAAAAGGCCCTCCGTGACTCCCGTGATGACAAGAAACCCATCAGTTATATGGCTGTTATAATCCAGTTTTGCTGGCATTTCTTCACAATTGCAGCAAGGGTCATTACTTTTGCTCTGTTTGCCTCGGTTTTCCAGCTGTACTTTGGGATCTTCATCGTCCTGCACTGGTGCATCATGACCTTCTGGATCGTCCACTGCGAGACAGAGTTTTGCATCACTAAATGGGAGGAGATAGTTTTCGACATGGTTGTTGGGATAATCTATATCTTCAGCTGGTTCAATGTCAAGGAAGGAAGGACACGCTGTAGGCTTTTCATTTACTATTTTGTGATCCTTCTAGAAAACACCGCCTTGAGTGCTCTCTGGTATCTGTACAAGGCCCCACCAATCTCTGATGCATTTGCCATACCAGCACTGTGCGTAGTGTTCAGCAGCTTTTTAACAGGCATTGTTTTTATGCTAATGTACTATGCCTTCTTTCACCCCAATGGACCAAGGTTTGGGCAGTCGCCAAGCTGTGCTTGTGAGGACCCTGCCGCTGCCTTCACCCTACCCCCAGAAGTGGCCACAAACACTCTACGGTCCATCTCCAACAACCGGAGCGTCACGAGCGAGCGGGATCAAAAATTCGCGGAGAGGGATGGGTGTGTGCCTGTGTTTCAGGTGAGACCCACCGCACCATCCACACCTTCATCCCGGCCACCAAGGATTGAGGAGTCTGTCATTAAAATCGATCTGTTCAGGAACAGGTACCCAGCGTGGGAGAGACACGTGTTGGACAGGAGCCTGAGGAAGGCGATCTTAGCATTTGAATGTTCCCCTGCTCCTCCACGGCTACAGTATAAAGATGATGCCCTTATCCAGGAGCGCCTGGAATATGAAACCACATTATAAACAAAACAAAAACACAGCTTGAAGAAGCTCCGACGTTACAGTCCAAATTAAAGGGTTGACAGTAGGGCTGTAGGAATAACTAAACTGCGTACTACAAGTAGAACAGCAAGCTGTAGTGTTCTTAGTCTGGCTATCATCATGATTATCATTTGATCCACTGTGTGCAGTCTGTCTGCAGGACACTGATACAGCAGCATCACCTGAAAGCCTCAAAAGAACCCAAACCCTGACCCACACATAGAGATCAGTTACTTCAGGTGGGGAAATGCACCCACAACTCCTCGCTGCCATGAAACTCTGACTGCACAGCACTCACAATCAAACCGACAGGAAGGCTCTGACCAGAGCTTTCAACTTTAGCCAGTAGTGCATTTTATTTTAGAAATGAATGATTGATATTTGCATAATCAATGGCAAAAACAAACAAAAAAAACCTTTTAAACTGTAGCACGCAGTGTTGCTGTTATGAAAACTCTTTTCTGGGGAACAAATAGGAGCACAGTAGTCTTCAACACACCCATAAATCAACCATTCCGGTTAGAATAGGTTTGCAAAATAGTTCTTTATTAAAAAGGTACATCGTCATGTTCGTAAGGCTGTCAATGGGAAATAAACTAAATTCTGATTAATTAGGTCATAAACATTAGTACTATCAGAACTGTTCGTTTTCTGTGGAATTTCAAAGTCTTTTTAAATGCAATTTAAGTTCTTTATGCTACTTTCAACAGAAATCCTATGCAGCTCACGTCTGGCTTTCAGGAGAAATAAGGAGCTCTAGCACGTAGTGATGTAAATTAAATGATAATCATGATTCAGTGTTCAATTTGCAAAAAAAAATATATATATATATGTAAAAGAACAAGGAAGTATAGTTTTCGTATTCTAAACTTTTTGGAGGACCCTATTCAGATGTTTCGGAAGAAACTACGAGGAGACGAACACACTGAAACGTCTCTGTTTCAGGACTGAGAATGCATGATTCGGTGTGTGAATGTATGCAGGGGTGACAAGAGACTGTGACATGCCATACCCTTCTAGTGCCAAACATTGTATAACTGCAAGGTTGATATTGCCTGAGGGACAGGTAACGAGTGGCACGAGCCCTATCAGAACAAGAAGCAGGAAAGACCAATCAAGTTCTCAACCTGTAGAGACAGCTCTGATTTTTCCCACCCGAGGTGAAGGTGATGTCTTTTAAAGGCTTTCAGCCACCTCTTAGTAAGTATATTCGCCGAAGTATAATATAAGCAAGTTATGTGGAAGACCCTCTTCTGCCTGTTCAAGACTTGTGTCCAGATAGGTCTAAAAATTACGTTGAATCTCTTGTAATAGAATCCTTTTGCTGCAAGCTTTTGGGTTTTAAATACCTCCCTAAATCTAGTCAATGGTATCCTCCTTTATGTTAAAAGTATCCCCTGATGGTGCTTTCAGATGCATTAAAGGTGCAAGTCAAAATTTGATAGTATTTTTTTTAAAGCTGGTGCAGAGTGAAAAACTCATGAATTATTTCAATATTTTTGTAAAGTAAAAATATGGTATAAAAAGGTTACTTTTTATAAACCTCAAATCTTTTAATACATTTCATTCTCTTTATAGCTTAGATTTTAAGAATTGGTCCGTGAACTTTATCAACTGGCTTCTGCAGGTTGATATAAACCTGGTTTTTACACATTCTGGATTTGTTTTGCAGTGTAATGCCATATGAAAGCCTACATGGGTACTTTTAGAATACTCTATAAACCGTGGATCCTGCTTCAAATGTAAGTGGCTTGTAAAGACACCAAGCAATTCCATAAGAAACAATTTGCTATAATTATTTCCATCCATTTTAGGGGAGTGAAGCAGAACTGAAGAGTTACTGTTATAAATGGCATTGTCAGGATGGAGAAGACCCGGTGATTGGTATTGTAATCTTCACTGTCAGGTATATCCAGTGTAGTCACTGCTGTGTATGCTGCCGGGTAAATTTCAGTCTTTCCTGTTATTAATATTTGTACTATGAAATGGCCGAGGTTACACAGCCTATGTTTATTTGTATGCGTTCAATTAGCCATTTTTAATGTTGACTTTTTTTATCAGCGAAATGTTCAATATCTGTTGTTCTTTGCTGGGGCGAGTCCCTCAAAACAAAACATCTGTGAAAGTGCAGGAATCTGCAAGGCAGAGGGAACTTTACACAGATCAGAAACCACCCACGCTTCAAGGGTTTCTTACGTATTTTCAAATTACACAGTGGCCAGCTGCCTCTATAATAATTTTTTTAATAAAATAACTCTTTGATAGTCCGAACCTGAAGCTTTGTACGAAGTGATTGCCCTTCCCTCCATGGAGATAATAGCTGATTATTCAGAGAAAAGCACTCATATTTTGTCAGAAAATATACCGCTGCAAGAACTGCTAAAAAAAAGATTTGGGGAGCAAGTCCTTTGTCCTGTCAAATTCAGTAGAGCCTTCGCTCCAGAATCAAATGCTAGCTCGCACGAGGAAATTGCTGTTGTCCTTTACAAACAAGGCCAACGGTAAGCTTTGTAATCCCAAGACGTGAGGGTTTCTTTTGGAAACAGTTCGATGTGTTTGCTGCTGCTTTAACAGCTCGGAAATTTTAGCGCGAGTGAGGCACAGCGGGCATCGCTCTTCCCGCTCTTGTGCCTCCCTCCAGCACCTCCTGGGGAGAAGGGCAGCACCGCCGCTGTCAGCGGTGGCCTCTTCTGATGTCCCTCTCATCCTGTCTTGCTCTTCCTCGGAGCTGTGAGTCCTTTGGTCAGGGCTTACAGAACTGAAGAAATGTTGCTTCGTACAGAATTTAAAGGGTTATGGTCTGGACCGGTGCTTGCATTCCAAGGTTTCTGAAGAAGGTTTGGGGTGAGTTTCTTTGATTTGCTCTTGTTTGGTTGTGGAAGAAAGGAGCCAGAGGTGTTATTTATCCATGGGGGTTTTAATATCTAGCATTTACTTTCTTTACTCTCCCAGCGTTTTTAATTTTTTTAAATAATGTTTGTAAAAATGTTTCTCTTAAGCAAACTACTGCAGAGTCTGAGTGCACAGCGCCATACGTGGCAGTACATATACACACCTTGTCTTCAGAACTTAATCCGGCTGTTTGAGGAAGGCGGAGAAGTCATTTTACCCTGAGCCAAAATTTGCTCGCCAAAATCTTGCTCTGTTACATTCGGAACATCAGTGATACTTGCACTGAGAACAGGGTGGCCACTGAAATCTTAACGCTCAGATGACTACACGGACAGTTTCTTAATTTGCATTGCTGTGAATAGTCACGTTAAGAGCTGTAAGTATTTTTTATAGAAATTGTCAAGATTAAACGTAGTCCACGTTGAAATTCCATGATGGCCTTATGGACAGTTAATCAATATGCACTATTCTTTTTACCACAGACAAAAGTTCAACTAAGACAGCAATAGCAAAAAAAAGATTTGTAAAAAAAATTAACTTCTGCTTTTGAAATAATGAAAAAATCAGGTCTTTTAAATTTCATTGCAGAATACAGGAAAATAAAAAAAGTTCATAATTATAGTCTGGTAAAGAAAAGCAATCACATCTCTCTGTTAGCAGTAAGAATTATGTAAGCATTGTCCTAGTGAACCAAACAAATTTGCCAGCAAATTTAATGGTAACTTAGCTGGGTCCTAAAATTTTGAGAGTTGTGGATTTGTATGTTACAGAAAAGACAATTTAACTAGTAGTCACTATGCTAATTAGGTAAAGGAGAGGTAATGCATACCCATGTCCATTCAGAAAACATGAGAAAACGTGAGATAAACCTTTTGTCTTATTTTAAAAGTTATTTGTTCTATAATAGGATACATTCTTTTTAAATGAATTCTTTGAAAATATATGCAATACTTTTTTCCTGCATTTAATAATGAAAAAACTCATTTCCACTTTTGTTTATATCAATTTAAATATGCTTCTTGTGCTAGAACAATGTTTCTGTGCTTGGATTATATGGGCTTGATGGCATATAAATAATATTTTCATTGGCAAATTAACAAATTTTCTATTAATTACTTTCTATAACATCAGAGAAAATTTTCCTTCCAAAATTAAATGCTAGGCCTTCAGCTGCCAGATTTTGTAAACTTTTAAGCAGAGGAGGTAAATTAAAATTTTATTGGAGCTGCAATTTTTAATATGTGGTGAATAGCTATTAAACCCAATCTCGTTTAAAACGTGATAGTCTAGCCAATATATCATTATCCCCCCAAAAGAGCAATTCACGAGTGGTACTAAAAGGACGAGTGCTGCTTTATTTGGAAAGGGACTCCTAATCACACAATAAATTCATTTACTTTTTATTGGCCCGCAAATATTCACAACTAGTCCGTTGGGTTTTTTAGAACCCAAATTAAACAATTTTGAAGTGTTTGTGATTTGATCACACAACTCCTTAAGAGCCTTAAAAGTGGCACCGTACTGAGTTGTAGTTGGCTCTGCCAGTGATTCAGCTCCCAAAGCCACTGCCCTTTCTCCTCTCCGTCCCTGAAGTCACACAGTCCGGAGTGACAGAGGTGCTGTGATTTACTCTGCACCCCCTGCACTACCTGCACAATGCCAAGGAAAAGACTTCAGCAGATTGCTGGGGTCCTACTGCTGCCTCTCTTGCTCCTGTGCACGGGGGGAAGCAGAGTAAATTGCATTTGTGCATCCATCTAAACAAGCTTATTTAGGTTGCGTCCCTGCGAGAGGTGCGTGATGAAAATAATCACAACACATGTCCATGAATTTACAAGCCCAACACTGTAATTACTAATTCTGTAGTATAACTATGCAGAATGTGGGAAGAATTGTCTAAATACACAATAAGCCATTTAATTTCGCTAATTGTAGCAATTAGACTAGCTCGCATGAAGCCCATGCTCTCAGCAGAAAGCCAAATGGAGTAAGTGGCAAACAGCCATTTATATACCAGAGATATTATGTTATGAAATCCTCCCTTGATTGTTGTTTCTAGAACTACATCTTTTCATTACAACATTGAATCCATTCCTCTTTACTCTGATAAAACAGATAAAATGCAAAATGAGAACACATTCTTTTAAATCTGGGAATTAAAAAAAACTACAACAGATTACTGCAGTTCACATATAGTGATTTGTGGAAGCAAATTCTGTCATCATTTTCACTTGGCTGGAAATTGCTGAGTGATCTGCTTCTGAGATGGTTTCTCACATCTGGTATGAGCAGATTTCATTACAGGAGAGATGGAGGTGACCTTGTAAAGCCTTGTTCACGCAAGGTTCGGGGAATAGTGTCACTGATCTACAGATCATTTACAAAGCGGTTTTTAAGATGTGAAGGGTCCCCTGGGACCATTTGTTTCACCGTAGTGACCTCACTGCAGGTGTTTGGTGGGATCTCTTCACAGTTACACTGGGATGAATACGAGAAAATCAGGCTCCTGACCTGGAGGGAATAACTGCATGAATTCAGGCCACGGTAGCGAAAGTCGTCACCTCCTAGCTCCTAACTGAAGTCAGCTGGAGATCTGCTTCGTACCAAAGAGCTTGAATGTCACTTGGCTCAACGAGAAATACATGCTCTAAACTAAAAGTGCTAACGCAGCGTGATTCAAAACATTTCTTCTTCTTTCCTTTTTAGTTCAAACATTTAAGAACATACCCATTTTGACCGAGTTGCCATTTTGTGATCCTTTTAAGGAGACACTGAAAAATGTCTCTGAAACCACTCATTTCCAGTGATCCTTACAAAAGCCAATTGCTGACCAGCACATTCATTAAAAGGAACTTTTTCTAAACATGTAAGCTTGGCTCCTGTACTTAGGTGTTGTTCTGAATGCTTAGCATTTAATTCTTATGCAGAGGATCTTATATACCCATTAGTAAGTCGTGTGCCTACTCTGAATGCTGGAGCAAAGAGGACAGATATGCCAGGTGCAGGGAAAAAGTCCTCTTCAGCACGTTTATGGGGTGGTTTGCATGAGCTAGAGAGGTAAGAGAGAAGCTTGTGTATAATCACAACAGAGTTATAGATGCTGTATTCATTGGCAGAGATTACAAGAAACTGTGAGATAGTGGTGAACTAATAGAATGATCAAGTCTAAACTTCTACATGCAAGGCACTGTAAAATAAAAACAGCCAAGAAACTTTAAAGTGTAACCAAGGATCTCGTTTCTAGGAATGGTTGGGATAAACTTAAAAATGTAATGGATTTGTCAGTGTAACTAGATGCTACATTAATAGAAAGACAGACATGACTGCTATGGATACAAGCATTTTCTGTATCTGTAGGTTTCAGCCTCTTATTTCAGATATCTTTGGAAGCAATTGCTTCTGGATCTTACTTCTGGGCATGCTGCAGCCCTAGGCGTGCTAGCAGCTTTTCTACAGAAGTTCTGTTCCACTGTAGGGAAGTCCACGTCCTTTTAACAAAGCGTTCGGTTTGGGGTGTTTTTGCACTGAACTAAACCTCACAAAAGCATTTCTAGTGTGAAATAGGTCTGTCCACTCAGCCAACTAGTGTGTAAAAGGTACTGCAAAACAGAGTTTCACTGATAAGTGATTTCTCTGAGGTAGAAAAGCTGCTAGTTGAATGTCTGGAAGAGCCCTCAGAGACGTAACATAGTGCTAAGGCAAGACGTAGGCTGTGTTTGGGTGCTACCGGTCTGCTCAGGGCAAGGCCTGGTCATAGTCCAGCACTCTCCCCACCACCTCATGCACCAAAGAGCCCACAGAGAGGAAAATGACGTGCATGGGCTGGACAAAAGCCACAACACGTGGGGACCGGATATCTGGCGTGCTGCGGCACACGCTCAGGGGTCAGCGCAGGCACATCAGGGGCCTCAGGCTAATGCTGTCGTCCTCCAAACTGCAGGAACCAGGAGCTCTTGAACTTTTTGTGCTGGACGTTCAAGCTCCTAAAATTTGGCTCCTGAGCTTGGTCAGAAACACTTCGGTCTTCACGGCAAAGAGTAGCTCAGCTCCTAACTCCCACCTAAGACTGCCACGATCCCCTGAGCAGGTATTCTTCTGCTCTTCTTACCTGAAGGACTCGGGTCCTCTGGGGTGCTACCAGATGGAGTTTTGCACAGAAATATTTACGACTGCTGTTCCAGCAGTAGATCTGTGGTAAGCAGAGACCAAAGGGAGAGCCAGGCTCAGTTATCTCTTCAGCTAGCAAGGATTCACACCTCTAGCTACTGTCTCTCAGGGGAAGGCTATAGGGCTGCACGCTACTGAGGAGAAGGGCATGCTCCCTCCCTCTTATTTTGAGGCTGTTCTTCCTCTTTGTGGAAAACATAAAGGTTATCCTGTGCAATGTAGACATACTTCTAGTATTTTGATGTGTTCGGTCCCCTTAGCGTTGAGGACCCTGAAGCTGTTGCGCACGTCCAGTGCCACTGCCTGCGTCCAGCCAGAGTAACGTCTACAGTAAAAATCTGGGGCAGATGCAAAATCACTCTGCTCACCTTCCAACCTGACCAAAAGCTGTATGAACATGGTTAGCACTGTGACAAAGCCTGAATCTCTACACACTGCCTTGAATCAGGTCTAGTAATGCACTGTGTGCTACTCTGGCCACGTTCACCTGGTTTCTCGTTGGAGCTCAGGCAGACTTTGTGTGTGCACCAGAGCTACACCATGTAGCTTATCCATAGTTCCCTGAGCCCCTGGTGCACTCCCTTTGCCATCCCAGTTCTTTCGCCGAACAAAGATCAGTTTGGGCTGAGCAAAGGGCAGACAGGTTCTATGCTGTCTAGTGAAGCATGTGGAGCAGCCGTGGTCTCGCTGGACGGTACTTTTGAACCAGAGTTGTGTGCAAATTGCCTAGGTTATGGCAAATGCAAGAAGTAAGTTCAGTGCCCACAGTTTAGAACATGCTATAAAGAGTACTCTCGGTGAAAGTGTTTGTTTCTCTCGTAATAAAAATAGTAGGATCATGTCTCATACTTGGGAGCAAATTTACAGTATCAAATGCATTTTTATATATATATGTATATATATGTGTGTACACACATGACAATGAGTCCTGAGATTCTGTTAGGATTCAATCTTATAGTTCATTTGAAATCTAAGCCTAAAAAAAAGCATCAGGAGCATTGTCATCAAGGGCGATCAAGTGATAACTGCAAAATAAAAGAACATTATTGGGAAATACATTCCAGCCATTATTGGAGACAGCGTTGCAGTGTCTTATGCCAGTACTTTAATGAAAAGTTGTGGAGGAAATATGTCTAATGCTATATTTCATCATCTTAAATATTTTGGTAAAAGAATAGAGTGGGAAAAACAAAAAAGATTTGTACAAAATAAATATTTATCACATGTAGTTAATCAAGGGAAAAAAAACCATATAAGCAAATGGCAAAGAGATCAATTAAACCTTTGTTGCATTTAATGTTGGTTGTATTTCTTTCACTATCAGTTATCAATGTGTGTAGCTTATGAAGGAAATAACCTGCAAAAATTAGGATGGTTTACTTGAATTTTGACTGAAGAACACTAAAGAGTGTTTGTTATCCAACACATACGCAGTTGCCTGATACTTGCTGTCAGAAGGAAAGATTTGCTAGTTCATGGATTATGTATTGAAGATAAATTTCAAATGCATGTATTTGAAAACAGCACCTGTGTCAATTTTAATGTACCAGGAATACACAGTAGCTATTTCTGAAATTTTAATTACTGATGCTTTTTCCAGTATGTGTTCTGCATTACTATCTGTGTATCCCAGATTGTTTCTTAGACAATGTTTGATAAGAATTAATTTTAAGTTTTATGAAGCTGAGGACAAGATTACTAGCCAGTGAAGGCACTTGGTGCACTGAAGTTCAAGTATATGACTTGAGATCCTGACCTGAGACACCATTCAGCATTAAGGGTAGCTTTTGAAAAATACAATAACTTTCCAACAGGATCTGATTGACGGACAGATAGATCTAAAATTGTCAGAGCGACTGGGTCAGACAACAGCAGTAGCTGCAGAGGGGAAGTTGAACAGTAGTCACTGATGACTCCCAACATCGTTCCCTGCATTTCCATTCTGGGGCACGCGCAGCCTTCCTGTCGGCCAGCGTCCGCACACGCTGCGATCGGTCCCGGCGCCGGCACCGCGGGCGTTCGCTCGTGCTGAAAGGGAAGACGAAGAAGGCAGCTCGTTTCCAGCTCCTGTTCCCCCTGGGTTATCGGGCTGGCCCACAGGAGATATTGCACTGAGAACACTTTAGCCATCGGCGAGATTGCCACACCGATCTGGGCAGGATTTAGCCTTTAGACAGCACTGTATGGACGATGAAACATCTTCCTTTGTCAGCAGAGAGGGCAGCTGCCACTATTTATAGTCACAAAGTGCCAGCATAGTGTCATGTATTTGTGGCTGCTATCGATTCCTCCTTTCTTATTTTATTGGAACAGCTTGGAACTTGTCAAGCTTTGCTTAGGTTGATTTGCAGCTAATTAATTCAACAGACGTTTTTAATCTTGCAAATTTGTGACTTGTAATACAGTAATCAAGCTCCTGTGAGCAAACATTAATCAGTTAAGGGGCGTGGGGGGGAGGGGAAAGAAAGCTGTTGTTAGCTGTGTTCAGCGTGGTGCCCACACTGGAAAGAGAGATCTAGAAGAAATGCAACATTAGGAAATTCATACTAGCTAAGCTTTCATCATTCATCTTATGAATCATTCATCCGTTTGATTTGTTTTGTACATGCAAGGAGTTGTATTTAAAAGAGCATTGCTGGGATTGAGACAGCTCTAGTTATGGTCAAAGGGGAACTGGCCAAATTTCCTTCTGGTCATCTATTACCATATCAACCAAGAAGTCATTCTACTCAGCAGCAGTACAATTTCACTTCTGAGATGACTGTGTTGGTTGTGGAACAGTTTATCCTGGAGAAATGACGGTAACAAAACACATACCACATTTAGCAACAGCACTAAGAACTGGGTGAATGAGTGGAGAAAATATTTTATTCATTGCTTTTAACATACAGGTGGATTTTAGCTACTTTGACATGAAGCAGAAGGGAAAAAAAATATAATGATGTTGCCTATACCGAACCTGATCTTTCAGTAAAGAAAGGCTTGTGATACAGCAAAGCATTTAAGTCCTTTCGTAAGCAGGAAGGATGTAGGTTAGTATATTTGCAGTTTAAAAAAACTCAGTAGGAATGAGTGGGTGATTTAATATTTAACCTCACTCTGGTGCTTGGAGGAGCACAGTTACAGCAACAGGGGACTCGGCAAGAGCTCACGGCTTGGCTGTACCCCCTCCTGGTACAGAGTTTTCAGGCAGGGTGCTGTCAGAGCCCGCTCCGGTCCCTCTGCACAGGGTGCACGTGTATGTACGTCAATGAGTAACCCGTCTGTTCCACGTTCTGTTGTGGAAGCACCTCCACCTTAGCAGGGAGGCCAGAGACGGAAAAGACATGAAAGCAAAGAAATGATTCCTCCAGTCAGGACTGAGATGTTTGTGAAACACTGTGGAAAAGCTGCCCCTGATGTTTCAGTGGATAAATGGAGGAGCAGAGTCTTTTAACAGCAAAAAACCCCAACCAACAAACCTTAATGCCAAAATACTATTTATGGTGCAATTACTCTCTCCTCTAGGAAAGTTGTTGACTGAAAAAGTTCTAGATAGTTACAAACTAACTGGAACATACAGGGAGACAGTGAAAGATACTTCTTAGGTATAACTTCATTGCTATTGACAGAAGTTGTTTATTAGCAATAAGATACAAAGGTGTCTCAAACTAAGGCCTGGGAGACAAGGATTTTGTATGGCTGCTATGCCAGTGATTGTTAAATTTAGAAATCATAGATCTTTATAACACATTATAGGTCAAAGAATTTTTTTTAATTTTTTTTCTTTACAGAGGAGAAATCTCAGATGGCTTCCACAAAAAACATAAGGTTTAAAATAGGCTCAGAAAATGGGCTTTTCTGTATATGGAATATTATAGGCTTGCTGCTGTTCAAGTGCTTGTGTGTTTTCTCATGCTCTCAGTTTCTCTTGAAGTACCTCCACGAGCAAAGAGTGGATTTGCGGGTGCATGTTCCTTTAGTGCTAGTATTCCTCACATCAGCTTGTTCATGCACAGCGGAGGAGCACATGCGTGGGGAGTTGTGCACTTATAAAGGTGTAGAGCAGGAAAAAAATAGAGAAGATGGAGATCAGTAGATGATGTGGCAGAAGCCTTATTATAATTAGGGAACAGCTGCGAATCTTTAGAGTAGGTGAGCCCTCATAGTATTTGCTCGTGCTTAGGTATTCTGTCACACAGCTCATCATGGAAATTACTGCTGAAGGACTTTCAACTATATTAGAAGTTATCATCAATTCTTACTTGTTTAGAAGCAGAAACAGTACCATCCTGATTTCAGCAGAAATCACTATGGAGGCATCCACAGCCTCATGCATGATCTGTAAGTGTAGCATGTCATGACAGGTCTGTTTTCTTCAAAGATTCATTCAAACAAGTTTGCAAAATTTACTAGATACTTTTCCTTGCTTCCGTTTTCTTTTGTGCGTATGAGTCTCATATGCAAACCCCACCAATGAGAGAAGACAACGCTTAGGTTATCTAACACTTTCTTTTCTCATGTCGTAGTACAAAACTCAAATTCCTTTGCGTAACACCTGGGTATTGAGATAACCTCTATAGTCAGAGAAGCAAAAGCAAGTTAAAGCTGCAAATACTGAATTAATTCTATCGAGTGCAAAGCAGGAACATTTTTAAAGATGGCTGTCATATTTTGCTGCTCAACTGATCTAACTTCATCATTCTGAAGCCTTGGTATATGTCCATAGCAATCTAGAAGTAAATATCTTTTGTTTCTGAGATCATTTCTGACTCACAGAACAGCCACTAACTGGGGATCATGTTGGATTACCAAGCAAAGATCCGCTGTCCCACTGCAGTTCGTCTTTAACAGGGCTGCAGTTCCTTTAAATCAATTCCCATTGATTCTCAAGGGCAGAAACTCTTCCCTGTATAATTTGTTCTACTTGATGGAACAGATATTTTGCTGCCTATTCTTTGAGTTGTGTAATATTAACAAGCTAATGTCTATACTAACAAATGAGCATCACTGTATTTTCCTGCAGGTGCCATTCCGTGTATAAGGCTGTCTCAACCGTGGAAGCTGGGTCTATTCCTCTTCCTCTGCTTGCTTACCTGCCTCTTTAATCAAATGCTAACTTAACAGTTGTTATTTCTCATGCTGCAGAGCCATGCAAAACCCAGTTTGACTTCTGAATTTGACCTGTGGCATTAGCAAATGGGAGAGTCAACTTCTCGCTGTAGGCCGAGTGCATTGGAAATGGTACCCACTGGGACGCAATAAACACGGTTCCTTACCGTGCTGATTTTATAGTAATTTTCCAGAGTACAGCTGTGCTTTAAAACTTTATGCAGCTCTCTGTAATCATCTTGTATTTAAAAAAAAAAGGAAAAGAAAAAGAAAAAGAAAAATAGAAAATAAAACCAACTTTAATTGTTCTTCCTCAGTATATCTTGTTCTCTTGAAATTTGTCATGTGCAAGGAACATGTCAGTTAATTCACACTGGACACTTGAAATTGATTCCTACCAAAACCATTAATAAACCCAGTATTAATTAAAAAGAGCATATTCTCCAGTCATTAGAGCAAAATACATACTCAGATAAGGCTAACGAATTTTTGTGTGCTTCCACCTTTCATCTCTTAAGATACAGAACTCAAAGTTTGTTTTCAGATTGACTGGTGAATTTGATTTTTTGGGGGGAAATACGTGCAAAAGTGTTTCTAGGCTATTAGTAAAACAGGTGAGCCTTCCAAAGCAATTTCATGTGAGGCAAACGATCCTAGAAGACAGAGTCGGTAAGTTGTGCTTACAAAACCTTCTTGAATGATCTACAGCTAAGCAAAAAAACCAAACCAAAAGACACTCTTAAAGGACTGACAGAGAAATTCTGCCTGGTGAACGTGTCAATAAGTCATACTTACACCAGCACTCTGGACAGGAACATTTATTATACTGGGATTTGCTTTGATTACAGGCAGTTTATAATCATAAAGGGCTTCCCTGAAGGTCCACCGTAGCAAATGGATTACTTTCTTTTGACTTTAATAGAGTCCAATAAGCCCCAGGAGTAAACATGTGGGCATTTTGCTTTTAAATTTCACAATGCCTCTCTAAGTAAAATTTATTTTTAAGGAATGTCTTCAATAACTACTTTACAGCTCACTTGAACTTTACTATCAAGTGAAACTGTCAGTCATTGTGCAGCCAATACTGGTTAGGCTAAGTCAATGAAAATGTCTGAGGAAGGAATATCAGGCATTGTATTAAAAAACAGTCCACTGGAAATAATACTAAAGCGTTTCTAGGTCTTCCAATTCTGTTAGTCACTGGATGAGGCCAGCGTACCTGGCTGGATTCCAGGATAAATTAAAATAGGTATTTAAATTTTCAGATGGCTTATTAATATATTAATTATATTTTAATATTTTCCATGGGAAAAAAGTATCCTTTAAGCTATACCTTTCAATTTCAAGAAAAATCCACGTATCTCTATAAAGCCTAAGTCACTGGGCTCCAGGGCAGCAGGGGTAAAACTGGACAGGCTGGGGAAGTGAAATCTTACCCTAAGCTCAGGCAAGACTCCTTCTGCTTTCCCCACCAGCCTGCCACCCCAGACCTCCATGATGCTCACCTGTCATGCTTCGCCACTGAACCCCCTGAAAATGGATCTAGGATTTGGATCCTGACAAACCTCATCTCAGTCTTTAGTGCTGGGTCACACAGGAAAGGGACGGAGGCGCCTCGATGGCACGAGGGCAGGATCAGGCGGGTGCAGGTACTTCCTCTTCCAGTTTCTGCAGTGGCTACCACTGACACAGAGAGACTGCTTCTTCTTGGGGCAGAAGTTGACTGTGAGTACTGAGACTTGGCAATATTATTTGTAGTATGCCTCTGTGAAAAGGAAAGGTGGCGAATAAAAGTTAGGATGCAGTGAAGAGGCTGCCTACGTATGTCAAATACCCACAGTGCCAAAACACTGAAACATCAAGCTGGAATCCTAGGCTGTAAAGGTTAGTGTTAAGAACACAAACAAGTTTATTAGCTGGTGCAGTGCAGTCCTCAAAGACGCAGTTCGTAGTTTTTTGTCCTTTGCAAACTGATACGCGTAGGGAAAAATAAAGGATTGCCTTTACTGTTGTTTCACATGAAGAAAAAGATTTTTACGTCCGTTTCAAAGGTGTGCCTCTTAGCATCTTTATGTTTTATGAAATAAGGCCTGAAAAATACTTCCCTCCCCTTCAAAATCAGAATATCTTTTTCCACTTTGGTTTACGTAAAACTAGAAAGCCTTGACTTCTCTGAGAAACTGAAATTGTCACAGCCCCACTCCCTCCCCAGCCCTCAAAAAATCTGAGCAACTGAGCAGGAACACCTGACAAACATTTTGGGGAAAGCTGCAATACCATGCCATGCCAAGAAATCTCACACTCTAGTTTTCTAGTTTTCCACTTAGTTCCGTGGCAAAAGCAGGAAAAATTAAAGGCCACGATGTGCAGGATGTGCAAGTGTCATTGGCAATTGCCAGTGGCTCTGCCGCTGTAGTACGTAGGTTCAGCACACTGTGAACATCAGCGACGACTCCTTTTGGGCTGCCAGAGATGAAGTTGGTCAAAATCACACGTCACTTCTGAAAATCCTAATCAAAATACAGAGAGCTTAGAATGGTAAAATTAAGCGAAAAAAATAAAAGGAGTTTCAGGCTTTCCTTGTTTAATAGAAAACAAAAATGAAAGAAGGCACAAACACATTTTTCTCTTTCATAAATTGTATGTAAACCATATGCACACACTTCAGAAGTACAAACCCTATGTTTTCACAGGCTGATCAAAAGAAAACCAACATCAAAACTATTTCAGTTTGTGATGCTCCCTGCTGTGATTTCTTCAAGCCAGGTGCCTAGCGCAGAATTCATGATACCAAATTGCACGTACCCACGCCGTGACCGTCAGCAGCAGGATCTAACAGTAGGACAAAAAAGAGCCAGAACATTGCACATGCAGGAACGGGATCTATTAGGTTGTTTCTACTGAAGATAGGAACACATCTCCAAATTTGTCTGTCTCCTAGAAGCAGTTTTTTTTCGTTACATTCATTCCCAGAGCCTGAAGCCTTTTCTTGCACCTGCACGCTCAAGTTGTGCATTTTGGTAGAGAAAACTGCCTGCTCCTCTTCCCAGGCAGGCACGGAAGGGAAAGCTGGGCCTGCCTCTGTGCTGGGGGCTGTTAGCTGGAGCTCCGGGACCATGATGCGAGCCCAAATCCCTGCTCATCCTGAGCGGACTCAAGCCAACACCTTCTTGGAAACTGTCCTGTCTGCAGGAGGGGGAACACCGTCCCTCTCTCCAGATGAGGAGAAGTCACCGTGAGGGCTGAAATGCAATGGTGCTGGGCACGGGCCTAAGAGGAGCCGTGACTCTGTGGTCCAAGGCGGAGGCTGATCCTCTCTTTGGGGACCGCTCGGGGCGCGGGGCGGCTGCCTGGGCTGGACGGGTACACACAGGCTCTGCGGGAACATCGCGTGGGCACATCCCGCGTGGCTCCAGACGTCTGGGTACGTCCCAGGCAGGCTCCCAGGACATCTCTCCAGTCAGTCCCTGGGAGACGTAGGCGCGGGACCCCTGGCCCTGTGACTCTCAGGTGGCCTCGGTGGAGGATGGGTGCGCAGAAGTTCACCCAAGCTGAGATGGGGGTGCCTGCGGGCACACATGGTGGCACATCTTCAGGCACTCGCAGCGTATTTCTGCCTTCCAGGAGCTGCAGTCCCAGAAGTAGACCAGATTTCGTGTGATGCCTGATAAAAAGTAAATGACTTCCTAATACTATAAAAAGCCTGTAAAAAAATGCACATGCAGATAGACTCAAATACTTGAAATTCAAATTCCAATAGTATATTCTGTGTTCATTCCTATGTTATTATTACTAAAATAATTTTCTTTTTTCTTTTTTCAGAAATCATAAAGTTTCCTGCTTTAAGTTGTTGCATGATATAAAATTAATTCCAAGTGAGTGGTTTTTTACTGTATATATCCTGGGTTTAATTTTTCAGTTATTTTTCATAAATACATTTTACATCTAACTACCTCAGCTGCCTTTTGTTTTGTTTTGGTGCATATGAAGTCACGCACTTTCTATATTTGGGGATTTGGGGGGAGGAGTTCTTTCCATTTTGAATAACCAGGTTCAAAGCCATGTTGATCAATTTATAGATGAGATCAATTTAACAAGACATAATTATTGACAGTTGCAGAACATACATTTTATTTTTAGGTTCTACTGGGGTATAGTTCAAGAAAAACCACCATAAGCTGCTTATTAATTTGCCTTAAAAAACGTGTGCTCTTTCCTATTCAAGTTGTATTATTTAACTCTTCTCTTGTACACAATTTACGTGACAAAGACTAACGTAACAGTTGGCAGATAAACAGCAAATTGAACAGAATGGACCAATAGTTTCTCAGTTCTCTGTTGTAAACTGTTGCATTATACACTGATTGTGCTAAAATAATTGTTACTGTGCTTATACTCCTTAGTCACCGTTGCAGAAATAAAGTGATGGAAGATCACATTTGTGTTTATGGAACAGTGCAGATATCCCCCCCAGTACAAGCACAGTGACTTGAGGTGAATGATAATCATTGCAGAACTTGTGCTTTGACTTGTAAACATTGTAAAAATGTATTTGGTATTTTATTTGAAACGAAGAATCAAAATAGTTATTAAAAAAAAAAAGAAATCTTCCTGTAAATATATATATTCTGAATCCATGTATACAAACATTCCTTTAGAGTTCAGATTGTGAAGAGTGTCTTTATTGGCTAGAGACCGCTGCCTCCCGCGGCAGAGGTTACATGTGCTATAGTAAAGAACACAGTGTGTGAAGTATTTGATGTACTGCAGTACCATAGTTCTTTTGGTCTGTTAAGTAAGTTGCAATTTGTGATGAAATGAAGTTGAAAGTAGTGCTTCATACTAACAAATTTCCTTGGTTACAACTTGATTTTTCTTGTAAAACTTAAAAGGAAAACTTGAAAATTTTATATATTTGGATTTTGTAGATTTTTTTTATTTTATTGCAACACAAGGTACCAAAATCATTAAATAAAGTACACTGTGGTCATTTTACCATGGCTCTAGAGTCTTTTTTAAAACTCTTTTATCCTGGTGGATTGGCAAACGGATGCTAACTTTTGAGCTTCTGAAATTATTACCGAACAAGACAAAAGCTGGCCCAGCTTGGACAACAGTTTGGGACAGATGATCTCCAGAGATCCTTTCCACCATTAATTATGCTATGATTCTAGGCATGTTACCACAGGAGCTCCCATCCATCCCCAAGCACAGGAGTGATGGAAGTGGCTCCCAGGCTACCTCTGGGACTGGGACAAGACTTGACCTGGGACTTGGACAACCTTACAGGTGTTGTCCCAGCAGGGACCCCCAGGAAACCACCAGATACCCTAACAGGCAGCGCACCCACAGCAGCAGAACAGGGTGCTCTGGCCACTGTGCCTGAGGCCCTGGGTGCTGTCCTGAAGGGTGACCTCCAAAAACGCTGCCCCTGCCCAGGGAGCAGGCCGGCAGGTCCTCCCCGCTCCTTGGCCCCTCAGAGCCAAAGTCCTCTCTGACATGGGGCCACGCTCCCCAGCTGCCCCCCAATCCGGCCCCCGCCCCCGGGTCCACGGCACCAAGGAGGGGAGAAGCAAGAAGAGCCTGTCCCTGCCGCCGGAAAGGGGGATTTCTGGGCTCTGCTCTCAGGGTTGGGGGGGGGGGTGCAGAACCCCAGGAATCCTCCATCACCTGAGAAGGGCCCTGCTTACAGGGGAGAGAAGAAGGTGCTTTGCTGTTTTTATTCCCCCTTCAGACTCCCGAAAGCATTACCGTTCAGTGTTCCCCGTCGAGCAGCAGGGGAGGGAGAGCTGAGCCTCACCCCGGTCTTGTCCTGAGCCTAATAATTAGGAAACCCTCCAGGGAAGTTGCAGCTGCTTCCTTCATCTTGCCGTGTTCAAACCCCCTCAGAGAGAGGAGGGCTTACTTCCTTCTGCTTCTGCCTCCTGGGCAAGTGCTTTGATCCTTAAACTATCACAAGAGTTGTTGCTGTCTTTGGCAGCATCTCCGGGGGTCTTAATAGTTCTTTTGGACTTCATTGCCACGTTTGTATGTGCAACGTTACCCCAAGCAGCACCCAAAGTTTGTGCAATGAAGGCCAGTGCCCGTATCTCTCGGCCTTTCTGTCCCGTAGCCATGCTCCTTCTCCTTCTTAGATGCTGCTTCTTGACCTCCCTCAGGTGACCAAGACAGGGAGACGAGGGGAAAACAACCCAGCAAACAATTAAATAATGAGAATGAGTTCAAAGAGAGAAAAGAATATATATGTATGTACCTTGGGTAAGTTAATTTGACTTCAAGTAGGGATGATACGTGACTGATAGATTCTTCAAAGTTTTCTTTTTCATGTATATCTTGTTGTGTGGCTAAGGGTATGAAGGGAGTAGTTTGTTATTGCAGCTTGGCAAAGTGTAACGGAGGGAGCAGCAGCCCAGCGACACTACTGGTAGCTGTCTTACTTCAAATGAGTCCTAAATCTTCAGCCCCTGTAACCCTGTGACTCGCCACCAAAGGCTCAGAAACCAAAAGGCAAGTAATAGAAACACACTCTTAAATAATTTTCTTACCCGATCACGTGAACCGGGGGGGCAAAGACATCAAAGCCACAATCCTGAACACTGGAAAGTCGTTTGATGAGACTCCGCAAGTAGGTAATTGGTGAGGTGAAAGGAAGTGGATCTCTGAAAGGAGCTGGAGATCTCTAACACGGCTTCCGACTCCTCGCCCCGACTGCTGGGCTGCGTGGGACACGTTAACTGGGTGAGCAGCTGCCACAGTGTGGGACTAGTTAGCTCGGGGTAAAAAGGATTTATTTTGCAAGGGTTTAGGCAAATTATTAACCCCTGGGGCAAAAGCTTTCTTCAGGGGGCTTTTAATGAAAACCTTCCGCATGAAAGAAGCAAAGTAGTTTCTTTTTAGGCTGAATAAAGGTAGTATACACTTTAATTAGATTCTTAACAATGGAATGAGAGAAAATTTTTGCAAGTGGCTTGAAAAATGTTTATTCAGAGCACTTTTTGTCTTTCCTGCCTTAAAAGAAGACAGGAATATCTATAGTTCCACAAAAAAAACACTGCTGAAAAACTAAGTACAGGGACTGGGTAACAAAAGCCCCAAGTGTCTTGCCCAAATTATTCAAGTAGGGTTTTTCTCCTACTTAGCTTGGGAGCTAGTAAGAGGCTTGACTTAATACTGCTAATAATGCACCTAGAGACCTGTGTGGATGGGAAGGAGCAGTGTCTTCCTACCACAGCAGTGGGAAACTTGGAAAGGGAGATTAGAGATGAGAAGTTATTCTTTTTCTCCTAAATGTTACACAGGTATAAAATGCATTTGTTCAGTGGCTTCAGAAACGAAGCCGGAAAGTAGGAAAGTAAGTACTGATATTGTATAGTATTTTTACTGTGGGAGCATTTCAGACCCATGGTCAAGCACAGAAGAACAGATCAATGTGATGTGAAGATGGGTTGGAAACCTACTCTCTGGCATGTTTTTGGGCTGAGTGAACTCTGAAGTACATTACGCTCTAAAGTATGTTGTCCACACAATAACGCATATTTTAACTACTTTACATTAGTGTTATTCTCCTGTGCCCATTTGCGCTTCTTTTCACTGGGCAAGGGGAAGGAGCTCAATTTGCTGACAAAAGCGTAGCTCCAGAGGATGCAGAGCCAGAGTGACGGGAGGGGTGGCTTTAGCTGTGGTTGCTGCCAGCTAGCACACCGGGCCAGGCATATCGTAGCCTTCACATGTCTTCTTAAGCAGTAGATTTTTCCGAGATGGAAAGATTTCTCATTCACGGGAGGCTACCCAAAAAAGTGAGGACAAAGGGATGCTCGTACTTACTGTGTCTTCCAGTAATCAAGTCGTTTATTTTTAACTGGGCTCTCATTAAGTCCTGTGAGTATCAGCTGTACTGCTGTGATTGCACCCAAGAAATACGCGGTGTTTCCCGCTGCTATGTGACTGCTACGTGCGTTCGTAGGACTTACATTATTAACCAAGTAGACCGGTTTATGGAAGGCAAGATCACTGATAATGTCCCAAAACTTTGAAGGATAAGCTTAAGTACAGTACCATTATAAATACTGGAATTGAGCTAATGGATTATTGCTGATATTGTGGGCTGCTGCAGTTCATCTCCAAACTATCTCATAGTTTTAAGCAAGTTAATCTTATATTAATTTTGAATTTCCTGCGTCTGTAAAGACTATAGCAGTCCAAATCTGGAATTTGATCAATTCATTAAATTCCAAAGATCATTTAGATACTGACCTAACTTCATTTTTAACATCTGTGACTAGTGGGGCTCTGGTAGTAGTCACTGTTAGTAGTTTCTCTATACCTTCCTTAGCATTGGCCCTACTTTATTCCATCTGTTAGCTTCGTGCACTCTTCTGCCATGCCAGTGGATCCACCATTAGAGTGAGACAAATGTAGTTTCTCTTCCCTAGGCCGGTGTGAGACAAGCGGTACCATGACCAGCCTCAACTCGGCCTCCCTCTGCAAACCAGCTATTTCACAACTTGTAGTTACATGGGAGTAAGAGGGAACATCTGGAGGCTCCTTCAGACTGAGCGAGCAGCGTTAGGCAACTCAGCCCTTCCGTACTGCACGTTTGTCCCTACTGATCTTTTTTTCTCTTGTGTGACGATTTTGTAACCCTTCCAAGATTCTCCCTTCACGGCATTTTCTTTTTGTGTTTGTTTGTTCATTTATTTTAAATGCCTGTTTGATATTTGTTTTTGTGTTTTCCTTTGGGGATTTGTTTTTGCTTTGGGCTGTGCTTGCCATCTGTGATGTTTAAGTCTACGTTTCAAATGCTGTCACCTTTCCTTGCCGATGTTGATTCCAGCCGACAGTGTTGGTGCAGCAGTGGGAGAGGAGCTCCGTGGTTACTTTACAGGTGTGTGGCATTTTGTCAGAGGTCTGATGCCCTGAGGAATGTCCTAACAATGTCCTGATAAAAGCAGGAAAATTAACCCATCTCTCGACTTCTCCGACTGGTCAGTGTTTTGTTAGGTACCCTGTGCCATCTTCTGTCTACAGTTTCACCCCAGGATCTGTTGTGCTGACTTGGAATTTCTTTGATTTTTGTATGTGACTCCACCTAGCCCATATTTTAAAATCTAAAAAAATAATAATAAAAAAAAAAAAAGAGACCCTGCCTTAGCTGGGCCATAGTGTCCCAGAGCACTCACCAGTTCCGAGGAATGCAAATAATTGCCATGTGCTTAAAATCTGCTGTAGAATAAAGCATATAGCACGCCTTAATGATTTCCCTTAATGAGTGTCTCCAAATCATACTCATGTAAGCAGCATACACAGTGCAGTGTATCCGGTGTTTATAAAGGAAGAATGAGGTTGAATCTTAAATTCCATGTTATGGTATAAAGGCAGAAATGGGCTGGTTTGCCTCCTGTGAGAAGCACTGGTGCCCACCCAGGGGTTACAGCTCTCCCCTCTCTGCCCCAACTGACAGCAGGCAGGGCATGATTGGCAATTAAGAATATGGCTCATGGTTATAACTTTCTTTAATGTGACATGAACTCTGTTCTGGTTTCAGCTGGGATAGAGTTAATTGTCTTTCTAGTAGCTGGTACAGCGCTGTGTTTTCAGTTCAATATGAGAAGAATGTTGATAACACCCCGACGTTTTCAGTTGTTGCTCAGTCGTGTTTAGACTCAGTCAAGGACTTTTCAGCTTCTCCTGCCCAGCCAGCAAGAA
>JAVKLA010000027.1:11630794-11644159 GCA_034782735.1 Sagittarius serpentarius
ACTGGGCATGACATCCCATGGTATGGAATACCCCTTTGGCCAGTTTGGGGCAGCTGCCCTGGCTGTGTCCCCTCCCACCTTCCCTGTGCCCCTCCAGCCTTCTTGCTGGCTGGGCAGGAGAAGCTGGAAAGTCTTTGAGTCTAAACACGACTGAGCAACAACTGAAAACATCAGGGTGTTATCAGCATTCTTCTCATACTCAACCCAAAACACAGTGCTGTACCAGCTACTAGGAAGACAATTAACCCTATCCCAGCCGAAATGAGGACATAAGGTCTTCTCTCCATGGGGATCTTAAAGGTGGTGGTGAGATGTGCACAAAGGTCAGAACTTAACCTCCTTAGCTCCTCAGCTGTAACATTTTGTGTGTGTTTGGCCACACCTGAGCCAGCCCTGGGCTCAACAAGGTATTTCAGGGCACTTGAGGCGCTGAAAGCAGGGTGGCTGGGCCAGCCTGGCTGCTACCCTTCCTCTAAGTGCCCTGCAAAGGCAGCCCTGCCGCAGTGCAGCGCCATGCACCGCCCCTGCTGCAAGGCCAACCTCCGCGCCGTGTCCGCAGGTGCTTGAGCTTGCTTCGCTCCCCTGCAAAGGCCAAGCTTTAGGGTGATTCAAGCCTTGTCCTGAACGGTCCTGAGTATCATCATGGGGAGCAGGGGAGTCTGCAGGAAAGAATATAGACCAAGACTAGTGATGGAGAGAAGAACTGGGCAGCAAGCATGACTGCTGGCTTTCTTTTGAGGGGAAATAGCCACACTTGATGTGCTGCTACCTGATAATACACCATTGACTAATAGATACCTTCCACTAGAGTCTACTGGCTTATCGTTTGCTGCAGGCAGGCCCTGAGGGCTGCTGAGGTCTTCTCCTGAGGATGCTCCTCCCAAACGAGTGTCCCCACCACTGCTCAGCTCAGATGGCAACTTTGGTCCTGGAAACACCATCAGAGCTGCTGTGCTTCTGCGCTGGTGCCAGGTTTTGCAAGGAGAAAAAGGAGTCAGGAAGTTTTGTTTCTATAAACGTGACTCAAGATTGTCCAGAATTAGGATTCCAAAACTAGTTTGGGGTTTGGGTGCGCTTGTTTCTGGTGTGGGGCTTGGTTTATATTTTCACTAATGCTTTGAGGGACTGAGCCAAGTTGCAGTCAATCTTTTCCCGCAAGCTTGTTCTCACAAAGCAAGATCAAGATACTAAAAAGTCTGTGTGGAACGTGGAAATCTATGGTAAAAAACATTAACCAAGCCCGCAGCTGCTGTGTACACTAGTTAAGAAAAGTAATCCACTGCATGATGGGCAAAAGAAAATTAATTTCCGAATGGACAGGACACTTCAAAAGCTTTGGTGGATCTGTCAGGAGAGTGGTTTTTATATGGTAAGGAGAAATCTGATCATTAAAGATGTGTCTGAAGATCTGGCAGCTCCATCACAGCAGTTGAAATAGGAGCTCAGAAAGGTTTCTAGGTACCTTTGGTAAACTTCAAATAGATCAAAAAGAGAACTAACAAATGTTCATCAGGGTCTCCATTTCTGTTCCCACTTAAGAAGTAACTGAAGGAAGACTGAAGCTGCTCTAAGCACAGCATAGACCTGACCATAAGAAAACACTATTGGAAGAAAAAGAAAAGCAACCCCAAGTCTGGAATATATGAAGATCAGCCACAACTGCAGCAGGACTCATCCCAATTCATCTGCCACACATTCCCTGTAAAGATGACGCAAAATTGTAAATTCCTATCTTCCCTGATGTTTGGCACATTCTGTTTCCCATTAAAAAGAATTAGGTAAAAATGGTTCCATTTCTTGCCTTTTAACTTTATTTTCTTTAATTTTTAAGATCTTCTCTGAATAATACAATACTCCCCTCTGTGTGGTGTTAGCACTTTGGCATCTCCTGTTTGCAGAGCATGCAGTGGTTTTAGCTAGAAAACAGGAGCCAAAGCTGATTTGAAGAATCCTGCTGCGCTCTCTTGTTATAGTAACCAGTACGGACAGCGGGGAGCAGTGGGCTTTCTCTCATGTGATGGCTGCGTAGTGGAACGGGATCTGCTCCACAACAGCCGACTCACCTCCACGGTGGGGAAAAAAAATATTGGGTCTGCCTTATATATGCAGCCTGATATTAATTCCAAATGGCGTCTTACCCTCTTGTAATGTTTCAGACACACACACAAAAGCAAGAAGTGTGAGCAAACACTTTTGTTTTTAAAAATATTCTCCCTACAGTTCAAAAGTTTATTACACTTTTGTGACCAATTTTCTGACACGAAGAGAACATTATAACAATTTTAAAATGTTTCAGGAAGCAACATATGGTATGCACTCAGTGTATGCTGTGACAAAATTCAGGGTAGTAAGTGGTAAACTTGCAACCCTCTGTGCAAAACAAAAATTACTCAAAAAAAAGCAGACAAGCAAATACTGCAAATAACCCATGATGAGAAAAGTATCGTAGAATCACAGAATGGTTTGGGTTGGAAGGGACCTTAAAGATCATCTCGTTCCAACCCCCCCTGCCACGGGCAGGGACACCTTCCACTAGACCAGGTTGCTCTAAGCCCCGTCCAACCTGGCCTGGAACACTTCCAGGGATGGGGCATCCACAGCCTCGCTGGGCAACCTGTTCCAGTGCCTCAGCACCCTCACAGTGAAGACCTTCTTCCTTCCATCTAATCTAAATTTCCCCTCTCTCAGTTTAAAGCCATTACCCCTTGTCCTATCACTACACGCCCTTGTAAAAAGTCCCTCTCCGGCTTTCTTGTAGGCCTTCTTTAGGCATGGGAAGGCCACTATAAGGTCTCCCCGGAGCCTTCTCTTCTCCGGGCTGAACAACCCCAGCTCTCTCAGCCTGTCTTCATAGGAGAGGTGCTCCAGGCCTCTGACCATCTTTGTAATTTGTGTTGAGACTACCATTCATTTTGGCTAGTTCTGAATTAAAAAAAAAATATACAAAAAGGCATTAGTATCATTGATCTGTACTCTAGAAACACATTATCTTTGTTGCTGGCAAGGACATTCATAGACATGAAGTGAATAGAACTGAGAAAGTAAGTGGCATCAGATTGTCTCATGAGGTTTCAGCAGACATGTTTTGGAGGACTGTCTTACTTGACACGTGTTTTCTGTGCTACTACACTCCTGTAGCAATTCCACGCACTTCCACGTTTACTTTTGGTATGGTAATTTTTTGGTGCAAAAATAACACAAAAAAAGTAGTCTATTGTTTATGATGGGCTTAACAGGTATTAAGCACTGTAGAGCTAACCTAACCCATTAAGTGTCACCACAGCTATATCTTTCTCTACAAAATAAAAGGATGAAGCAACATAATGGTATACTTGTACAGCAAACCCAACACCACATGAACCACACAGTTGTGTTGACAATGCTGATTAACTGCTCTACCTTGCATTTGCAGTGATTAATTTCACATGAAAGCATCATAATAATAGATGTTCAGACTGAGCTCTGCTATTACACAACAGGACAGTAAATTGCCCAGTAGGAGATCTGGGTCTTGCTGAGAGCTAATGACAAATACCTGTCAGTACAGCCGTCAGTCTATTTCTGCTTCCAAACAACCTGAAAATGCATATTCTGGTTATGCTGTTCACATGGAGAAACCTGGAACCTCTTCAGCGTATCCAAAGGCTAACCAGGCAATCAGCGGTCTAGCCTAATGCTGCTAAAATTTCCTTTAAATGCTTTTGCCTGACACACAGTAAACTAAATCAGCTAAAAGGAAGCCTGTCTATAACCTTCCTTGTAAGAGTCTCTCTCCAGATCCACCCCCTTTTTCAATGAAATAAAGTAGGTAATCATTCACGTACCAAATATGTATAAATAAACCTTACTAGTCAGTATTTATGACATATTTTCTGTTGTGGAATCTTAAAAGTAACTAAGTGGTATTGCAGTGCCTGTTAAGGCCTCTTGCAGCACCGATCACAACAATTAAAAGTCAGCCTTTATTGTTCATGTGACTTTTGTCCTTTATTCCACTGTTGCCTGAATTATTTTTCCTTTAATTCTTTCCTTCTGGGGCTTTGATCCTGCCACCTCTATTCAGACACCAGGCAAGAAGAGCTTCTCAAGGGTATTATGTGCTGCTCAAAACCACTGAAGGCTCAGCAGGGCAGGCCATGCATAATTTCATTTAATTCAAACACAACACAAAACTTCAGAAGCCTGTTCCAGTTATCAATTTTATTCGAAAAGTGTCTTCTATACATTTTTTATATATAGAAATAAATATGAAAGGCCTATACAAATATGAACACTTAAAGAGTACCAATACTGCCCTTCATTGTTTATACTCAGTCTTTCAATACTTAAAGGGACAAAACTGCATCAAACAGCCCACATATTTAGTAAAATAAATTTTACAAAGTCTCAGATCAGAAGTGTCTGTTCATATCTAACAGAACCTTTTAGACTGAGTTTTCTTTTACATATACGCAACCTCAACAGGAAATATTCAGCTGCCTTTGATAATTTCACAATATAGACTGATGTACATTTTCCTCAACACGGACACTAAAAACAAAGTCATAATTAAGTTATACTCCAATGTAGGAATTTGGCATTATCGCTTTTAATGACATGGTGTGTTAACATAATTTTTTTTTAAAACATTCTGATAAAATTAAAAAGAACACAAACTTGCCTTCAAATAAAACCCAAGTCATTTAAAAAACTTCAGAATGGGCATTTGCTTTTATATAACACGATTCTTCCCTAAACTTTAAAAAAATTAACACCACATAAAATGCTTTCGATATAAAATAACATCATAAAATAAGTAAGCTTTTTGCTTTTTGTAAACCATAATTTATAGACTCTTTCCCATAATGTGATATTTTTCTAACATAGGGCATCAACCACATGCACTTACGTAATCTCGCTAATTTACACATTTAAGAGAGTATAAACCAAACCATGTGCTTAAATGGTGGGAGGAATGGATACTAAGTTGAACACAACTGCTCTTTTGAAAGTTGGGGTTTGTTTTTTGGTTTTGTTGGGTTTTTTTTTTAAGAAAAGGTCAAACCCCAACAATATTGAAAGGAAACCACACAGTATAGCAAAACCTCTTTTGTCTTTCCTTGAGGAATTTGTCCTCATCCCAAAACTAAGGAGTTCCCAGATGTTAAGAACTGTAGAGTAAACTTGCGGGCAATCAGAGGAAGTATTTCAGATATTTTGTATTCCGACCATAAAAGCACAGACTTTAGTTCAGAAAAAATATAATAATATAATTTACTGTAAGTGCACAAAATCCCAGTCCTGCAACTCTTTCCTGTTCGTTTCAATTGTTTTCACTTAAGGGAAGTATATAGGATTTCCCTCTCAACCCTGATTTATTAACTTACATAAATAACTGTGTTTGAAGAATATGGATATTTAACAGTTTACACATATACTAGATTTAAAGGGTATTTGGGAATGTCTACCCTGTTTTTCAAAAGAACAACTACTTTTAAAAGAAGTGTTGTACTTATTTTTGCTTTCCTTTAAAATAAAGCTTTATGAACTCACATTACTAAACAACTCTCATTTCCACTTCTTAAAGTTTAAATGCTTGGCTCATTCTTTCAAAGGAGAATTTGCAGATTCACTGAGAAGTATATGCGACAACTCTCTACTCAGGGGCAGACAGCCAATATGGCTTGGCTTGGAATAGCAGCTGTGCTGTAAGGTTCTCATTCACAGCTTCGAGTGGTTTCCCTAACAAACTTCCTTGGTTCACTGCAGTTCTCTAATCAATTTTCACTCCTCCAAACGCTTTCTGGGCTCACCCAGTAAAACTAAACACTTTCCACTATAGGTTTTGCAGGCGTAGCTAGAGGTTCTGCAAGCCACAGAAGGCTGACTGTTTTCCAGCAGCACAAGAGTAACGACCTAAAGAAAGTTTTCATAAATGCTGTACAGCATTAATCTGGCCTGCAAAACCTAGTTACAGTAATAATGATCAAGACAGTAAGACTCTAGCTCTACAGCAGGTCTAACATTCAGGTTAAAGAACAACCTTAGGTGGGGAGGAAAAAAAAACCAAAAAAAAAATCACACAAAAAGACAAGTGACCACGTACATAAAGACTTGCAGTGTCATTTTTGGGAAAAAAAAAAACCAAAAAAACAACAAAAACACTTTCAAGGTAGGAATGACTTATCAAAGACTAAGCTTTGCGCCATTACGAATGATTTGAAGTTTGGGTTCCTGAGCTTGATACTGGACAGCGGGGGGAAGGGCAAGGGAAAGTGTCTTATGCCTTAAATTTTACAGCAGTATCATTAGGACAGTATTTAAAACCTATTATTAGAAGAATGAATAAGTTACAAACATGACTTAAAGAATATTATAACTAAATAGTAGTTTATTCAGAAGTCCTTAATCTTCTTTCTTTTGTGTTTGAAATCGTTCCATTAAAGCCCTGAATATATTTCCTGGTATTTTCTGATGTTTTTCTATTAGAGCTTGGAGTGCTGCTTTTGTCTGTAAGGAAAAGAGAAAATTTTTTGGACAGATTAAGTCATCTTTGTATTGTCCATACATTAACACAATTTCTAGGTTCTTTTTCATCCTTTCAAACGTCACAGGACTACTGCAAGTTCAAGACACTATTTTTCCATATTTAAGCCCCCAGGATGTGTTTGTGGGATTACTGCCAAGAAACAGACCAACAAACTAGTTATCTTTTATCTCTGGTAGCTGTGTTCACTAGCTTTACTAGTGATACGCAATACTAAAATGATGATGGAGTAAATTAATGAAGAGACCTAGATCTATAAAGCATGTCCATGCCTGCATGCTGTACTGCAACTCAGAAACTTCCACCTATGGCCAGGTTTGCATCAGTAACACTCTTCCAGTATGCAAGAACTTTGTTTCTACACATGCTCAGAAGCAGCGCTGGAAACAGTTGTGTCTCAGCACATTTGGCTTGTACAAGGTAATTATCCCTGCACCCCAGTCCCCTAAAGGAGTTGGTCCTAGAGAAGCACAGACTACTGACTCTTAAGGGTCAGAGACAGAACAGAGAATTATTTGCCTCTGTAAACCAGTGGTCAGCAAGGGGAAAACTGATTCTTGGTACAAGCTCCCACTGTTTACATGAAGTATATGATCAACCGTTAAGTCCTGGAAGAAGGTTCCTGTCCACATCTCCTTATAGACAGGGTACTAAGTGTCTCTGCTGGTCTAAAATTTCTATTAGGCAAAAAATTTGAGCTTCATTTTTTGTATACATAATGGGAAAAAATGCATACTGTGGCATAGCCTGAAACACAAGATTCAACTTTAAAATCACTCTAACTAGGATTCCAGGGGATTCGTATTCTAGAGGCCTTATCTAGCGGAATTTGCACTTAATTCAGAAGCAAGCGAGGGGTGGCACAAACATAAGATGCCAAAGTCATTTAAACACACATTTTCTCCTGAAAGCCAACAGTTCTGAAGTCCTGTCAGACCCAAAAGAAACAACTGGTTTTCCGTAACCAGGGCATATGATAATGCAGATAAACATTTTAAGATGTCGTTTTGCAGAGATCTAATCAGAGGGTAGACAGAATAGGAGAGACAACTGAACTGACACCTGCATGGTCAAGAAGAATAATCTCTTTCTCTCAAGTGAAGTTTTCAGAATGCTAAAAGTGACCATCTGTGGAGCTTTCAAAAATGGCTATTTCAGCCCCCTCCATCTGACTGCTCCATCACTTAACTGTTTTATGTTTCTGTGGTGTGAAATATCTATTAATAAACTGAATGAACATGAGGACCTGACAATCCTCTCCATAAACCACCTAAATCTGAACTAGGGGAATGATTGAAAGTTGATTTGTTGGGTGAGAAGTTGGAGGAAATATAAATGGAAACATACTGTAAAAAGCAGTTAAATTATTTACCTTAAACTTTTTTATTGTATGGAATTTCAACAGTTTGTGATCACAGATTTGCAGTATTTGAAAGGCTTCATTAGTACCTTTCTGAAAAGACCAAGAACCAGAACACTTTCTCTGGGTGAAGTGCTTATGACTTTCTCAACTCAGAGCAGTCTTATCTGACTGATCTCCTTCAGTCCCTAAAGCAAGTTGTTTCGATGCAAATACAGGGTGCAGTATTGACTTCAAAAGGCCTAGAACATCTGCAAGGTGTAGTAATAAAAAGACTGCATTTAAGGACATTGAGAGTTTGGCAAGTCCAAAGCTTACCATGATTCCACCAACTTCTATATCTAGCTCCAAGGCAGAAATCACTATCTTGACAAGAATATTCCAGTGTTTTCTATCAGAACAGTCAATATTTTAAATACATATATGCATATCTGTCTTACCTTTGCAGTTAGTTCCTCAGCAGTTATATTTGGTTCGTATGGAATGGGTTCTCCGATAAATGTACGAAGCTTGACTGGAAACCCACCGTACACAGGAACTATTGGCAATCTAATACGTTCATACAGTGACCTAAATATTTCTAATGTGAAAAAATTTAGGGGGAAGGAAGAAAGCAGGAGAAGAAGGGCGGGGTGGAGACGAGGCAGGGGGTGGGGGGAGAGAGACAGAAAGACAGACTGAGATTATTCTGTACAGTTTTTTTCCCAGTATGTCTTAAAACTCAAACTGGCCTGTCAAGTAATCCAGCCCCTGACCCAGATTCTCAAACAACGTGTCATCTCTACCCTTGACTGTCATTTCCAAAAAGCTGAGTTAATGCTAATGTCAGACTTGTTTCCACCCTAACTTGGTATGAAATCTCTCCTCCAAAGAGTAGCTGCAAAGAGAAGAAGGAAGAGGAGAAAAATCCAGTAGCTGCCTCTCTGGAAAAGAAAGGAATGCTACACAATACAGGTTAGCATAAGAAACTAGTATTAGAAGACTGTTCTGGTCAGTCCTGCTGAGGTCTAGAGGATCAGAAATAGTCTTATCTATCTAAAGGCCAGTCATGTTAAAACACTGAATTGCTCTTTCAGATCACACACTGGTTGCAGTGAAACAATATAAAAAGAGAGAAAAAATAGCTATTTCTGTATCAGCTCTGAGAGGACACATCTTCTTGCCCACATGCCACCATCTAAGCATCGAGCCCAAAATGCAACCAGAACAGGTTCCTTGCAGAATGGGTGCTAATACTCTCTCTCCCAATTTTAGACAAGAAATTTCTTTAACTGAGGTGTTGGCATAAGAAAATCCTTACCGACCAAGATGTGGAATTTTCTGTACATGACTTGTAAGAACAAAGAATATTCCAGAACTATCGAAACTGGAGTAATGCCTCCAGTGATCAACAGAATTCACTTCCTTTAGCACCCTTGCTGTAGAATGTAAGTAGCATGAATGATTTTGGCTTAAATTTCTGCTTGTTTGGGAGGATTCTCCTGAACACAGCAACAATTAATTGCTGTTGATTTTTGTACAACCTGACAAACGTGAATTATTCTGCATGTCTACATCAGATGCCTTGGCTTGCTTCATGCAATATATATAGCTTTTAATTGGAGGGGGAGAGAAACAGAATTGTTTTGCCCTGCAGTCCTCCGATGAAGATGATGATGCCATACTTGAGGCAGAACATATGGCATGGAGAAGACTGTTCAGGCCCTTTCTGCTAGAGAGCAAGTTGGAGAATATAAAAAAAGGGGGTTTAACACTAGCAGATCAGGAGAGATGTGGGCATCTAATCATTCCAGAGGCGGACCCCTCAGACATACACCCATCTATTCATGTGCTGGCTCGAAGACCCATAGAGATGAGGAAAGAGAGCAGGCAAACGCAAGGTTTTTTTAGGAATGACAGGTTTAGTGCTGAATAGTAAACCAACTACAGATTAAATATATTTCAAACCACTTGCAGTTTAAGTACAGGTAGAGAGCTTTAGGAGGACATTTAAAGAAATTACATGTCAGTTGCAAACCACTGTTTACTTTGCTTCTTAACAGACAGCAGAAAACCTAGAGTTGGCCTAGCAGATACAAGCAGAGAAAAAAAGGGCTCTAAATCTCTTTGCCTTTTTCTGGCTCCTTTTTCCTTTCTTCTACTGCTTTTGTGAAGCCACACTGTTATGTGGAGAGTAACTTAGATGAGCCAATACCACATCTAATGCTGATATTAAATCCTAACAACATCTCTGAACTCTACCGGAAAGCAAACCTCCAGAAACAAGGCTGTGTCAAATCTCAAATTTATATGGGAATTATTTCTACAGAGATAGGCTAAACACGTATGGAAAAATATACTACAAAAAAATAGAAAATATCTTACTTATTCCTCCTAATGTCCTAACGCCTTCTCGAACATTTTGTGTAAACATAGGAATGATGGGCTAGGAGGGAAAAAAAATAATTAAGAATTTAACGAAGATAGCACTATCTAAAAAACTTCTACCTCACTTAAACCCAAACAACAAATTAATTTCAGAAGTGTTTCTCAGACAAGGACACAGAAAGCAAAACAAGTATTCTTAAGTTCTTCTGCAACCTTCTGCCATGAGGCTTCAAGCTGGAGAATACCATGAGATTTCAGCGAGTCACTGTTTCAGCAAGTCCATTTTCTCAAAGCAGTCCAGGATTTCAGAACCTATGGAGCATTTAGGCATCCCTTCGTCTAGCAGTGTTTGCACAGTTGTGACTTAAGTGGTTAAACCTCTTACCTAATTTGTAGTTATGCTCAAAGGGAAGAATTCACAGGATTGGGACCCTAAACTTGTCTGATTCGTCTCTGCTATGCTGATTGTATTGCTTCACATATGATGTGCCATACTCAATACATATCCATGATTTACTTCTGCTGATGAATATTTGGAATGACGTTGAATATTTCAAGATTTTATTGCTGTTTTTGAACTTGCAAACAGCTGTCAAGATTTACAGGAACTGGGAGGGGGTCAACTACTACATGTTTTTTTTAATATCATCTTATAGTATGTACTCACTGTACATAGCATCATCAGAAATACAGAACTCTGGGATTTTTAAGCATCCAGATTCTTTCAAACTTTTGTAAACAAGCATAGAGATAAGCTAGTAAATGAAACTTTTCAGAGAGGTATTAAGTTGGTTTTTTCGGGGAGGGAGAGGTGGGGAGGAGAGGGGGGAAGTCTGTAAATAATCCAATGTAACTATAGAGAATAAAAAGAAGTGCAGTTGCCTAAACTGAATAGTAAAAAACTTCTTTATTCTAGAACCATATTATTTGGAACATCTTTTGACACAGAGGTAGATTTTTGTATGTACCAAGTTGCTTTATATGACGACAACAGTTCTGGCAAACAAACTGCTGAAATGAAACAACTTCAAGAAGTTGAAGGTCCCACTTTTAGACACATTTTTCTTTCCATGCGGAGTTATGCTCACAATCAAAGGTGACTTAAAATTCATCTATAATCTAAATAAAGATATGTTCTCCACTTTCAGCCTGACACTATTCCTATTCTACTGCATCTCTCAGGGTTTTTTTTAAGGGGGGGTGAAGCTGCAAGACCTTTGTGAGTGCATAAAGGGAACTGAACACACATTCAATAAAACAAATATAACTAGTACAACCATAGTTGTATCCCAACTTTCATATGCTATTACAATCCATTAGTAAAATCTAAATCTGTTGAAAATATCCTGTTTAAACAGTGCTATTTTCCTCCTGAGAAAAGTGACACATGCTTATTAAATTGGGTCTTAGAAGTATTCTATTTCTGTATAAAATCCAGAGATTTAACTAGTCTCTTTTTGACAGTACCTAAATATAAAACTCTTGGTGTGAGACTTACTTTCAAATTACATATATGCAGACCTACAGACATATGCATACATCTTTTAAGTACAAATACAGAGCAAGAAGGACTCTGAAATTATTATTAAAATAGTTACAATTCAAATATATCATACACTTAGGTGCCTTTCACACTTGGTCCCATATGAATAATTATCTGCCGGCTGACCAAGCACAATGCTATATATCAGACTTGAAGAGACAGTTCACACTAGGGAACAGCATCTCCTGCTCCTGTTGTATGCCCTAGACATCTCCTAGTACCATAAAATGGCAACACAATACATAGTGCCAGCGAGTCTATACTGTGCTGGGTCACAGTGTAATTCAGCAGTAGGGGAAACAGAAATGTTGATGTACGGTTGCTTCCCAACCATTCTGGTCAGGGCTGAGCCATCACAATCCTGTCCAGGTACATGTAAAACAGCACAAGCTCATAATGTAGAAACCGTCCTGGATTTCATCTCTCATTCTTTTAAATTCTGCATTTCCTGACCACACTATTCCTAGTTGACTCCAAAGCCTTCTTATCGAAAGCAACAAAAAGGGTCTTGAAATGTAGTTATGACAGCAAGTAGACCATACTCATGGCACTCGGCAATGGAACATCCACTATATGATAACTAAAACGGCTTTCCCTGGAAGAAAGTACTACTAAGTTAGCATTCTTTGCTTCTCTTCTGTGATCTGTCATACTTACCACTTTTGCATCAATGGCCACCTGAGCAAAGCCCTTCCGATTACCCCAGATAATAGTATACATTTCATCACTAAAGAGTGCTTCCCGAACTCCACCTGGGGCAATGGCTATCAGATAGCCCTTCTTCAGAGCACTGACACATTCTTCTTTTGGTCCATGCATAACACCATGTACATCAAGTAATATTTTAAAACCTGTATGGTAAGATAAGATTAATTCAGAAAATGTTAATTCATACTGCCATTGAGTACAGATTCGCAAGAGAACACGATGGCTAAAACTTGTCTAATAACCTGTAACCCCAAATGAGAGATGTTTCCACAGGGACTGAAGCATTAGTCCTGCTTACAAATTTTAGTCTAAAAAGTTGAAGATTTAGGGGTTTCTGTGGCTTTTTGTCATAGTAAAGTCAGGTGCTATCTCACAATCCAGACTAAACTGGAAAAAACTGGCAAGCACTCTGTGACATCTTTCATATGTCCCTTCAAAGAAGTTGTCAAGTCAGCTCCAGGGTGCTGGCTCCTTGCCCAAGCTCTACTTTTCGAATGTAGCACAGTACTAATAAAATGCAACAAGAGAAAATACCAGCAAACTGTTGTGGGGTTTTTTGTTTTGTTAGCTTTGGCAAACAGAAAGTCGTTTGTGCACAAGAAGGAGAATGACAAAGAAAATGCAGCATTCTTTGAGTTACAGATCCCTGCAGGAATTGACTCCCTGGTTCGGTCTGTGAGTACTTGGATGGCCTTTCACACAAACAGGCACCTGGCAAGCCTGGATTGGGTATATTCATCTTAGGTTAAGATTTTTCATTTACTGAAGTGTTGTCCTGGTTTCGGCTGGGATAGAGTTAATTGTCTTTCTAGTAGCTGGTACAGCGCTGTGTTTTCAGTTCAATATGAGAAGAATGTTGAT
>JAVKLA010000027.1:11645577-11657035 GCA_034782735.1 Sagittarius serpentarius
GGACGGGGCTCTGAGCAACCTGATCTAGTTGAAGGTGTCCCTGCTCACCACAGGGGGGTTGGACTTGATGACCTTTGGTGGTCCCTTCCAGCCCAAGCCATTCTATGCTTCTATGATACTATGAATGTGTCTGCTCCCGTAGCAAAGAGGAAGAGCCTGGCTCCGTTACAGCAGCAGAGAGACAGGAACAAGTGCACTAGGCCTGAAGGGACAGCCAGGGTACTCTGTGCCCAAGGCAAAGTCATCATAGAGTCAGAAGAAACACTGGGATAGTATCTGGCTGTTGCATGAAACTGACCAAGAATCTATTTTTCCACTTTAAACAACAAAACAGCTCTCAAAATTACCTAAACACAGTTTTTCAGCCTTTCAGAGCATGAAGGGATGCTAGTTTTTCCAAATACCAAGAAGTCCAAAATTAATTTTATGCCACAGTTCAACCTGGAATCTGCCCTTTGCCCCAGCACACTCTTCTAATTTCCACAACATTGTGTCCTCACTGATGTTTGAAAACCCTTTGTAGAGCACCCAGTAATGCAGTTAACACTTATCTCAATAAGTGCACTATATACATTTCTCTAACTTAGCCCCAGTGACTGTAACATAGGGGCTGTCAGCTACCTGGTAGCAAAACGGCAAGGATGTAATCATTTTTTTGTGGTTGACCTTTAGGACCACAGACAGAGAGGAATCATTTAGACCACTGAATCCAACTGTCCACAATTGTAGGTAACCACACGTGTATCTGCAGAACATCTAGTCCACAGAACACTTTGCAACACCTTGTTTGTGTAACAGACTAGAAGCCACAGCTCCTTTCCTCTGGGACATTACAGGAGGACTATCTTAGATCCCTAAAATAGCAGGCAACCTTTTAAAGAGGTCTCCCAGATGACTCCAGGAAGCAGACATGGCCGTACTACAGGAGAGGATGATGGAGAAGAACACAAGTGACATCTCGGTCCTCACTGCACTCTTTCGGAAAAGATTTTCTCTTAACTCAGCCTTGGAGAAATCAATGTATTCCTGAGCATTACACAGCTAAGAATCTAAAAGAACCAGAAACCACTGGAATGTTTTTTTCTGTGACTAACCTCCAGTATTTAAAAGGAAAAAAAGAAGCCACAGGACCATATTTCATATCCTTCTGCCCCAAAACGCAAGCAACAGAAGCATATATAGTACTGATACGGTATAAATTGAGACAATGAAATAATTTCGTTTTGCATTGATGTGAAAGAAAGATGCATTAGGCAATGTTCAATAGGAATCTCCAGATATCTATAGGAGGTCTCCTATTAGGTTAGATTGCCTTCCGTAAGTTATCAAGCTGTATCTTTCAAGGCTAAGCAGCAGGGAGAGGCATGCTTGACCCCGTGCAGGCTCATGCATCCCTTAGGAGGCACAGCAACATTTTACAAACACGCTCCAGTTAATTGCAGTTAATTCAGGGCATCAGGGCCCAACGCAGAGCATGCAATGAGACTGCGAACTGGCAATTACATACTGGTATGTACCTGAGATTCAGATTCATGGGACAAGCCATTCCTCACAGCTATTCATAGTAGATTCAATAATCATAAAAACAGAAGGATCATTAAATCATCTAATCTGAGTGTGTCAGCCTACAGACTCCCCAAACCCACCCTCCATCCCAGCCCCCCATTTCCCCTCCATTGAGCATAATAACTTTCGGTTAACTAAAACATCTTCTGAAAAGGCATCCAATTTAATCTGAAGACTTAATCAAGATCAGGCAGTCTTAATACTAGGATAAAATTATGGCAGTCTTTCTGGTTTGATTCACAGGAAAAGCAGCACCTATCTGGGTTGCCAGCCATAGATTATTGTGCAGATTTTGAAACACAATCCAGAACATTATCTGGGCTCTTTGGACTTGTCTTCCCTGAGCAGCCTTGATTCATTCACAGAACCAGAGAATTATGTAGGTTAGAAGGGGCCTCTGAAGGTCATCTGGTCCAACATCCCACTCAAAGCGGGTCCAACCAGATCAGGCTGCTCAGGGCCTCACCCAGCAGAGTTTTGAAAGTCTCCAGGGATGGAGATTCCCCAACTTGTCTAGGCAATCTATTCAGGTGTCTGATCACCCTCACGGTAAAATACCTTTCCATACGTCTAATCAAAATTTCCTGTGTTGCAACTTGTCTCTGTTGCTTCTCATTCTACCGCTGTGCACCTGGCAGAAGAGTCTGACTCCCTCTTCTCTGCACCCTCCCGTTAGGTCGCTGAACACAGCAAAAATATCTTCCCCCACCCTTATTTGATACAGACCAAACAAATCCAGCGCTCTCAGCCTCTCCTCATACGTTGTGTGCTCCAGACCCCCATCATCCACTGAACACGCTGTAGTGTGTCAATGTCTATCTTGTACCGGGGAGTCCAAAACAGGACACCGTATTGTGAGCTGTGCTTGCACAGGAGCCAAGCCAAGGGGAAAAAACCTCTTCACTCAATCTGCTGGCTACACTCACACTAAAAAAAGCTCAGCATGCAGTTCATCTTCTTTGCTGCAAGGGCACGCTGCTGACTCACGTTCAACTTGTTGTCCACTAGAATGCCAAAGTCCTTTCCTGCAAAGCCACCTTCTACCCAGGGTACTGTCCCATGGGATTGCTCCATCCCAGATGCACAACTTCACATTTGCTTTTGCTGAACTGCATGATGTTTCTGCCAGTTCATTTCTGTGAAGGCACTCTGAATACCAGCTCTAACCCACAGTGTATCAACTTCTCCCCCAGTTTGGTTGTCATCAGTGAACTTCCTGCAAGCATGCTCCAACTCCTCATCCAGGTGCGCAATAAAAACATTAAGCAGCGCTGGTACCAGTATCAATCCCTGAGGAATGCCTTTAGAAATCAGCTGTTAGCTAGACGTTATACTGCTGAACCCAGTTCTTCAAGACCAGCCATTCAGCCAGATGTCTGTGCAATGCTACTAAATGATATTTGGGGGACTCATAAGTACACTCACACTTAGAACCTTATTTTAAAGCAGAAATGGAGAAAAGCAACATAATCTCCCATTTGATAAACAACTGTGCATAAGTATTAATAGATATGATATGGAGCCAAATCTAAATTACAAAACAGGTTACATTAGCCAGCTGTATGCAAAATATTTGATAATCAACTGACAAATCCTAGCCTGTTGGCAAAAGCAGTTGTACAGGCAAAACCATGCTGTTACCAGCATGAAAAAGTTCAGTTTTCAGGGATTAAGGCTGAAATACAACTAAACTGGCAAAAGGACAGTTTTCTGATATGAGTTGTTTCCACTAAAAGCATTAGTACACTACAGAACACTCCTGTAAATTCACAAAAAGAATTACAAGATTTTTAGTCACAAACTGAACTTGGAAAAAGAACTGGGTACTACTGTATTTTACACACACAAAAACCAAACCCCTCACGTAATTAGTTTCACCAATCAGCAGTGTTTTTCACTAGGCTGTCCAGCCAAAATCTTGCCCTAAACATATTTTTCATTTTCCTCATGCTTCACCTCATGTTACACACAAACTTCTTGGACACTTCTGCAGCTTTCCTCCAAAAAAGATTCTACTTGCAACAGTCTCCCGGGGACAGGTTCCACTGCCCTCCATACTCAACTGGGTGAGATACGAAAATACATCGTCTCCCCAGACTAATATTGTCAACTTCCAAACAGTTTATTTCTTAATCAGGTTACTCCACTCATTCTGCTTATATTAATAAAAAAAGAAAAATCTTATTGAAGTCTTTGCTACCAATTAATAGAGAGACAACTGTTTCTCCTCTTATCTCCTCCTTTTTGTTTCTGAACACCCTAGAGTCGCTGGAAGGTGTTGCCCAGCCAGGAGTATAACCCATCTGTGCACAGGCCAGTCTCATAAACTCATTCTTGTTTATAAAGAACATGTTAGAGACAGCTGTACTTCAATACTTTCACTAAATTTGTCTGAATATCTCTTCTGAGAGCTATGTTCCTGTGGCACAATTTTTATTAACTACACTGTAAGAAAAAAAAAAAAATTAGAGTTCTCACACTGATTGTTTATAATGAAATATGTTACCTGGTAATCTAAAGACGAAATGATCAGCTACTACGTGGCAGTATCTCTTCCTCTGTATAAGAAGTCTAGCCGTGAAATAGACATAGTCAGCAGGAGTAGCTCCATGATAAAACACAATAAGCCCTGGTCCTTCAGGAATATTTTCAGCACCATGAAGCTCATAACCTGTTAGGAGTCAAAGGCATAACAGATGTCAAAGTCTGATACAATTCTATCCCAAAGAAACTAACTTGCGGCAAGTTGGCAAACCGAAACCTATAGCTATTAAGAAGTGGTAAGAGCAAAGTGACTGCTACAAAGTCAAGAGGTGACTTGCAGCATTTAGTAAGTTGCTTTCACAGGAAAGACAAGTTTCATTTAAAGCAGAAGAGCCACATTTAAAGAAAGAGCAACAAAAAAAAAACCCTGAAAACAAAACACCCAGTCTCACTGTCTTGAACTATATAATTTTTCCTTACTTTTTCAATTCACTGTCTTCAGGGCTGCAGAGTCCTCTGAATCAATCATTCAAGAGAAATCAAAAGAATGATCGGAGTGGTAAAACACAACTTTTTCAAGCTGTTATTGATTTATTTAAAGTTCATTGCCACCAGTAACTGTTTAAGATGATTTGACGTAACAACATCCATTTACATGTCTCCTTTTACTCCAGAGTACAAAGCTTCTTTGTTTTTTCTCTCAGAGTTATACTTGCTCCATTTTTCCATCACTAAGTACTAAAAGCTATTTGGGGCTTTATATGCTTAATGGAAACATAAATACACACAAGTTTCTTACTGAACTTAGATTTCTAATTAAGTTAACAGTGCAGAATATATTCAGTTAATACAAAATACCAAAATGCATCAGTATAGAACATATTCAGTTAATATTGAGTAGTATTGTTACAGTAACCTGTTTGTGGGTTGTTTGGATTTTTTTAATAAACAAAAAACCCCAACATCAACACAAAAAAACCTAAACCCTGTCACTTCATCCAAAGCTAATCAGGTCTGCAATTCCCTTTTTTTTTTTTTTTTTTTAAATTCTGAAGGTACTCTTGGCTCTTCTCCCTTTATTTCACTTTTCTATACCCGTGGAGCTGCAACATACTGCAAGCATATTATCTGTACCATCCCAAGTGACCACTAACTGTGCTCCATGCCAGCCAGTCACAACCAGAATGATACCTACATCTAGCATTTGCATAATATATGTAAAGTTCCAGGTATCACACAGCAGTTTTGGGTTTTAGTTTTGGGTTTTTTGGTTGTGGGGTTATTTTTTTTTTCCCGTGCTGTGAGATTTCAGGATGAAAAGTTCTTCCTATGATATATTGATTAATCAAGCAAGGGATAAAATAATTGCAAACCATTTCATTCTTTAGCAAGAGAAGTGTATCGAGAACATAAAAGCAGCTGGCAGGGCAGAAGAAAGTCACAACCATCAATAAGAGACTGGATAAGAATCTTTCCTCCTCAAATAAAAAGTCAGACCTTAGAAAAAGTTACTAAGGATGAAAAGAGCCAAAGCCTTAAAAAATCATTTTCTTATGAAAAAAAGTAAATAGCTTTTTATTGTGAAGTGAACATTTTAAGCTTTTTGATGTAGCTGTTGATTTTATCTAGTCTACTTTCCTAGATTTGAAAGTTACATCTTAGTCTTACAAAGCCTATCTGATACAGTTGCTGCACCATCTGGTTATCAATGCCTTGAAAACCTGCTTCCCTTTGACTAGAGAACAAATAGAGATGATTTTCAAGAAGGACTTGTTCTTTATGTAAATTGCTCTTAAACATCTCCTTCTCCTTTGGCTGCATCTAGACTGAATGGTTCTGAAAGAGGCTTATGATTTCCTTAGAAAAAAAGAGCCAAATCATTTATTAAGTCTGTCTTTACAAAAGAAGTAACAGTAGAAAGACAAGGAACAGCGAGCCCTTAGTTTTGACATTCTAGCAGAGAAAGCAGTTGTCAAAAACACATAGACAGAAAGAAAATAAAAAAAGTAGGGTTCTGTAACAGTTTGGGGCTCTAAAGTCAATTTGAAGCAACTAGCGAGTCAACTGACACTAAGTGCTCCTTTTAGCCATCACTTGGCATTATATGCAAAAGACTAGTTAAATAATTAAATTATCCTAACATGTGCTGACATACTAGCTGTCAGGGAACTGGCATTTATTTAACTTCCAGAGTTCTTATACTGACTCTGAAATAATATAGTTAATTGATCTAATTTTTAACATAGCAAGCATTTCAAGTCCTCCTGGAACAAGGAAATCCAGGAGTAATCATAAAAACAAAAAGAAAAAAAAAAATTAAACTTTTTTTAAAAATTGCATATATATTCAACTGGATGAAAGATCTTATTTTGTAGCAGCAAAGGAATAAATGTGTCAGACAAAAAATTCTACATTCAAAAAAGTCTCAATGGCTTTTTTTCTCCCAAGCACCACTGGTAGTCATTGATAAAATGGGAAAAAAAATTGGCCTGAATTTTAGATTTCCTGCAACAGCAGCGACAATCAGATATATATATTGATAATCCTGAAAGGTAAACCGGGAATAAGAGCTTCAGCAGTTTTTAATGAAAAGTCAGATCTTGCTTACCATGCCATACTCTTCCATGTCCATCCCATAGGGTAGCCAACATCTGTTTTGCACCATCCCAAAAATCATTGGAATAAGCTTCCCTTAGTTCATTCTTCCTTTTATAAATATGAAGAAAGAGAATGGAAGTATACAAGAGAATGACGAGAACCCCTGGAAGTAGAAAAACTACTGCGAGTGGAAAAAGCACCCATAAAAGGTAGACTGCGTAACTCAGATAATCTTCAATATGCTCCACGCCAGTCCATTCTCCCAGAATGTAAGTCAGGCAGGTTAAGTAGGACATAGGTATCGGTCCTGCAGAACAGGATTCATTTCCACCTATCATCTCCTGTTTAATTAAAAGAAAAAAAAAAAGGCAGATGAATAAACCCTCAAAAAAGATAGACCTGCCTATACTGTTTAATCATACAAAAACCCTCTCTGATGCATTTTATTCATATACCATTTATCCCACATCCCAGCAGCACCTATTAGAAACATAATGATTCATACAGCAAAACTTACTTGATTTTTCAGTCCTTTTCTTTTGCGTAGTGGAAATGCTGACAATTTTAATTGACAAAGATAGTGCAAGTGCTTAATCTCAGGCTAAGATTTTATCTCATTAAAAACTGTTCAATTTACGCAGATCCAGAACATTTGTATTGCTACCAATACCAATTTACACTGTATTTCCGGTTCTCAAAAAGCTGTATTGATTAGTCTAATTTATTGTTCTACACAATACACTCAAAACCTTCTCCCAAGCACTTACTACGACAGGAAACAACACAATCTCAAATCCAATGCTATAAAAAAACCTACTGAACTCTTCCACTATCCACAAGCATACAATGACTCAGGAAGAAGATGGTCTCAAATAAGCAAGTTTCACTCCTGTAACTATATCTGGAAATTTACAGATAGTGGAACACCAAGTCCCAGAGCACAACACAGACAGGCAGCAGAACGGACAAGTTAAAAAGACCACAAAAAGTCCTCTAAAAGTTTAAACTGCTCCGGCTTTACTGTGTCAATGTGCAAGAATCAATCTTCTCCAATGCCAGCTCCTAAGAAGTTTCAGGGCTAGACCTCTCTGGGCTGATATTTCAGGTTTTCTATAATTCTGAGGCAACACTTTTTTCTTTGCTTTGTACTATTTAGGGGAAAACTTGCTATTTACTTCATCTTACAAATATAAGACAACTTGTACACTTGGCTATCTTAGCTACAGTTCTAGAACAACATAAATATTACCTTGGGGAAAAAAAATTATCCTAGCCTAGAAAAGTTTCGGTCAAGACTTGAAGTAACTGTTACTCAGAACCAAGAAGAAAAACATTTTGCAACTACACTGTAGGCTTGTAGAGGGAAACAGATTAAGAACAGCAGTTTCTGAAAGAATCTAAGCTTGGGGTGGTTGTGTTTCGTTTTTTTAAAATGTGACTTATGGCACGTATGATTGCAGAGTACCTATGCCTAGACAGACATGTATCTATCACTCCTTTACTCTTGCTCTGTTTTTGCAAGCAAAAAGTGACTGAAATTCAGAAGATAATTTTGCTAATACTATCAGACCCAATGACAACAGAAACCATGAAGCAGATCAGTTTTACTCCACATTTGCGATAAGATTTTGAAACATGTACTAGAGCAGAAGTCATCTCACTTATTTCCTGGTCTCAGTTTTTCCTCCCATTCTGATAGACCAAGGATGTTCCTTTTCCTTCTGTTTTGAAATCGGCCTCTAACCACATTGCTCAAGGTAACTCCTATTAATGAGAAGAAAGCTGATCTTGTGACAAGGGCTTTGCTCCCACGATCCATGCCTGTTCCACTAATTCAGGCTTACAACATTTATTCTTCAGCGTGTTCTTGAGGACAATGTGACATGCAGCACCTTCAGCCATGTACAAGCACGTAGCATTAGCGACGTGCACTTCACTGACTTCATGCACTTGTGTTCGGGGGTGTGAATTAGGGGGAAAGGACACAAGAGAGAGAGTGTGTGGAAAAGCAAGAGAAAGCTCTTTCTCATTGCAGTTGCCAGAGCCGAACTTCAGAACCTGTCAGGCAGCAAACACCCACAGCAAGTACAAGAAATGCAACTTGTGAGACCAAGCAGGATTTAGGAGTAGCATTCAACACCACAATATTTATCAGATTGTTATGCCTGGACTTCTCCAGTGATTCCACCTACTAGCTAGAGAACAATATCAGAGGTGATTATATAGCTTTAAAGATTACTCAAAGTTACGCTCTCTCGCCTATTATATTTTTAATTGTTTATGTCTTTCTCCAAACACAAAATCCTCATCAAGTCCTGTCCACACATCAGCCTTCCAAAATATTACTTGTCCTTTTGCCTGTAATGTTAAAAGCAATACCTCAAATGCAATCATCACAATTTTTCTAAGTTTACTTGCCTATCTATGCACTAACTTGTAATAGAAATTAAAATCCAACATATTCTTTGCTGCCAACCACCAAGGTAACATCTAAAGTACTGCCTTCTGTTAGGGACAGTCAACTCTACTCTGAACAACATGGTGTCCTCATCTTGAAGAGAATCATAGAATAATTTATATTGGACAGGCTCATTGGACACCACTTGTCTAACCTCTTGCTAACTAAGGAGTTAGATCAGGTTGCTCAGGGCCATGTCCAGTCCAGTTTGTAGTATCTCCATGGGTGGAGATCCCGCTGCTTCTCTGGGCCCCTAATCCAGTGCTTGACCACCCTCATGGTGAAAATGTTTTTCCTTATTCTAGTTAGAATTCCCCTTACTACAATTTGTGCCTGTTGCCTCCTGTCCCTTTGCTGACAAGAGCTGAACTCCCCCTTCTCTATAACCACGCATTAAGAGCAGCAGTAAGATCCCCTTTAAGCCCTCTCTTCTTCAGGCTAAACACACACAGCTCCCTCAGCCTCTCCACAGACACCATGTGCTCCAGCCACCTAACAACGTCAGCGGCCCTTCTCTGCACCCCTTCCAGTTCGTCGGCATCTCTCTTGTGAGCCTCTGAACTGGACTTGTGGTTTCAAAAGTGCTGAAAAGAGCATAATAAATACTTCCTCGACCTAATGGCTATGGCCTTGCTAATGTAGCCCAAAAATGTTGATAGCCATCCTCACTCATGTTTGACTTGCCATCCACCAGATAAAGGCCTCCTCTGGGTCTTTATCTCCTGTAATTTTGCTCCTCCCGTAACAAGTCCAGCATTTGTTCTGATCACCCAGGGTACGTCCACAAAAACACCCTCTATCTGTGCCCAAGTGTGATTTATGTTACTGCCATACTGAACACCCTACCAAAGGCAATGGCAGTGAAGAAGCAAAGACAGGTTCTGTCTCCATGATCAGAAAAAGTACAGGATGCTCAACACTGAATAAAGGTCCAACACAGTTCATATACGCCACTAACAGATAATGTCATTTTGGTCTGTTCTGACCTTACAGCTGTCTACTCTATGACTTCCCAGAGCAGTTAAAATTACAAGATAACGCACACTATCTTCTAGAAACACCAGCAATGTCACTCTGATTAGGACCTCATTCAAGCAAAGAGAGAGTACCCTGCCCTCCTTGTCAGAGGTTTTCTGACATCTGCCACCATCCAAATCTAAAACCTACAATGGGGTCTCACCCTTAGTCAACTTACAGGCAGAATCCCTCTGTAATACAAGCACACCCTTAAAGGACTTCTTATTTTAACTGACATCACTAACACATTTCATGCTGGGCAGTTCAAACTAAATATTTTTAATTTAAGTTCTAACTTCCTAATAGAGCAGCCTACATATATTTTCACTAGATGAAAAAGATGCAATTTCTCGTTTGACTAATGACAGTGCACACTGACTTATGCCTATGCTTCAGGCTTTACGTTGATGGCAAAATGGAAACAAGGCTAAAATGTAATTCCTTTCACTGACATCTAGCATATGACCCAGAAAAGTCCTTAACTAAACTACAACAGCGGTCTTCAGCTGTAGTCAGCAGACACTGGGTTAACCGAGACCTTATTGATCATGCTAGAAGGAGCAACTATGGAAAGCAACATATGCTGCTGTAAGCCACACACTAGTGTGATTTCAGCATGTGTATGGAACGTGTAAGTGGAACCTCTGGAGAACATTCCAGTGTCTCCAAACTAGAAAGATCCTGCAAAGCAACAGCTACCACAGGCCCCTGCCAACAGAAATACACCACTTCCCACTGCGTCAGCCAGCTACGGAAAGTATTTCTACCAGAATTAGCAATGCCACCACAAACGCAAAAAACCAGAAGACCCTGATAATCCTGCTAACGGCATCTGCAACTGGAGAGATCCCAGAAGTCAGAGGGTGCTTTTGTCCTTGTTTTGAAGCAAGGACGGGCCTGCTTCTTGCTTCTGTGACAGCAGGGCCACTGGTTCCTTCTGCAGGAGGCTGGAGGGGGGTGCAGTTTCATTTTTTCTGACAAGGACACAACCACAGCCCGGCTGCCCCAGTTAAGCGGCCCTCGCAACCCACCCTCACCCCCCACCCCACCTCCCGCCGCTGCCCTCGCACCGTCCCGCACTGCGCTCCCTGACCCGACGGCAATTAAAGCAAGGCCCCAAGCTCGGTGCCGGCCGGCACCGGCCACCTCCCGCCCGGGGACCTGCGGGGCCGCAGCGGGGGCCAGGCCCCGGACGAGGACACCCACCCCCGCCCCCCCGCCCCCCCCCCCGCCCGGCCGCCCGCCCGCCCGCCCCCCCCGCCTCCCGGCCGGCCGCCCGGCCCGCCGGCCGCCCGGCCGACCGTCCGGCCGTCCGGCCTTCCTTCCGTCCGGCCC
>JAVKLA010000027.1:11657135-11676041 GCA_034782735.1 Sagittarius serpentarius
GCGGCGGGCGGCCCGGAGTGGGGCTGGCTGGGCGGGACGGGCGGTCCGTGGTGCCCGTCGTGTGCCCGCCTACGCCTTCCGCTGCCGCACCGTGCGCCAGGGCCTCCGCTCCTCCGGTCTGCGGCCGTCCAGCGTGAAATAAATGGGTTCCGCGCGTTGCCGCCCGCCTCCCGCCCCGCTGCTTGTATGGCCGGGTGACCCCTAAGCCGCCTCCCCGCGGGCCGCAAGCACCGCAGCCGGGGCTTGGTTCCCCTCCTCCGCCTCCCCCAGCTGCCTGCCAGCGGGTGCAGCAGCAGCCGGACCGCTCTGGTTGTGGTACCCGAGTGCCGGAGCTGTGCGGGGCACCGGCACCGGCTGCCGCCCGCAGCCAGCCTCGCTGGCGCCTTCCCCGTGGGACGTGACGTGCTGAGCGCCGGCAAGGCGCTCCTGACCGGCCTGCCGCCTTGGATGCGGTTCCTGCAGCTGTGTGTCACGACAACGGTAAAAAACAATCTGAGAAGTCGGGGCTGTTGCAGCTGGCGCCGGGCTCGTGTGGCCGCCGTAAGCCGTGCCCTCACCGCAGCGGCCGGGCCCGGGCCCCGGCCCCGGCCCCGGCCCCAGGCTCTTCCCCGTCGTTGCCCGCCGGCCTTGGCTGGCTGGCCGCCTCTTCCGCGTGCGTGACCTGCCAGTTCCGCCTGCTGCGGTTGTTCGCCTCTGCGTTTGTGCAACTGGATTTGCGCTGCTGCCCAATTCGTTTTCTGTTTCCCCTGTCAGCAGTGGGGTATTCCCCCACCCCCACCCCCGCTTCCAAATCTTGCCGTTTGAGCTGGATAAACCTTATATACGAAAAGTTAGGACAGAGAACTTCCTTGCACTGTTGGTGGGCAAACTATACCCAAAAAGAGTCATAAATGCTGCTTACATTTTGAGGCGTGCGCAGGTCATTTGCATTTGCTGTTTTTCATTTCTGTTGTATGATGGAGAGGCTAGAAAATAATGCGTAGCAGGGGAGTGATCTGATCCCCAACTACAATTCTATTTGTATGAAAAGAAACTCTAGCTTCTGTATTATAGACACTCTAGTTTCTGTAATACTGCTCTAAAAAGAGTAAAAGTTTAGAGGGGGCCTCTAAAATAGTATTATAACTCCTCCTCTTTATTAGAGCAGTATTATACTGTTTCTGGAAAAAATGGTTTAAATTTTTTTTATTAGAAACATCACTGTCTCATTCAAAACCACTCACATCTCTCAGTAATAGTTTTGTCTATCACCTTCAGACCCCAGAAAATACTCATAAGACAACTGCGACAGAAGACAACTAATGGAAATTAATTTTTACTCCAGCGCCCTTCAGCTAAGCTGCAGATAATACAGGGATGCTGCTGTAAGATCAAATAGCCCAGGAAAAACTTTGTTAGCAAACTGTTAACAGCTGTCTGAGATATGGAAGATCTAGGCTGAGATCCCTGCTTTGAAAGATAATCAGTGCTCTGATTACACATGCCCTGTCCAAGGCTAGTGCTCTGTTCCGAGCTCTAGCACGGCCCCTAGCATCAGGTATCAGAGGGCATGGAGTTTGAAAGGTTGTGCAAATTCAGGTGACTAAAGCGTTTTAATTGATCATAGAATCACATAATCATGGAATCATTTAGGCTGGGAAAGACCTTTAAGATCATCAAGTCCAACTGTAAACCTAACACTACCAAGTCCACCACGAAACCATGTCCCTAAGCGCCACATCTACACGGCTTTTAACACCTCCGGGGATGGTGACTCAACCACTTCCCTAGGCAGCCTGTTCCAAGGCTTGACAACCCTTTTGGTGAAGAAATTTTTCCTAATATCCAACCTAAACCTCCCCTGGAGCAACTTGAGGCCGTTTCCTCTCGTCCTATCGCTTGTTACTTGGGAGAAGAGACCGACCCCCACCTCGCTCCAACCTCCTTTCAGGCCGCTGTAGAGAGTGATAAGGTCTCCCCTCGGCCTCCTTTTCTCCAGGCTAAACAACCCCAGCTCCCTCAGCCGCTCCTCACAGGACTTGTGCTCTAGACCCTTCACGAGCTTCGTTGCCCTTCCTTGGACACGCTCCATGATGATGCTAATGTGCTTGAAAAATAGGATAGGATAGTCAGAGAATGATGCCGTCTAGTCCTTCTGCATAGCTCCTGCGATACAAGGAATGCTTTCAGATTCTGGTTACTCTTAATTCCTCTTGCTTCTTCATCTGTGTCCATTTTAGTATTCTGTAGCCCTTTCTTTTCGTTCTTTTTCTCACTCTACTTAAGCTCGGGCTTTAAATTTCAGCTTATATTGTTGGAGTGCACTACGTAAGACTTCATGGTTTGAATTCCTGTTCATGTCCAGGCATATCAGTCAGCATCTTGATTTGCTTTAGTTTACTGTCTTCTATGCACATTGAGTCTCTGCTGGGAAAAAAATCCTTCTGCCTGTATACACCCATTATAGTTAAGGTGTTCAGGTAAACATTCCTATGTCTTAGGACAGCTATGAGATTTTTTTTCAGGACAGGATTCTTGTCTTTTTGCTCCAGGGAAATAACTCACCTGTCTATCCTGCTCCCTTCTTCAGATGTGCAAGAAATATTTGTGGAGAAGCAGCATGGGAAGAGGAAGAATCTATTTTAATTCAAAGAACAGAATTTAGTTTTCTCATGAACATGGGCAAACATTGTATATATTTCCTTAGATGCTACATAAAGTTTTAGGATGTTGAAGGGAAAGATTATATAGGTATTAGAAGAAGGAAAAACAAGGCACAAAAATTACCTTGCTTGGTGTTTGAAGTTAACAGACTTGGTTGCATTTAATGGCATATTGGACAGATTACACAAAGTTCTCCCACTCTCACCAGTAACAACATCCCACAGCTTGTAAAAACACCATTCTGCTTTGTAGCAGGTTTCAGTATTCTGCAAGTTGTATTAGGAAGACAACGCTGCCCATACCGACCTTTCCAAACAGGCATTTAGGTTCAATCCATATGGGGATGGCAACGTCGCAGTACTGCGTTTTTAGGCAATCCACCAGTGATCATAAGCCTCAGGGTTGCACTACCTAAGTAAGCTCCCCCCAGCCCCGTCCCTGCTCACCGGCAGATCTGCGTGAGTGCAGCCCATCTGTACTGCCAAGACATGACGATGCAGGGATCCTCAGGCTGGGGGCAGCCTCATCCACTAAACCAGTACTGTATGGTGCAACAGTGCAGGAATGTACCAGCTCAGACTTGAAACTACTTTCTACATGTATTTGCATGGTGCTACACTTAACTAAACCTTTTTTTCTCTCTTTAAGAGACTTTTTTCTGTCAGGGCAAAGTCTGGGATGTAGCACTCCTACTTTCCAGGGTACCGAACCACTAAGCTGATGTGTTTGTAGGAGTCTTAGTATCTGATTTAATGGGATTATTTCTCTTTGTACAGTCTCTCTAGAAAAACAGCCTAAGCAATAGATCATTAGCTAAAGCGAGACAGTTTCTTTTCTCACACTGTCTTTCGTGGGGTCCAACAGGGAAGGTGCCCAGCAAGGGCTGGACTCTGGTGAGACAACACCGACTCTGAGGTTCTGCTCTGAGACTGGACCGTGAACCACTCAAAACATAAAGCCACAGATCTAGACAAAACTTCTGAGGCTCTCAGATGTATATACAAACTCGTTTTAGGAACCAGGCAAATCCTGGCTACATGATTTCCTTTTGGGGAATTTAGTTGTTGCATTGGTATTATACATAAGTTTTCTTCTTCAGTCTTTCTGACTTCAGAATATCCTCAAAGACACAGGGGAACCTTCAAGAGGTTAATTGTTGTCTTCTGTTGAATCTGTAGAAACTTGTAAATTAAACTGGCTGAACAACAATTATTAGTCATCAGTGCTGTAGGCCATTGTTTTTTACTGTATGCTATAAAAAACAATGAAATAAATATAAACGTTCTAATCGCTTTTACGACGTTTATCAAATCGCTCCAGTAAAGCCTTCCATATGCTGCCTGGGATTGTTTGGTGCTTGCTTATGAGAGCCTGGATGGCAGTCTTTGTCTGAAAAGAGAAGAGAAAGTTGCCTTTACAGACGGGCTTATGCAAGGAAGAACAGTATAATTGCTGATTTCTTCTCAGAGGTTCAAGAGGTATTGGAAAATTCACGCATCAGATCTACTTTAAGAAGAAAGTTGTCTTTTATGTTAGCTAGTTGTCCTAATGTCACTTTCCTTGGAAAGGAAAGAAATAAAAACATTGATTACAGTTTGGATAGGCTCACACTATTGAGATTTATTAAACCCGGGCACTACTAAGTCAAAGTAGCCTTTAACACATGCATACATTAAGTTTGTGCAATCTCCATCCCTTAAGGTTTTCATCAAAAGCGCTGGATAAAGCCTGAGAACCTCATCTGATCTCACAACTGACCTTGCTGGGACAAGAAATTTGGAGTAAGGACCTCCATCTGTCCTTCCCAACATGAATTCTTCCATAATTGTATCATACACAGCATGCACATAGTAAGAGAATTCATATCTAAGTTCTGTTCATTTTTACTCTACATGAGATTCAAATGCAAATTTGTGAAGACAATACATTAAATATTCTGTATTTCTACTAGGGATAAGAAATAATCTCCTGGAATGGGTTTACGTGGCAAGGTTTTGGTAGGGGGGGGACCACAGGGGTGGCTTCTTTAGAAGCTGCTAGAAGCTTCCCCTGTGTCTGACATAGCCAATGTCAGCCGGCTTTAAGACGGACCCGCCGCTGACCAAGGCCGAGTCAATCACTGACAGTGGCAGCGCCTCTGGGATCACAGATTTGAGAAGGAAAAAAAGTTGCTGGGGCTCAGAAGCTGCAGCCAGAGAGGAGTGAGAACAGGTGAGAGAAATACCTCTGCGGACCCCCAGGTCAGTGAAGAAGGAGGGGGAGGAGGTGCTCCAGGCGCCGGAGCAGAGATTCCCCTGCGGCCCGTGGGGAAGACCCCGGTGAGGCAGGCTGTGCCCCTGCAGCCCGGGGAGGACCCCACGCCGGAGCAGGGGGGTGCCCAAAGGAGGCTGTGACCCTGTGGGAAGCCCGCGCTGGAGCAGTCTATGCCTGAAGGACCGCAGCCCGTGGAGAGGGACCCACGCTGGAGCAGTTCGTCAAGAACTGCAGCCCGTGGGAAGGACCCACACTGGAGAAGTTCGTGGAGGACTGTCTCCCACGGGAAGGACCCCAGGCTGGAGCTGGGGAAGAGTGCGATCTGTCCTGCCCCTGAAGAGGAAGGAGTGGCAGAGACAACGTGCGATGAACTGACCATAATCCCCATTCCCCGTCCCCCTGTGCCACTCGAGGGGGAGCTGATAAAGAATTTGGGAGTGAAGCTGTGCCTAGGAAGAAGGGGGGTGGGGGGGAGGTGTTTTAAAATTTGTTTTTATTTCTCATTACCCTACTCTGGTTTGATTGGCAATAAAATAAGTTCATTTTCCCCAAATCGAGTCTGGTTTGCCAGTGACGGTAATTGGTTAAGTGATCTCTCCCTGTCCTTATCTTGACCGACAAGCCTTTCATTATATTCTCTCTCTCCTGTTCAATCAAGGAGCGGGAGTGATAGAGCAGCTTTGGTGGGCACCTGGCATCCAGCCAGGGTCAACCCACCACATCTCCCTTAGTTTGTCCTCATGTATTTAAACTTGAAATAAGGGTAGCTACATACTCTGGTGATCTACCCCAGAGTGATGGTAGAATTTCACTGGGAATACAAGAAAAGAGTATCCAAACCTTTCCTGATAGATTCATGTCCTGACTCCTTTCCAGGACAGGATCAGATAGAGGTCAGCCAGGCCACTGCTCATCTTGAACCCCATTTAAGTTGTTTTTTTTTAACCAATATGAGCCACAGAAGACCTAACCATACTCCCACTGAAGTGGGTAGTCAAAGTCTTGACTTAGTAAAGCAAATCAATGTTATGGGAAATTTCCATTTCAGTTTTGCAGGTACACAAAATACTGTTCCCCCAAAATACAAGAATACAGATAACCGTAAGGGCTGTTGTAGCACTAATACTGCTTCCAGCCTCCTAAACCTGCTAAGACCAAACTCCACAGCTTGCTGGGACAGTTTCCTTGTAACAGACCAAACCTGTCTTTCTGGTTTCACTGCTGTGAAGCCCAGAACAATCTGCAATATATCCTTAAAAAAAGGGGGGGGGGAAGAAAGAAAAGCTAGCCTTCTTCCATCTTTTGAGGGGCAGCAAGGTGTTTTTTACATCAGTGATTCCTAACAAGTGTTTTGGTCTGTATATTCCTAGGCCATAGCAGATTTTTTTTGCATAAAGCCCTCCTTTCATCTTCTATGAAAAATTTTTAAAAGTGCATTTTCTGTATAGATTAGTATTTTGAAAAATGCCTAAACCCTGGATCTGTAAACATTTTTATGCTCCTGGGTACCACTGATATCACCAAGCTGTAGGTACTCAAAATATTTTTATATTTTGGATGCAAATTATTTTTTTTACATTTTCTTTTTGACAATGAGACTGAAGCTCTTGTGAAACTTCGTTTCTGGAGCCCTATGTTATTTAGAGAAGATTCTCAAAGGTATTTGTTACACATGAAATTTATTTTCCTAGCTACGGAAAACTGAACTCAAAACATAGTTTACATCATTTCAGTTATCAAAGTTATCAAAGCCATGGGAGAAACAAAGCTGGCATCCCAAGAAGACAGAACTCACACATTCTGAAAGGATGAGGGCATCCCAATCAACTATTACTATGTCAATACTTACTTGTAGGTATCCATACATTAAATAATCCTAGAGCTCAACTGCCCATTGCTTTAACAAGCTCGTAAAAGTCTTTATTCAAGCATACAAAAATCTAGTTTCAAGTGCATATATAATAGAGGGTAAAGTATGTAGTTCAATATTGCAAGGACAGCTAACGTACCTTTTCAACTAATTCCTCTGTAGTTACATTCGGATCGTAAGGGATTGGCTCCCCAATGTATGTGCGAAATTTAACTGGAAGTCCTCCGTACGGAGGAGTAAATGGCAATCGGGTACTTTCATACAGCTGTCTAAAAAATCCTGAAATAGTTTAAGGGAGGAAAAACTGAGATCATAGTCACAGAAAACACAATCCAGACTTGAAATCTGATTAATATGGAAGACTTCTCAAAAATGAATGCTTTATCTGACAGTCAAGAAGAAATTACAGGATTTAGGTAACTGTCCACCAAAACAAAGCTCGACAGACTTAATAGATCACTGAAATAAGACTGCATTAAAGAACCAAAGCACAAAGCACAAACCAGTTATACACAAGCTATTTCCATATTAGAGATACTTCTGACCCACAGCAAATGTGGTAGAGAATCCAAAGTAAGAAGTCTGAAAAGCAAAATCTAAGAGAAAAGTGAAAGAAATCTGAGAGAAAAGTCAAGAAAACATTCCAAATACTTAAAATACATTTTAAAGTTCTTACTTCTTTCTTTAAACATCCTATATCCTTCCCGGACATTTTGAGTATACATTGGAATGATGGGCTAAGGAATCACAAAAAAACAAAAAGGTGGAAATGTTATACCAAGTCTGAATGTATGTTTTAGTGCCTGTTAATGCAGCTAAGAAAATCACTTGAATATAGAGGATGGTTATCAGTCAGTTAATTAGCAAACAAGGAATTGTTATAAAAAAACAACTCCAGAATAGAAATAAAATTCTATTTCTCAGCTCCCACAAACATTGCTGTTTTAAAGTCACCATCTGTAAGGAAAATGACTGACATTGTACTAGAGGTTTATACCTTTCATTTTGAATGTACATTATAAAAGTTAACTGAGATTCTAAAAAAAAAGAAACTTGTATGTTATATATTTATTGCAGTATCACTGACTGAAACATAAAATGAAGTTTTGCAGTTTCTCTGTCTAAAGCTTACATCATGTGTGGTGAATAGGAGAGTATTCACTTCATGACCTCTTGCGGAAAGCAAGCAGACAATCATGTTCGGCTCATCTCATCTGCTTCTCAAAGTAAGGTCTCACTGAAGCAGTAATGTTTGGATAACACCCCACTGGAAAAAACTTCTGCAGATCCCTTGGACAAATAAGGCAATTTTATGTCCTCATTGACCTGGACTACATGCCCTCTGGAGGCCAGACCCTCAGGCACAAAAACCCCACAAACCCTGTCAATAGAATGTGCTAGCAATTTGAGATACTATTATTCAGTTATTTCCATGTGCTTCTAAATTATGGAAGAGCGGAAGGATTAAGAGGATTACTAGCAAGGATTTTTGTGATGTGTTTTGATCAGGGTGGTGTTCTACATAAAGGGCACTCAGAGTTTTTTAATTCAATTTTTATTTAAAAAAAAAACCTTATTACATTGTAGAATTACACTATAGGGTTCCAAGTGAAGTGAAAACATCTGGCAAAAGAATGTCTGAAGTAGCTTGAAGACAGATATGAAAGCAAAATGGTTAGAAATCACTCAAGTTGTTAAAGTGACACCTCTTTCTGAAGAGGAAAGACTATAAGGAAATTGAGAATGCCCATATGAATTTGACTGGGTTTATGCTATTCACATTCTGATATTTTCCTAGTAGCAGTGGTGTACAGGCCCACACAATATATGAAGTATTGCGACTAACATTTACCAGCCCACACTTCTGAGAAAAAGGACAGAAGAGGGAACAGAAGCACATAATCACGACTTTTAAAAGGCCACATAACAAAACAAAGAGGTAGAAATAGGACTCCCAGCCTAAAATTACTTTATCCATTGGGTCAATGCCCCTGAATTTATTCTAGTGTTTCGTTATCTCTCCACAAAATTTCAGACATAAAGGTATGAAGAAACACTAACCCAAAGCATGCATTTTGCAACTCTAGATACTTTGCAATAGGAGCTATAATACAAGAGACCAAAGCAAAGTCTGAGAAGCAACAAATTGGATGGGGCGAGAAAGAGATGTAACTGCAAAAAAAACCTGAAAGGGGTGGTAAGAAATTCAAGTTTCATGGGAAGAACTCAACTCCCTGTACAGATTCGCCTGTACACACAGAAAAGGATTAGGTTTAGGTGGAAGGCCAAAGAAGAGCACTGCAATTGATGAGATATTAATAAGGATGTAAATAAAAATGATGGTTGTGCAATTCATGAGAAAGCAGCAGAAAGCTCATGGCAGAACAGATGAAGCCTGGATGTGTACCAGTACTGTCAGACACAAAGAGCGCTACGTATGCTAAGTCTAAATTAAGACAGAAAACTCGTCTCTAGTGGTGATGATGATGAGAAATGGCTGTTAGGAAAAAGACAGGGTTGCTGCTCTTTCAGCTGTATGCCATCCCAAATAAAATCATTCCCAGAGACTATACCACAGAAAGTCTCACGTGGAGTTAGATGGAAAAGTCAGAGCCAGTGGTAGAAGTCTGTATTTGTAGATCATCATCCATATGGAAAATGTATCCAAAACTGTGGCCATGTGTACAGTAGTGCAGTGCAAACCAATGGAAGCACATCTCTAGAGGTTGCTGAGGATTTGACATCAACAGTGAACAGTGTTCTGGTTTTATGCAGAAGTAATTCTCATCTGGTACCATTGACTGAATGTCCATTTGCAACTGTAGAGTATTAGGTCCCACTCCTGGTTTAGTTGTATTCTAACACATTCCATGATGTGAATGAAAGCATGGCAAGGGAGGGAGATGGAAAAACTGCTTCAAAGGTGCACACGTGATTCAAACTCAGACACTGATGTAGACACACCTTATGTTAGTTGATGAAATCCTTTACAAACATGAAGAAAAGTAAGGGTGCGAACAACATCCTGCACACTCCCAGAATAAACGAGAAGAAAGATAAGGATAATACATTAAAGAGCCATAAGAAAATGGATATGTAGAAGCAAGATAAAGTCTAGTAGGATGAGAAAAAAGAATGAAACCTTATGGAAATATAGAGGACCACAGTGAAGATTCCTGAAATACAGTCAAGACAAGAAATTGGATGCCTGCATGATGGAACTGTAGACATGGAACTGCAGAGATGGATGCCTTGCAACAGTCAAGAAAAATCTATGCAGTTGCATAAACCCCTTCCTCCCTACGGATTAATGTGCTTGAGGTAAGCAGTGGGAAAAGGAAAAGAAAACTTTACCCCCAGACCTTTTCTTCTGTCTAAGAGATTTTCCAACAAACACTCCTAAGCTCATTTTATAATGAAGCAGGTATGCAATAAGCATAAACTGGGATTGGTAACATATAATACTCACCACTTTTGCATCTAGAGCGACCTGAGCAAAGCCTTTTCGATTTCCCCACATGAGCTGATAACTTTCGTCACTGAATAGTGCTTCTCTAACTCCACCTGGTGAGATGGACACCAAGTGTCCGTTCTTCAGTGCAATGAGACACTCCTCCCTTGTACCTGGCATAACACCTGTCACTTCCAATAATAACTTAAGTCCTGCAAGTAGACAATACATACTATTATAACCGTATATCACAAATACTGCTTGCAGGTAGGAACAAGATTACAGCTAAATGAAAATAACAGCTATACATTTAGACTAAGGCAAATCTGTACAAAGGAAGCAAAACACCTACAGAGTAACTATTGGCAAAATGACAAATACGTGACAGTGGTTTTGCCCAGATGTTACGAACAAGCTTATCAGGAGCATCTCAATAAACTAATGCCTCCACATGCTATTTTCCATAATTATCAAAACACCAGCCATGCAACAGGAACTTGCGTGTCATAGCTAGAAATCTGAAAATAAACATCTATTCCTCCCTCCTTCTTTTTAAATATTTTAATACAGAAAAAAAAACCTTCAGTACAATAAAGATTACTACAAAAATAAAAACGTGACAAACAACATTTTAAATGTTGCATTTTTGAGTTGTTAAACTGAGTATTTTGTTGTTAAATGGCAAACGACATGGATCAAATTGGACTGCTGTACAACTCTTAAGATGCATGAATGGCAGAAGTTAGCAGGGCAGTTTCAGCACTGCATGAACAGTTCGGTGAATCTCCTTCCTTTGTTTCCACAACTGGGATTTCTCCAAAAGACAGACTGAGAACCATAGAGGCACCCTATGTTTTCTTACATCACCTTCACATTTTAAATCAATCAGTTTGGAACTCCCATGGAGAGCTTCAGCAAATGAGAGTTTCCCCAGTCTTCAAATTCACTGTTCCAACAGCATGGTTTGAAAAGAAATTGTTTATATTAATAAATGTAAACAACAATTATGGACTGCCAGAACTGGTGGCTAGCACTGCAACTTTGACAAAGGTCTGCAACACAAACTTTGGAAGACAGTGGGAAACGCAGTGCTACATCTTGTAATTGAATTGTATTTAATCTTATTCAAGGAATCGTGTTTGATCGATCTGTCAAAGACAGATGTTGACTTTGTTTAATCCCTTTGTGAACTCTCATGTATTCCTGTTTTAGCCTGCAGCCAGGAATGCCATATCCTTATTAAGTGAATAGGTACTTCCTTTGTTTGGCTTTAAAACTTTTGCCTGTTAGATGTTATCACATGAACATACTATCACTTCTTCCCCTTTTCCAGGTCACACAGAATTTTATACCCCTCAGCCATGCAAGACTTCTGTCTTAAGTACCAGCTCTTCAAAGGAAGCCATGCCAGGCCTCTGATCATCCTTGTCCTTTCTTGTATCTTTATTACTTTACAGCTTTTCTGAGATGGAGAGACCAGAGATGAGGAGACCAGAATTCCATGCAGTACTCAAGATGTGGGCACCATATGCATTTTGAGCACATAATGGTATTTTCTCTTTCTTCTTTTTCATGATAAGCCTAAAATTCTCTTTGCCTTTTGGCAACTGCTGACACTTAAGCTGATATATTCCTGAAGTCATCTAGAAAATTTAAAGCCTAATTACATGTTTGTGTGTTTAGACTTGTTTTTCTTTCCTTGTGGACTGCATTGTAACTAATACTGAGTTTCATCTGTCATTTAATCAGCCAGTGATTCAGTATTGGTAGATAATCATGCTCTCTGTGTGGGCTTTCACTGCCTTGAAAAAAAAAAAAGGACAGTACAAAGCTTTGTCACCTCAGTACTGATCTAGATTATGATTATTTTGAACAATATAGGTACCAGCACTGATCTTCATTTGTGTAACTGGTGAATTCTGCTTCTTTGTGAAAATGAGCTATTTATTTCTATCCTTTATTTCCTACCTTTTAACCAGTTACTCGTTCACAAGAAGACTTCTCCCATAACTGTAATAAATCCAACAGGCAGGTTCAGCATATGCTCATGAGCATTCTTTAAAGAACCAACCTGTGAAGTGCAACATTTCTCTGCAAAAAGTGGGCAAGTATGGTGGAGCAAGAGAAGGTTAGGGAGAAGTTTCAGTCTATTACCTTTAGCCATACTTTCTACTAATGCAGTAAATGGGGAGGCCTGTCCTCTATTATTTGTGGTCTTTTTTACCAGATGCCTTTTTGGTAGCCTTGTTATAGGTTGACACCATATTTGCCACCTTCTGTTCCTCTAGCATTAACATAATTCAAGCAGTATGTTCCGTACACATCAGGAGTCTGGAAATTGCACAGCTGAGAGTGTTGCTTGGTCCTGACAATAGTTTACTATACATTTGTAATAAAAATCTGTGCTATGGACACTTCAATTTGAAACAGTACCCTCTCATTTATCCCTTAAAAAAGAAGTCTCCTTTGCAACATTCTAAGCTTTATCTTCCTTTAGGGGTCCTCTTAGAAGCCAATCATCTCTTGATGACTTCATGCTTCTGATGTCTTTAGTACTACACAGTATTTACTAAGTATGCCTTTTGCAAATTCCTCCTCATGATCTTTCTAGGGGTGCCTTAGTATGTTCTTGCATCAAACTTGCTTGAGTTTATGCTCTTTGTTTTTAGTGTTTGGACACAACTTCCTTTCCTGAAAAATGTCCTTCTACTTTTAAATAGCTTCCTTTACTCTTAAATTATTAATATTATTATTATATTAATATTACATTCCTTTACTCTTACATTATAAAAATTATTACAACAATTTTTAATGTAAGTGGTATAAAGGTGCCTTTAAAAAATCTCCCCAATATTCCTTCTGGATGCTCCTTCTTTATGCCTTGTTTTTCTAAAAATGAATGAGGTTTGCTTTTCTGTATCTTCTCCTTTTCACAATGGAATTACTTATTTCTTTCTCAGTCTACCATGTGTTGAATATATTGTGGCGGTCAGTATTACAGAGCTCTCTTCAATAGTAAAATCCTCAAAGAAGTTTTGTGTCCTATCCAGGCTTTGATCAAAAGATAGATTTGATGTCACACCCTACTGCAATGGCAACCCAGTGTAGAGGGCAAGTAGGTAACATATCTTACCATTTACTGGGCTCTTCTGCACTCATAGCCCATTGCTGTCCCACCAGCACTAGGTCAATAATATAGTCCTATCCTACACTTTCTACTGAGGCATGACATTTCATCCCAAAGGGATTAGATCATGTCTACTTGTTGGCTTTGGAGGGTCTACCAGTGTTTTTATGACCTTCCACTTAAAAGACAGGATATTCTAACCTGTTTGCCCTTCTGTATCTACCAGCTTTTAGTTTAAAAGTCTAAAAGCAGTCTTTTAGTTTAAAAGCTCTCGTGAAAGTCTAATACGTAAATTTCACAAAAACCAGCAACAGGCTGAGTGAATCCAGGATGGTTAAATACAAGAGAACATGTTCATACCTGGTAAACGAAAGACAAAATGATCAGCTACTGACAGACAAAGTCTTTTCTTCCAGAGAAACAGCCTAGACAAAAAATAAAGGTAGTCTATAGGAATAGCTCCATGGTAATACACAAGAATGCCTGGTCCTTCTGGTAGGTTTTCCACACCATGAAGCTCATAACCTGTTTGGGATGGAAAGCAATACATTGACAATGATAGCTGTAAATCATCTGGCAATTTAAAGAAAACTGTTTACTGTCCTTTGTTAAATGACTTTCAGAGAGTTGTAAAAGTCTCTGAAGTAGCTTTTAAATAAAGTAAGTTCTGCATGGAACTTTTGGTCAATAGCAAAGAGAAAGCCCCTCAAACACCACAGCTTATTGGTGGACTTATTTGTTAGTCAGTTTAATTGCTAGACAAGACCTGAACCTGACATCTTCCCCAGTGAGGGGACTAAATTAATTATTTCCCCTTAGGAACTTTTCCCAGTCCAACGTACAAAAACTAAAAAAACGAAATTACTATACTGACTGGTGTGAAACCACTTCATTGGCAGAAAGAGTGGCAAACCAGCAGTCAGGATGCTTTCCTGAAATATGGAAGCATGCATCTCCATTCTGTGTCAGACAGAACAAAAAGTTTGGGATTTTACATAATAAAAAGTTTCTCTGGTTGAGATGTTTAAGTCCAAACCAGAATCTGTAAGAATCCCAAAGAAAGGTTCTCTCCATGAGAGTTAAATGTATTCACTTCACAGTGGAAGGGAATTTCCTCACAGACATGGACTTCTGTAAATCCCCCTCCTGGCTCTTCCTATGTTTTAGGTTTTAGGTGAAGCAAGGCTAGGAGGCTAATGTATACAAAGGCTTGGGAAAGCCACAGCTTCTACCAGCTGACCTCTGTTCCACCTTGTCTGCCTTCATCTCCATCCCTGCTACAGCTCCTGTCATGAGCCGTTTGGGGGGAAGGATGGGGATGGAGCAGGCAGAGTCCTAGGAAGAGGTGGAGAAAGTTTTATACTGCAGGATGTTCAAAGATTAAGGGAAAAAGCTGTAAGGAAGGATAGCAACACAGATAACCTGTTATTCTTCATCCTTAGGGCAGCAAACTTAAGTCTTGCTGACAGCCTTAAACTACATCTGTGGGAAGAACAAGAGCCCAGCATGTGGCTGAGGATCTTCCTAGAGAGCAGGGTGTGTTGAAAGTATCTGAAGGTTGAGTGTAATGAAACTGAAAAATCAGGTTACTTTCTGCCACAGTACAAACTTAAATGTGGTATCTAATTATTTCTTTGTCCATACACCTCTTAAAATTATTTTCAATTGTCATAACACAAAGTAGTTTTGCCAACTAAAAACATACTAATTGCATTTCCAACTGGTTGGTGTGTTTTGATCATTTATTGAGTGGGTTTTAAGCAGCTACTAAGGTAAAAAATAAAGCACACATCTCTCTTGTAGTTACATTACTAGAACTAACATTAACACTGCACTTCACTCTGATACCATATACAGCGAAGTGCACCTGCCTATCCACTCAGGAGGAATTTACCCTATATAAACTAATTTCTCCATTTTATTCTGCTTATTCTATATTGCAATCAGTCTTTGAGACAGAAACCTTTGGGTTAGATGCCATACAAACCATAATAAATGTCATTTCTTTGCATCTGTTTGGAAGAAATAAAAAAAAAATTAAAACTTCTGTGTATTTACTATTTATTCTAGTTCAAAGTTTCAAATGATGTCATACTTACCATGCCATATTCTTGCATATATATCCCAAAAGCTTGCTATAGTTTTCCTTGCACTATCCCAAACATCACTCAAGGGATCTGCTTTTACCTCACTGTTCCTCTGATATATTAAAAGCAAAATATTAGTGAGGTAAATGAAAAAGAGGATTGTTAAAGGAACTATAAAAAAAACTAATATTGCACTCATTGTCAGTGAGATGATGACCACATGAAAAAGGTATTTCTTCAGGTACTCCACAACAGTCCATTCTTCCAGTACATGGGCAAGGCAGCTTAGGTTGGTCATTGGTATCTGTCCTGAAGCGCAGAATTCTTTTCTACGTATCAGGTACTGCATAGAGGAGAAAAAAAAAAACCAGCCCTGATTTCTCTAATCATGGAATTTTCTCAATTTAGGAAAAAAGTTTTCTGTAGATATACCTGATGCCTATTTTGGTATAGCACAGAGTTAAACATTTTGTCTCTCTCTGTCATGCTAAGATAGCTGCTGGCAATTGCCATCCACTACTGCCTGTAAAGGGTGATGAGATTATTCTATGTATCTATGGTTCTTTTTTACACAGCCAGATAATAGGGGCTGAAAGGACAAGGGCTGGAGTCCAAGGAAGCCTCAGGATCCGTGCAATATGGCTGATCAGATGATTTCTCTGTATAAGTATGGCTTTTTAGAAGCTCAAAAGAGGGTAAGTGGTAAGTATTTTCAGCAGCGTTAGCCAAGAAGACTGCTACCACAGGTCCGGGCTCTCCCGATCCTCTGCAGACAGTCCAGCCTGGGCTTCTGGTCCCTCTCAAGTCTGGCAGCAGCCAGCAGCAAGGGGAACAAACAGCAGAGCGAGCAGCTGAAGAGCCAGCAAGCAAAACCTGGGCAGCCGTGGCTCCTTCTCAAGGCCTGGAAGTGCCTGGGACAGCATTTGGTACTGCTGGTAGCACTGGGAAAAGCAGCTCTTTGCCCCCCACCCGCACGACCATGCCAGCACACCCTTTTTTCAGATTTTCCAGCCGTGGCAAAGGCCAAGTGGGCTCCATGGCCCTAGTGACACGTTTGCCACATGTAGCTCCTTAGTTAGTCTGTTCCTACAGCTGACCCTGCCTGCCTGGCAGCAGGCAGTGGTTTCTCTGGAACGCGAGAGCACTCCAGCATTGCTGGCTGATTTTAAGATTCTTGAGCAGTAGCCAGAGATTTAAACACTGCAATCAGGTTCAGTAATCTATAACTGAATACAGCTTTTATTTGCCTCACTCAGGTTACTACTTGTTTAACGAGTAAATTTTTCTGCTCCAACACCAGAACAAGTACCTACAAGAAACAAATTGTAATTGCCGAATTGATCATAAAGTACAGCAAGTCCAGACTTTTCTGACTTTATGTCTTCAGCTGCGTACTTATATAAGCAAACCTGTTACACACTACCTACTCCGCTTTTGTTCTTCTTCTTTGAAGCCCTGGGTAGAATATAGGGGTGGACTGGTGTAAAGCACAGCTCCATTCAGAATTATGGATGACTAGGAGTACAGCAAACAGCTAAAGGACAAAGTAGCCACTATCAAGCACCAGACTAACATGCAGTAAGGCAAGCAAGCCCCATGGCAAGCCCTGCCGATGAGTAGCTGTAACAGCTATAAATTTGGTCTCGCACACTCTAGCCAAATCTGTCCTTATCTCAAACCTTTCAAACTCCACGTTGGGCACCAAAAAGGATTGTCATGGTTTAACCCCAGCAGGCAGCTGAGCTTCACCCAGCCGCTCGCTCACTCCCCCTGCAGTGGGATGGGGGAGAGAACTGGAAGGGTAAAAGTGAGAAAACTCGTAGGTTGAGATAAAGACAGTTTCATAGGTAGAGAACAAGCTTGAGGGATAGTAAACTAGGAGTTCAAAGGAAGCAAGCACTGTATTAAATGATGCTCAGCATGGCACAAACAAATGAAACCAACGTGACAAAGAATGTCGTGAGAATTAATATAGAAATGTCTATATCCTGATGACTGGTGCCTGACTAAGATATAGGAAGATCTGGAAATTGTCACTGAAAAGAGATTTTATCCGTAACATGAAAGAAAGAAAAGGAATAGTCTGCATGATTCAGATATTAAAATCTCTGTTTCAAAGGTGTTTAGTAAGGGTAAAGCTGATGGTGTGGTGCTACTCTTAAATGTTTAAAGTTGCTGATAAGAGCAAGGACTACAAACTCTTAATGCCTGCGAAGCATGCTGTGCTGCCAGAGCCCAGGAGAAGGCCACGTTAATGGGCTTCCTTCAGGCTACTCAATCAGAAATACTGAGCACTACTTGGAATAACTCATTCAGTCTGCAATACAGGATGAAGGAAGCGAGTGGATTTTGCATCGTTAAGGAGGCTTCAGACTGGGTACACAAACTATTACAGCCAGTAGCAAAACTGGCTTAAAATTGCAGCTAAAACATCCATACCCGTAGTAAATGTACCAAGAATAACCTCTATATGACATGGGGATTAATTTGGATATATTGAACACTGACACGAACCTGTTGATCAAGAGACCGTATAATGTACCAACATTTTAACATTCACAAGTCCAGGTATCTTCTTGTACCCAACACTCTTTTAAAAACCACCTGAAATTCCCTCTGGCGTCCTGATACTAATTTTTAGTAACTCTTGGAAGACTAGGGAAAATCCAAAGGACTGGAAGAGATTTAAGATTATTCTAAAGTCCCCAAACACAAGTAACTGCAGACTCAGCAGCCAGATAAATCACTGGCAAGATTACTGAAAAACAGGTATGTGATGAAGATAACTGATGCCACTCATTATAATTTTGTGGGAAACAGAACTTGTAAACAAATTCACCTCCATTCTTTGAGGAAATTAGAGGTTTAATAGCTTGTGCAGGTGTCATGCACGTACAGTTTTACTAGGGGCTTGGCAAAGAGTCACTTCAAGCCACACATGAGCTGCTAGTTGGAACTCACCCTTCCACCAGCCCCTCACCGTATGTTCTCACCACCAGCCTCATCTCCAACAGGATCAGCTGGCTTCCTGCTAACAGGATGACTGTGAAAATGCTGGCACAAGCAAAACCACCCTTGGGAAGAGCCCAAACTTAAGTTGGCCTACAGGGTTTATGAAAATATATTACCAATGCCACTTGACATTTTGATTAAGAAATAAAGCTCTTTAAAATAGAGCACATATTAAATGAATGATGTCATCAACTGACATGACAAAAAAGTATCCATCACTGGTGGAATCCCCATCAAATGGGACTTGAGTCTATGTCCTACACTATTCAGCATTTTCAGAATTTTCTCCTAATATTAATAGGATGTTGTAATGGGTTTACGTGGCAAGGTTTTGGTAGTGGGGGGCCCACAGGGGTGGCTTCTTTAAAAGTTGCTAGAAGCTTCCCCTGTGTTCGTTATAGCCAATGCCAACTGGCTTTAAGAACGGACCCCGCCACTGGCCAAGGCCGAGCCAATCAGTGAT
>JAVKLA010000027.1:11678816-11692604 GCA_034782735.1 Sagittarius serpentarius
CCGCTGCCCCGCGCGCGGGGAGGGGGACAGGGGACGCGCGGGCCCCCCACCCGCCTGGCACCCTCACCGCCCGCGGCCCCCCCCCCCCTCCGCCCTCTCCCCGGCCCCCCGGCTCTCCTCAGCCGCGCCGCGGGGGGACGCGGGTGAGCGGCCGCTCCCGCCCCGAGGCCTCGCCGCCCGCGGCGGAGGCCGGGGCGCCCCTTCCCGCTCGCGGGCGGGTGCCCGGGGAGGGTTGCCCGCCAAGGAGGCACCGAGGAGGCTGCGGCAGGGGAGCGGCGGGCCTAAGGGCGCGCTGCCTGCCTTGGCTGCGGCTGCAGACGGTGCGGGGCGGGGGAGAAAGTCCGCGGCTTAGCCTGAAGCGACGAAGCGGTGCTTCCTATCCAGCTACTTCGGAACTACAGGCAGTTCAGTCAATATATCCTGCGGGTCGGTGGGATTTAAAACGGCTGCAGGTAGGGGGTTCCGGTATTTGCGCGACCTCCCACAGGGACTCCGCCACCGGTCGTAAGGCAAGAGTAGCCCCTCTCAGCTTGGAAGATAGGAGCCTCCCCGGGACGTGCCTCCAGCCGATTCCTGCCTACGCTGATGAAGGAAACTTCTAGGCAGCCGCCTCGGCTGCTGAGTTGAAAATGTGCAGTGGTTTTGCAAAGGAGAGAATCTCTTCAGAAAGCTTAGGTGAACCGGGTGTCACACAGACGTGGGGCGTAATTAAACAGACCATGCCATTATGGCTAAATTAAGCAGAGGAAACCTGAAACATAATACCCTTCTGTTGTACTGTTGTTCACCCTATGGCTAGTATGACAGAGGTCATATTTAGACTTGATAAGACAAATAGGCACCCGCGTTTGTGTTCAGAAAAGGATTAATCTGACCTGTTTAAGACAGGTGATAGAATTTCATTGATTCGATTTGATACAGAACAAGAAATTGAGGAATAACAGTGATTTGCAAATGAAGAGGAGAGGAACCCAGAATCTAGTTTCCCAGGTGAACACAGGAAAAAAATGTATATATGGTTAGAGTCAGCTTCTTAAGAATGAAACAGCTTCTGAGAGAGAACTGGAGTTTGTCTCTTCCAGGATGCAGCATACTGATTCAGGACTGAACCAGATTCTGAAGGAAGGCAGAATTGTGCAGCGACTGCTGTTCACAGCGCGACACTGCTTTAAGAAAGATTCACTCAAATTTGAAAATGCTCAGAGGACTAGATGAGCATATTCAATAACAATGTAAAGGGGATTTGCAATGATTTCCCAGTAGGATTTATTCCCAAAGAGGATTCTTCAACAGCTAGACTCCCTCCAAACTTTTGAGAGTCTTGATTCAGCTGACACAAGCAAATTGGCTTGCCACCTGCTCTTCAGAAGATGCAGAGGATAGCAAGCAGTGCTCCAGTCTGAGCATCTCCTCTGACGTCCACATTCATCCCAGCTGCAGGCCTTGCATGGCTCCCATGACATAAAATGCATGGCTGCAGTGCATGTCTTCCCGCACATACATGGTGCTGTAGCTGTGGTTCAGGGGAAGTAGTCACAAACCTGCACAAAAGCATTCACCAGTGATGCTTTTTGGCTGGCTTCTGGCTTATGGCTCAAGGAAGACTTGTTCAATTACAGCTTTTCTCGTAAGGGAAGACATTTCGGAAAAACGATATTCCTTGCCTAGCATGAAGCAGCAAAATCATTGGAAAAGTGTTTTTGCTAGTAGAGAGGCCAATAGAATGCAGATATAAAGTCTTTAAGTGGCAAAAGTACATTTAGATGATCAGTGCAGATAGAAAAAGGGTTGTGGATAACACTGTCCAGCACCAAAGGTAGCAAAAATAAAATATTTTGGTTTGTTTGCATGTGCTTTGTTTCTTCTTATTTACATGATGGTGTATTATTGTGCAAAGAGTTTGGATAGAAATGAAACAACTAAAACTGCTATTGAAGAGTGGAACTGTAATGAAATGACAATCATGATAACATAGATATTGAAAAATGCATCAGAATAAAGAATATTGGATAGCATTGTATGATAAAAAAGAATTGCATTGCTATCTTTGCTTTTCCTTCTCATTTTTTTTTTCTTTAGAGTCATCTTGAAGAAGAGTGGTGTGAGGCTTTTTCAGAGTATTTTTAGGAATCTAGAATGGGCCTCCAGCAGCAGAGTTGTATATGAAGGGAGATTTCTGATGATGGATAAAACTACTCTGAGGAATTCGTGTCATTACATGAAATCAGAATTTAGGCATTTGAATCTCAGGGAGTGGGAAAAGATGTTAAAGAGATGCAAAGCTTCAACAGTCTGGAATTTTTAGATGAAATAATGGGCAAAAAATTTAGAAAGAAGGTTCCAAAAGAATTGTACAAATGCCCAGTGTACAATGTGTATTATCATCAATATAAAGATTCCATGAGAAATGGAGCAAAAAGAACTGATTGGTATAATAAACTGTGTCTTAATCAGGAGCATACATTAAATGGGGTGTAGGGGGGGCAAGTCAAGGTTTTCTACCTTCAGATAAAAACAAAAGTGGCAAGATGAGATAGAAGGTGAGGTAGAAATAAAAAATTAATGGGGCTGAAAAAGTACTTTGCTCTAATTTTGAATGAAGTCAATGAGATGGAGCATTGGCAGATTGATAATAAAGATGAAGGAGCAGAAATTACAAAGTTGGAATGAAAACTCAAGGTTCAGAAATTGTAAGGATAGAACCAGTTACTTTTCTCAGTCTATTCAAGAACAAAGGATTTTTAGTAGCTTCAAGAAGTTAAGAATACCAGATAACTGAAGAATAGAAAATTTAGCACCTATGTTTGAGAAAGTAGGAACAATTAGGAGTCTCCTGTATTCTGCACTGCACAGTGTGTTTCAGACCAATGCGTGTTAAGAAAGTAGTACTTCAAGATAGAGAGAAATGGTAAACTCATATTTCATTTTCTAATTGTAAATTCTGCCAGGCAATCCTGCCATGGAAGCTATGGAAGGGGTAAGCATAACCTTAGGGTTTATCTGGCAAGAGTTCCTGGTAGGATTAGTGAAGTGTTACAGCCAGCATAGAAGGCATTACTGAGATCTTCTTTGAAATACTGTATTTAATATCTTTATCAATGATCTGGACGAGGGGATCGAGTGCACCCTCAGTAAATTTGCGGATGACACCAAGTTGGGCGGGAATGTTGATCTGCTTGAGGGTAGGAAGGCTCTGCAGAGGAATCTGGACAGGCTGGATTGACGGGCCGAGGCCAATTGTATGAGGTTCAACAAGGCCAAGTGCCGGGTCCTGCACTTGGGTCACAACAACCCCATGCAACACTACAGGCTTGGGGAAGAGTGGCTGGAAAGGTGCCCGGCAGAAAAGGACCCTGGGGGTGTTGGTCAACAGCCAGCTGAATATGAGCCAGCAGTGTGCCCAGGTGGCCAAGGCGGCCAACAGCATCCTGGCTTGTATCGGAAAGAGTGTGGCCAGCAGGACTAGGGAAGTGATTGTCCCCCTGTACCTGGCACTGGTGAGGCCGCACCTCGAGTACTGTGTTCAGTTTTGGGCCCCTCACTACAAGAAAGTCCTGTGAGGAGCGGCTGAGGGAGCTGGGGTTGTTTAGCCCGGAGAGAAGGAGGCCGAGGGGAGACCTTATCGCTCTCTTACAACGGCCTGAAAGGAGGTTGGAGCGAGGTGGGGGTCAGTCTCTTCTCCCAAGTAACAAGTGATAGGATGAGAGGAAATGGCCTCAAGTTGCACCGGGGAGGGGTTAGACTGGATATTAGGAAAAATTTCTTCACCAAAAGGGTTGTCAAGCCTTGGAACAGGCTGCCAAGGGAAGTGGTTGAGTCACTGTCCCTGGAGATGTTAAAAGCCATGTAGATGTGGTGCTTAGGGACATGGTTTAGTGGTGGACTTGGCAGTGTTAGGTTTACAGTTGGACTTGATGATCTTAAAGGTCTTTTCCAGCCTAAATGGTTCTATGATTCTGTGCTTAACACAAAATGACCATTTGGGTTTGGAGGCTAGAAAGTTTCTTAGCTAAAAGAAACTGATTAGTTGGTGCTGGTTCAAAAAAAGTACCTCAGTCTTGCCTCCTGTTTCTTAATACTTGCTTATGCATGAATACCAGGACCTAGAAAGGATTAGCAATTGCTACTGACCCCATTCTGGAGCAAGTGGTGGCCTTCGTGGGTCCTTATGACTGGATCTTATTTCAGCCAGTAATGTTGTAGAGTGATGGGAAGAGATGGTTGTCTTGGAGGTCTCAAGTCTCAACAAGTTGAACTTGAACCCGTTTTCTTTTTTCCTTCAGAACTGATATTCTAGACATACCAGTCACTGATGCTGAAGTGTGGGAATCAGGATAGTACCACAGCTGTGGGATTGTTCACAGGCAGGCTTGGAAGCAGTAGAGGTGGGAGCTGGGACAATTAATAATTATTTTTTATTTTCTAGGAGAGATGCTTCACTGATGAAGATGAAAAAGAAGCAGATAAAGAAAAGGATACTACTTTTTCCTTAGATCCTGAAGGAAACATCCTGCAATAACATTCCTGGAAAGCTGTTAGATGGATTGAATTTGCTGGCTGTAGATGGTGTGAGGAGCTATATTGCCCAGGCAGGGGAATACGGACATTACGTGTGAAAGCTTATTCTATTTTTGCCTACGTAAAATGAGCAGAGTCAAGACAAACTCTGCAAAGGCTGAGGGTTCAGCCTTAGTCTCTTCTTGCAAGTATCATTGCTGACTTGGAGGAAAACAGAAAATCACTTGACATGAACAGTTTGTGGTCTAAAAACTAACTCAGTTCATTTGCCCTGAAGCAGAAGGTGTTGACCTGAGCAACAACACAGTACTTACTCCTAGCTCCAGGAAGACCTTCTTGGTCCAGATGCAATACTCTGTGTAACCCATCCTTTTTACACACACAAGATCATGAGAGCCGAGACTGCTTTTCTACTTAAGTGTCCCCATTTCTTTTTCATATCTTCAATCTTGTTATTCTTCCTTTTCACAGCTGTCAGTATAGGCTAGCTGGCTCCAGATTCAGTGTCTAACTACTGGCAGGGACAGTGGTTCTCAGCCTACAAGGCTGGAGACCTTGTAACCACTGCAGCTGGAGTTTACCACTTGACGGAAGTGTAACCCTTCACTGTACAATAGGTTTTCATCCTGCCTTCTTGTCATGCATACTTTATTAGTGGTTTTCAACAGATCATTTTTTGATAGCAGAGATGTGACAAGTCATCAGGAATTTTTGGGTCTCTTCCAATTTATAAAGACATACTGTCTCTAGCAGGTGTTTTTCTCTCTCTTTTCTCTGTACCTTAATATTCTGCAAGTGTCCTCTGCATTCTTTTCCAGTATATCTCCACTCTACTGACGTTCATATAATTTTCCTTCCCTCCCTACCTTTCTTATCTAATCTCAGTCTGCATTATTCTTACTCCCTATTCTTTTTTCCCAGCACTATTTCTTAGGCTGAGATTCTCTCCTCCCCACATCTCTCTCTTTCTATTCTCAACATTAATCCAGCTCACTTGGACAACCCCCGCCTTGTCTCCATCACCTTGGCTCCTAGTTTCTTTGCCTAGTTTATCAAGGTGTCACCAATGAAAGCTTCCCTCTCTGATAAGGTGCACCCTTCCCAGCATCCCTTCATTGACCCAAACCCCTATTGACTCTCCCCAGCCTCATTACCTGGAAATGCCACTGTCCATTCCCAGCTCTTTTACACACCGTGGCTCCTTTTAGAAAAAGACTGCTCCCCAGCCTTCTTACCTGCCTTCGTATCTGTAAAAGTCCACTGATGTTTCACAGCCCCCACCCTTCCTTCCCACAACCTCCACTAGTCCCTTGCACTCCTCCCTCCCGCCAGTCTCCTGGAACTCAGCAGTTGCCATAAAATTTCATTGCCTGCACTCATAGCCCTGAGCTGTTTTTGCGCCTAGAGGTAGGGAAAATAGGATGAGTTTTTCTGCTTAGTTGTAGTTTGATCAGTGCTATATATTGTGAGAAATGTATATAGAGAGGACAGAGTCTTTGCGGATATTTAGATGTTAAAAGGTAACACTATTTTTGAACATAAGCACACTGCATTTTTTGTGTCTCATAGTAGGTCAGCCTAGATGCAGGTCAGAAATATATCTGGTGATTTCCCTCCATTCACTCCAGCTTCACAGTGGACTGTTTAGCCTTCGTATCAATGGCTGGAAGCTCAATAAGCAGTTGGGAAGGTCAACCAAGAGCTGCATATAGCTTGTAGGATAGAAATACTTAAATTTTGCCTCTAGACCGTGACAATCGTGTCACAACCTGCTGTCAGAAAGCTCAGAGAAGTGGGAGGAAAAAACAATCCATCCCAAATACAGAGGTTCAGAAACTTTTGCAGTAGTTACACAGTGTTTTTTGAGTTGCAACACTCATGTGGTGCCTCAGCAAAAACACACATACATAGTTTCTCTGGTAACTCGGTGTCATTCTGGACAGAATGAACCACGCCCAGTGCTAGTGTGAGCAGTCAAAATACTAGTGATGACTGTAAGTGTACATCTTTCAGCAGGACTGAAATACATTTAATGTACTTGCCCTGTGGTGATGTTACTGACAGACACGTATGCAAATTATACGGCTATTAACTATTATGTGCACCTGCATACATGGTTATTTTCTAAACTCATGTACATACAGACACAGTAAAATATGGCCTTATCTCATTAGACACTTTCTCTTACATCGGGTTGTACAGCTTGTACCATGGCTGAACTGCAGTCAGGACTGAGGTCTCCACTTCAGAGGAGTCTAATTGGTGGTCCCATTCCTCCTGAATGATTTTGCACCTCTTCAAGCATTAGAAACCGTATTCACCATCGAAGCCCAAAATAATCATTGAAATATAATTCAGGTCCTGATTGTTAAAAGGTTAGGCAGCCTTGCTCTAGTTATTACTTCAGTTAAATACTGTAATAATAGCATTCTTTCTATTGTAAGCTGTTGAGTGGGTGTGTATGTAGCAATTGCCTAAGTGGGTAGCATTTGCACAGATGAAAATGAAGTGGATGAGCTGTAATATCAAGTGTGGGTGACATGCCTGCTTTAGACACCCTCTCAGCTTGCCCACGCAGGATGTACACACCAAACAAGGCAGCCTTCTGAAGGGCTGAAGGGTCATAAAACCTTAAAGGAGCATGGGTTTTGCTGAATGGATCTGTCTAGGATGCTTTATTCTTCAGGAATTTAAGAGAAAAGTGTTTAACAAGAAATTACTTGGTTTTGTGGAGGTTTTTTTTCTAACATCTTCTCATGTACTGTCAGGTAATTTTCATGTGGACATTTATGAAACTGTAACTTCAAATACTCTGCCTAAAATGAAAATTTCATAAATGTTTTCTTCTGTATCATTAAGAAAAGGCTATATGAATTATAATCTTGACTAAACCACAGCAAATAGAAAAGGTTAAAGCCTGTTTGAGTTTTTTGTGAATATGGACATTAGAGAACACACTTCTTTTCAAAGGGGAATTTACATAAACACAAGTGACAAAATATTGTAACTTGATTTCAGATTGCAGGAGTGTTTCATTCTTAAATAAAACCAGAAAACCCAGCCAGAAACGTGACAAACCTCACTTGTAGGTTGATGAAAAGTCAGACGCTGTAGTCAAGTTTCTTACTTGGGCAGTTTTTCTTATGATATGAAGTACAATAGATTAATGCTTGCATAACATGCATAACATGTCACTAAGGCATTTGAACCATTTGTTCAGTAAGCCACCCTTTCACACAGATAATGACAAAACATTTGGACTGTTCTATATTTCCACATGTTTGAGGCCAGGTTTTACCATCACTGGTAGGCCAGACTTTTCTGTCTCTAGTCCTGGTAACAAGAAGAACTGAATGTAACCACACCTGATGGACTTAACCATAGAAGGGCAGTGACAATGATCTCTGGCATCACTCCACAGGCAAAAGTGTTGCCCAGTTCTTCTATTCAAGAAAGTAGAGGGGCAACCCCCTGTGGCCAGAACAGGACTGGAAGGGATCAGGTCACCTCAAGAGGTGATCAGGTCCATCCGCTTGCTTAAGGCAGTGCCTTCTATGACTGTGTCTTCATAGATGTTTGTCTGTATCGTTCTAAAAAAAAAACCTAGTGATAGAGATTACCCCACAACACTACAAGATGATGATGATGATGATGATGATGATGATGATGATGATGATGATGATGATGATTATTTATCTGTTAGCCTTCTGTAAAGCACTTTAATATTCCATTAAAATTAGTAGTAATCACACATGCGCATCCATTTTCTTTGTTGCAATTTTAGATTTTCAGTTCCTGGCACATGAAAAAAATTGAGGAGCTCTTCAGGAGTATGTAAAATGAAATAATGTTTGCAATGAAAAATAATAAAACATTATTTCAAGTAACTTCGCAAAAGCAATGCTATTAACTGAGAGGAATCTGAAAAATGGGGAAAAAAATTAAGCTTATATTTTAGTAATAAGAAAGTGAATCCAAACCATCATACTTTCTTAATTAGACTGCTTTAAACCACTTTTCTCCTGTGCATGTCTTTCAATCCCCTTTTCATTTCAGATAAAGTACCAAAGTGCTTCTTGAACTTAGTTCTTTTTTTTCTAGATTCCAATTTCAAGATTTTCAGTGTTCAGCCACACTTTGTACCTGATCAAACTAGGATTTTTCAAGACCTTACTGACAAGTAAGGAATTACATTGCTGATTTACAACACAGTGACTTTATTCTATCTTAGATTTACTGGTATCTAAGGTTACATTTATAGCTGCAATGGCTACTAATAAAAACTTTTTTATTAAAAAATTAACTCAACATGTTTCTAAAATAGAGCCATCCGTGAAGGAAAAAGTGCAATCTTTTGCACAGTCATGTTTCAGAATAGAGTCTGAAATGTGTTAAACTGCATTCATTTTACTTCACTCACTGTGCCACAGATCTTTCTAATAACACTGCTGATTCAACAGAGCAGGATCCTTGGTTCTCATCCTCATTTGAGCTCATTTTACACTGCTCTAGCTGTGTGAGGACACCTGAAAAGCTGCTTACTATTCATATATCGCTAGGGCTTAGAGATGGGTCTAAAATAAGGATTCTCTAAAAATACACAGTTCATATTTAAAATGCAGCTCATGTAATGCAAATGTAATTCATTTAGAATGCAGTTCATTTTTAAAATATGTATTGTATTTTCACTCATATTCATTCCCATGCCCACCGTGTGAATGTGCCTACGCTCAGACATCTGAGATCAAATAACTTGAATCACAAAAATCATCCTTCTTCTCACATTTTCTTCTGAGGGCATTCTGTAATAAATACTGCTTTCACCTGTTTGAGGATTGAACTCGTTTCCTTTTCCTGTCAGATAACTAGAGGTTTTTTCCAGAGGTCATGAAGTGATTTCCTGGAAGATATTTCTGGACAAGGAGTCTGAGCCACAGAACAGTCTATTCAAGTCATTGACCAGCAGGAGCTAATATGGTGTTTCCAGTTAAGGATGCTAGCTTTGATCTGGACAAAGCACTTTGGTATAGTTCTTTTGACCCTGGTAACAGGAAAATAGATAGGAGGTAATAAGGACTGGCCAGAGATATTCTCCTCACTGATTTCCAGCTTTGCCTCTGAGAAAATTATAGAATCTTGCTCAATCCGATATGTTCTTGCATGTCATGATTAAAATCATACTTGATAGTTTAGCATGCGTATTCCCAGAGATTTTGTTCTAGATGAAGCAGAAAGAAGACTTAAGTAAGTGGTTTTCATATGAAATTTCACTGTCTTTTTCAGTGACAAATCCCAGGACTTCGCCTTTTTCTTCCCAAATTACTGGCGCAGAACTCTATGGTGCTCTTCCATCCCAACCCACAGAGGCCTGACATAATTGCTCAAATGGCTGCTCATCTGCATTCATAGAATGCTTGTTCTTTCCTTGTGAAAGAAGTGCTCACTACTAAAAAGATGGACCCATGAAACTTATTTGACAAAATATGCCAGCTTATCAGTCTAATGTGTTATTGGACCTTTCTATCTGCTCAAATGTTTTTTTTTAATTATCCTGAACTCTCAGTTAGAATTGAAGGAGTCTACCATTTTTTTTTGGTCAGTCAAGAACTATATCATCTGGTAGCTCATCTGGTGGTTAACTTAGGCCACTGTGTGGCATTTCTGTATTTCAATATTTCCACAAATAAATACATTTCAATATTTTGATATCTAATTATACACAACTTTTTTAAGGGATTGGCCAACTTGTAGAAGACTGTCACTTAGTAAGGCCTGGTGTCAGTATTCACAGCCTTCCTGGATCTACCTTGTAAGCCCCTGGAAATTTATTCATCATTACATGTATTCAGGAAGGTGGTTTTCCCAATGATAACAGCTGCCGTGAGGTTGGAAGAGATCAAGACCACTGTGGCTGCTTCTTCAAATGTAGTATTCTTTTTTGGTTGGGTACCCCTGAGACAAATTTTTCCCAGATGTTAAAATTTAATCAGACAATTAAATTACCTGTGCTCTTTCCTAAATCTTGCAACTCTGAGGCTGAGGCGTATGCTGCAGATATCAAGAAGGCCATCTCTTTTTGCCTCCTCAACACTATTTTTTTCAGATGGCCTGGGAAGCTGATCACATTAGCAGCCAAGAAATCCAGAGGTACAGTCATCTCCACACTGAGAAAGCGTAACTACAGAGCAGTTAGCATTGAGCCTTGTTATGACATGCTAAGGTGGATGGAAGTGTCCTCTGTCATCACAGCCCATGCCACCAGAGTTCAAGCTGTATCTGTGGCCTCAGTGTACTGTGGATGTGTACTGCCGTTCTCACATTGCCCATGTCCCATCTGTAACTGCATCCATACTGCTTCTGACCGCCCTGCCACTGCTGAGCCCTCCAGAAGGACTTCCAGTAGTGGTAAAGGCTTCCACATTTCTTATCTGCCTCAGGGATTATGAAACCCATTGCTCAGTAACTGTGAACAGCTCCTGAAGATCTCCCGTGAAGTTAACATGCCTATAAACAGCCACTTGAAAGTAAAAAAGAAAGTGACTTGCCCCAGCTGCCATCCTTTGAAATGTATTGCCTTTATGGATATTTACTTCTTGCCGTTCTTCCTTTCTCTTCCAGAATCTATTAAGAACACGGATTCTGGGATTTTGGCGTCAAAAGAGAGTCTAGCATCAGCCATTTTCCATCCCACGTACTCATGGAGTGGTCATGAAGGGAGCAGGAGGGATCATGACTTACATACTCACTCTAAGACTGAAAACTCTTCAAGCTCTGAAGACCGTTCACACCAGCGTGCAAACCTGCGCACGAACAGCACGCCTTCAAAACTCCGGTTACTTTGCCGCTGAGAATACCTAAGTTGGCATAACCTGGCTAGTTTTTAATGCAGTAGCAGCTTTAATACAGGATACAGGCTCAGGACCATCTCATGTCAGAAACAGTCCTAGCTTACTGACCTTCGACAGACAAGGAAAAGTTTGTTAATCCCTAAAGAGTGGAATAACTCTGGGGGAAGATTATAAAAATATCTATATGTTTTTAAATGCTTTGTTATTACCTGTAATTGTTAGGTAAAAGATGAGTCCTAAAGAGTGCACTCCCTGATGATTTGGTCATGGTATTACAGATTTCATTTTGAATTCATGTCCTTTTTCAGCTGCTGCCCTAGGCCTTGTGACTGTCTGTTTGCTCTGTGACTCAGTCCCACAGCTGAGATCGTTCTTGTTTCCAGCCATCAAGGGTACTGGTTGTCCATATAACTCCAAACCTAACAACTGAAACTGCAAACAAAATACCATTGCTCCTGGTAGGATGGCTTTACTCCCGTCATCCTCAGGGAGGAAGCTACTGAGATTTTTACCATATATATTTGAGAACACGTAGTTGAATTAATGAATCAAAGAGTACCTGAAAAAAAGATGTCCTTTTTAATTTCCTGAATTGGGACAAATACACTAAAAATATGTTTTCTTATATTCTTTTCATTTTCTTTTATTCTTATTAATTTTCTTTATATTCTTAAAATGCATTTCTTAAGGTATTCTTAAAAATAGAGGATACTTGCTGAGAAGTATCTACAGTTAAGTGCAGCTGTCATTACACTGATGTTTTCTACAACATCATGAGCTATAGGTAGATTGCTGGATAGCCTGCTTAGTTAATAGGTATTTCAGAAGTTCTGCTTCATAGTAATAAAGTCCAAAGACCCCTAACAAAACGCTTATCTCCTATACCCTCTAGTGTTGTCAGAACAGTGTCTTTGAATCATTCACCCAAAAAGACAGTTCTGCTAAATTTCCAGCGGAAAGTAGCTGATAGGAAAAAAAAAGAATTGAGTAGATTTTTATTTTCTTAGTTTTCTTGCCTCATTGGTGTGCCTCCGTGCAATGATGCCTCAGTGAAAAAGCATCTCTTGACCATCACAAATATGGCCAGTATGACAAGCTGTTTGTCAGGGACTTCAAGATTCAAGCTCCTTTTGTATCCTGGTCACAACTTACCAGGATCATTAAAGTATAAGTCAGAGAACAAACTATTAACGGATTTCACATCTGTGGGTCAAGACCATCTTTAAAACCAACAGTGTTGTTTTACCTAGACACTATAAGTCGTAGAGCTGATATTAAAGTCATACTTCGTAAACAGTTCAATCAAAGTTACAACAAATAATTAACTCTTCCATTAACACCGCCCAGATGTGGAAATAATCTTATTAATCATCCTGAGAAGAGCAGAGCCTGTAAATAATGTTGCATAACAGTTGACATTATATAGAGCCTTTCTGCATCAATATTTTTATTTAGATATTTTATATATGTCTGGATACAGAATGAGCTTTTGGGTTTTGTTCTTTTTCTAAAAAGAGTTTAATAAAAAACCCTATTTAATAATAAGTTTTTAGAATAACAACAGTGATGTTAAAAACAAAAGGATTTTTAGAACCTTTAGTGCCCTGATGCATCTGCACCCACTTGCACCAACTAGTACGTGCATCCTATGAGAGGAAAATTCTGCCGTGTTCACCTACAAAAGAGAACAGCTAACATTGCAGTAGTAAGCCTAAGACTGGCAATTTGTGACGTTACATTAGCAAATCTTAATGTCCTTTCTATTTAGTTCTTGTTTGTAAAAATTGCTTGTAAATGATACAAAAGCAGATTAAAAGGTCCTAAGTGCTTTACATGTATTGCAGATGTATTTCCTTTCATCTAACAGTGGGAGTTGCACTGTCTGTTGAAATAATCTCTTGAAATTCCACAGGACTAGATGTATTTTAATACAAGGTTACCGCTTCATATTCCAGTCCTTCTATTTGTTAATGAAGATTTTCTTTTCCTTATCTTACTCAAAATTATTCCTAATCATTTGTGGTAGGTTGACCCTGGCTGGACGCCAGGTACCCACCAAAGCCACTCTATCACTCCCCCTCCTCGACTGGACAGGAGAGGGAGAATATATTGAAAAGCTTATGGGTCGAGATAAGGACAGGGAGAGATCACGCAACCAGTTACCGTCATGGGCAAAACAGACTCGACTTGGAAAATTAGTTTAATTTATTACCAATCAAAATCAGAGCAGGGTAATGAGAAATAAAACCAAATCTTAAAATGCCTTCCCCCCACCCCTCCTTTTTCCCAGGTACAGCTTCACTCCTGAATTCTTTATCAACTCCCCCCAAGCGGCACAGGGCGATGGGGAATGGGGATTACAGTCAGTTCATCACACGTTGTCTCTGCCGCTCCTTCCTCCTCAGGGGCAGGACAGCTCACA
>JAVKLA010000027.1:11732559-11756710 GCA_034782735.1 Sagittarius serpentarius
CAGCTCCCTCAGCCGCTCCTCACAAGACTTGTGCTCCAGACCCCTCACCAGCCTCGTTGCCCGTCTCTGGACACACTTCAGCACCTCAGTGTCCTTCTTGTGGTGAGGGGCCCAAAACTGAACACAGCACTCAAGATGCAGCCTCACCAGTGCCGAGTACAGGGGTAAAGTCGCTTCCCTGGTCCTACTGGCTACACTATTTCTGACACAGGCCTTTATCTGCTCCCTTAGCTGATGTTGAATTATGAAAATGAAAAAAAAAAAATTGGCCAAAGTAGGTGGCATTTTTTAATTGTCAGTCCACTGCTCTTTATTCTTTTTTTTCTTCTCTTCCCCCACCCCCCCCCCCACCCCCAGTTGAAGAGTAGTGAGGTTAGGGTGGATATGGAAACACATTGGTGGACTCTTGGCAATCTATTAAGAGGAATGCGAGCTTAATGGCAAAGTTACGTGAAAGTCATTTGTAACATCTGGGTGCATCATTCCTTTAGAGGTGTGTGGGGGTTTCTGTAGTTACTAAAAGTATCTCTGATTTTAAAGTGCATGTGAGAGCATTTGTTAGTGCTGGCATTTCAGCAGTGAGAGAAAAATTTGTATAGGTTTGTGTATTTCATGTAACTACATGTTCTTAGTAATTTGTATTGACATTTTTGCTTACACCTCTACCTGCATTTATTTTCACCTGTAACTTTATGCTAATTTTTTCTTAAACTCAGAAATTAGTAATGAGTAGAAAAGTTGTTTGCTGTAGATTTTTCTTAGTTGAGTCTGTTTAAAATCTGTTACCTCAGATTTTCAATGTTAGCTTGCCGCCTTCTGGGATGCTTGGCATTCCCTACCACCCGAGTGCAAAACACTGTTCTCTGGAGGTGACAGCACATATTGTATGGAACTCCAGTCCCACTGCTCTAATTTTAGATCAAAGGCTTGACCGTTGCCATCTCATACCTGAGGCCAGTGTAGTTCGAGGGCAACTTTAATTATGTGAAGAAAAAAAAAGTTATAAATTTCCTCAGACTTTCTGGTGAGGAGCTGCCCCAGAGCCACTCAGAGCAACTGTAACATGAAAGTGAGCATCTGCCTGTGCCTTTGAAGAGTTTGGACTAGCGTCTGCATGTTGCTTAGGGTGTAATGATGAGCTCTTTATGGTGCAGCAGGACCCTTTAGCACATGCACCGTTAGGTACATCTTGGAGATGTGGCAACTAATGTATGAAGGTAGTTTTACCTGTTTATGCTAACCTGAAAGGCAGAGTACAGCTTCTCCGAATGCAGATCGGAGTAAAGATAGTTAATTAAGAAGTAGTAGTTTTGGTTACCTGTGCTGTGGCAAGTCTGACTATTTCTATTTCAGGTATTACTTGAGAAGGATTTACTGTATTTATCAGTTGATTTTATGGAGGTTTTGCAAGAAGCTGGTATCTAGTTCCCAAAGACAGCTTGTTTCCAAATGTTGTAAAAAGGGAGCACAGTGAAGGACTTCCTGAATGCTTTGACTCCGGATATTTTACCTTTTTCAAAATACATGCAGTAGAGAGTGCATGCATGGCAGGTACTTTTGAACTGTAAGGCTTTTAAACTGTGCTTCTGGTAGCTGGGTAACAGCACCATCTAATCGTCTGTGATATTTGACAATTGCAGGTGGAAGAGTTCCTAAAGCGGGTTAGTAAACCTGGGGAGGAAGCCACATCCCAGGCAGCCTCCCCTCAGTGTGAAGTGGAGGCATTGCCCGCGAGCAGTGACTCGGAGGATCAGGAAAGCGTTGCTGCCGCAGAGACTGCGGCACAGAGCGCTGAAAACGAAAAGCCACTGTCCTCCAAGGCGGCCTTCACAGACCCTGAAGGCCATAACCTTGAGGAGGAAGCGCAGGACGTGGCAGCGAGCGGCTCCGATGGCCAGGGTGCGGAGAGGCGGGAGCATGGCTGCGGGCGGCAGCTCGTCTCTCTGGATATTCCCGATTATCTCCGGGCAGAGACAGAGGACGTCAGCCAAGGTACATTAGTTTCCTACAAACTGGGAATGAATTGGCAGTGGTCTCAATACTGCCTTCCCAAATTACAGCGTTGTGTGGTATTTATTTTGTTCTGTTTATTCAGAGAGACTCCTTAGGTCCAAGGGGTAACGAGGCCTATTGAGAGCTGAGCTAGTGGAAGTAGCTTATTCCTGGAGTGCCAAAACCCCAGGTCTTTAATATTGGCAGTATTTCTTTATAGATAAACAGTCATTGTTGATCCTAGACATGATCTAACAGGTCTCCAATTCACACCCTCTTTTGCCGGTAAGGATGAGGGTGATTAACTTCAGGTAGATGCACAGATCATTAGGTTTTGGGTTCTCACATGCACAGTGCTGAGATTTGGGGAGCAACTGTTGTTAAAATTATTTTCTGGGGGGAAAGAAAAATCTATATTATGAACTTTTCTATTTAACACTGTAAACAAAGGGAAACAGGATTATTCAGGTTTCTACATCTAGTTTAATTCTTCCTACAGTAAGCCAGTTGTGTTAGATTTCTACTGTAAAACTCTTGTCTAGATTGGTTCTTACTCCTTATTTATATAAGGGCATTAAATTAGTCTCTGATCCACTTGTTTGCTCCCTATGTAGAGTTTATTGTCATCAGTTGAAGATGATGGCTAGCCTGTTAAGGCTCTTAAATAATGGGTGAAGTGTTACGGTTTTTAGGACTGTGACTGATACCTGTCAGGTAACACTATTCCCTTGATATACAGAATGCTCTTTTTTAACTTAAACCACTAATTTGCATAACCTGGCAAACAGTAGTAAAGGATGTTTAGCAGTGGTGTTAAACGTGAGCATCCTATGTCTTAACTCTCACTTACCTACCGATTACATTCCTAGCCTACAAGAACAGCGATTATTAACTTTTGCAGTGTCTTCCAGCTGTAGATGAAAAAATTACCGCAAAGAAGAAGGAGAAAAAAAGGAGAAGAAGGAATAAAATTGCGCTGAGAGCTATACCTGCTGAGATTGCTGCTGATCCAGAGCTGGCCAAGTACTGGGCACAACGCTACCGGCTGTTCTCTCGGTTTGATGAGGGAATTAAACTAGACAGAGGTGCGTTTAGTACAAAGTGCACTGACTTGGTGGTATAAGATGTATCCAAACCTGTGGCCCTTCTCACAGTTTATTACTGATTTTCTTATAAGAGGAGCATTGCTGAGTGTGCATTTGCACCTCTGGATAAATTCCATCCCCCCAGCAGGCAAGCAAACAGAAGTCTTGGACTTCAGTAGAGCCTCTAGCATGGGACACCCTTGTTTGCGTTAGTCCTGATGTTTGCCGAAGGTCATGCTGTACCCAAATTATGCTTGGTCAGGACTTTTTCATAAACTCAATGGCATTTTTCTGTTTCTATCTTTTATAAAATAATTTTTTGAGACTTCCAAATATGCTGATGGATCTAGTTTTATTCTGTTTTGTTCTGACTTCCAGCAATCACTTTAAAGTTACTTTTTTCCATGCTTACGTGGAGACCACTTCCAAATCATAGATTTATAGGTAAAGGAGGAATTAGGATTACTGCTTTTTTTCTGTCTTGGGTTTGTTGGGTTTTTAAGCCTTTCACTTCTAATGCTCTCCTGCATAAACATGTAGATTATTTGGCAGACCAGACATTGCTGTAAAGAAAAGAACATGTCGGATAAGAGAGAATATATTTCTGGTTTTATTTGTTACAGACCATAATAGTGATGTGTAGAGTTTTTCATAGCTGTCTCGGTGAACGTGTCCTTGATAAGCCAGAATCCTCAGAACCAAGTTCAACAAAGCATTTACCGAGATTCAGGCATATCTGTTTGCTTCAGTGAGACTTTGTTTGCCTAGCAAATTGCTGGACTGACCAGAGTTTATCATCTTCAAAGCCTGTATTTCCTGGTCAAATGCTCTCAGCCAAAATTGCTGGGATTAATGCTAAATCTTCAGTTAGGGGCAGCGGGAGGGGTTGTTTGTTTGTTTTTCTTTTAGGTGACCTTGAAATAAGAGGCAAAAATACACTTCTTCCCTTTCCTTTGCAGAGGGTTGGTTTTCTGTCACTCCTGAGAAAATAGCTGAGCATATTGCCATCCGTGTTAGTCAGTCATTCAGCTGCGATATCATAGTGGATGCATTCTGTGGGGTTGGAGGAAATGCTATTCAGTTTGCGTTGACCTCAAAAAGAGGTAAGCAGGTGTTGTATATAGTGCATTATTTTGTTTCTTCAATCTTTTTCCCTAAAAATTTGGGTATGCACTTTGTTCACTGATTTTTATTATTTTATTTTCAGTGCTTCTGAAGCAACAGAAGATTTTTTTGCTTTATCAGATTCACAATATGAGCTTTCTGTTTTTAAAAGGACCTATAAAACTGTTTTTCTATTTTAAGTTGGAGCTGCATTTGTGTTGTACTAGTCAAAGTTATTTTTATGTGGCATAGTAACTAGTCTGTTGCATGCTCTGAAGATTGCTGGCAAAGGTTGAGTTCTGTTTGCAGCGCCGACCTGCAGAGATGCCACAAAGCTGCTGCTTTTCCCAGTTGTTACACCAAGTCTGTGTACTCAAAAGCAGGATACACATGAATAGTACTTAAAGCACTTGAATGGGATCACCTGCAGGTGCAGCAGAACCAAATACAGAAAAGTGATGATAACTTCATATTAGTTTAAGGTCCTGTTGCCAGCTAATGAAATTGCAGTGAAACACTGAGAGTGCTTTCTGTAAAAACACTGACTGCTTGACATTCCTCTACTCATCAAACACTGGTAAAATACCAACTCCTCTAACGCATCTGAGTAATTTCTCAGCAAGACAAATGGTAGTTTCTCCTGCATTAAATTTGGTAGTCTGTGATCCATTCTATATAAATATTTTCTAAATTTCACTTAGGTTTTTGTTTTTCCTGGCTAAATTTTTATTTCTATGATTATGTACTGCCCTTGTTTCATCTCTCTTGTGCTGTGTTTGATGGTATTCTTAAACTCAGTTTTCAGTACAATGTGATCAGCCACAGATAAATGTTTATCTTTAACAAAGGAGAAGGGTAAGTTTTTAATTGTCACTGTTTAAGCTGTCAGGCTCTTGCCAAGATCGAAGCGAGGAGGACCTCCTTTCTTAGCCAGACAGCCTTACCTGTCCACTACTTCAGCGGAGTTGGAGGATTGTCATGGTAGTAGATGTATGACTGCCAAAAGCTAAAGCTTCTCGGCTTTGCAACAGCAGCTGAGCCTTCCCTGTCTTGGCTGTGTGGCTTCCCTCACTGGTTTGTAAATGCAGTGGTTCTGCTCTTGGTGGAACCTCTGCTCCTGCCACGCAAGGGCAGGTCCTTCCCCTCTGAGGAACTGTAGCTTCATGTCTACCATGACCTACAAAACTGAAGTAGTTACTCACTGCACAGCAGTATAGGTGTGACTTGTATCTGGTGGCTGCAGAAGAACACCTTCCTTCTGAAATGCCCTCTTGATGGTCGGGGGGCATTCGCAGTTCACATTAACCTGTGCGTTTGCTCTCTTTTTCATTTGCAGTGATCGCTATTGATATTGATCCTGAGAAGCTCAGTCTGGCGCGCAACAACGCTGAGGTATACGGCGTGGCGGATCAGATAGAATTTGTGTGCGGAGACTTCATGGTGCTAGCTGCTGACCTGCAAGCAGATGTTGTGTTCCTCAGCCCGCCCTGGGGGGGGCCTGACTACGCCACGGCCGAAATCTTCGATATCCAAACCATGATTTGCCCAGATGGATATCCTTTCAAAGTTACACGTTGTTGTGACTTTCAGTCATTTACAAGTGGTTTTCTCTCTTTCTTCTCCTCCTTCTCTTGATGTGGGCTTCGCATGTCCAGTTGGCTCACTGGGGATGGTATGACCAGCAGCCTGAGTCCCAGATGTGCCGCATTTGTTTAGTCCTCCTCCCCCAACCTCAGCTATATGACTTTGACCACCTAAAATTAAATATGACTTTGACCACCTAAAATTAAATATTTTTATTTTAAACAAGTCAGTTATTCTTAAAAGTAAAAAATCCTTTAGGGAACTGTAGTAGCTTCTTAACTTAAAGCATTAATTCAGCAGTTTTAACTCCTTTATATTATTGTATTAAAATACCCTGAAGTAATCAAATACCCATGTGGTGTGTATATATAGGTAATAATTAGTTACGAGAGCTATGACTTCGTCATTAATTCCACTGTTAAATTTGTTTGTAAAAGGTATATTTTATTAAAAGTATCTCACTCAGATTATTCTCAATCATAGCACCTGCCTATGACTTGGGAAATCGAAGAAGAGTGCAAGCAAAATATTAACCCTTTTAATTAACATATAAAATTCCATACTAACTTATTAACAGTGGTATTGAGCATTCATTCAGATAGAAAGGCATTAGCATAATAGTTTCATCAAATATGAAGTGTGGCGGGTTTGTTCGCCCAAAATAATCTCACTTTTTTTCTTTTTGGCTAAAATGTAGCCATATTTGTAAGAGTAAGGAAATCTTTGTATGCATGTGTGAGAGAGTGTTGTGGTCTAACCTCAGCCAGCAGCTTGGCACCACGCAGCCGCTCACTCACTTCCCCCCACACCCAGTGGGATGGAGGAGAGAATTGGAAAAAAAGTAAAGCTTGTGGGTTGAGATAAGAACAGTTTAATAGAACAGAAAGGAAGAAACTGACAGTGACACTAATAACAACAATAAAGTGACGATAATAATAAAAGGATTGGAATACACGAAACAAGTGATGCACAATGCAGTTGCTCACCACTTGCTAACTGATGCCTGAGCAGCGCTCACCCCCAGGCCCACCCCCAGTTTATGTACTGGGCATGACATCCCATGGTATGGAATACCCCTTTGGCCAGTTTGGGTCAACTGTCCTGGCTGCGTCCCCTCCCAACTTTCCTGTGCCCCCCCAGCCTTCTTGCTGGCTGGGCAGGAGAATCTGAAAAGTCCTTGACTGGGTCTAAACACAACTGAGCAACAACTGAAAACATCAGGGTGTTACCAACATTCTTATACTAAACCCAAAACACAGCGCTGTACCAGCTACTCGGAAGACAAGTAACTATCCCAGCCAAAACTAGGACAGAGAGATTCCTTGAAATGGATTAGAAAACAAATATCAAATAAGTGTACTAGCTATAAACTACATTTAAATTTCTCAAATACTTCTCTGTAGTTCAGTTAGATTTTCTTAAAAAGTGAGGGTTTGGGAGTTTTTTTCTACTTTTTAGGGCAATAATGATAAAAGTTTCTGCATTTAGACAATACTAATTTCTGCATTTCAGAAGAGTATCTGACTCACCCAGAAGACTAGCTATGATTTAATTGTATAATAACTGAATTTGGGACGTACTTTCAAATGAACGAATATGAAGCAACTTCTCCTTCCCTAAACTTGTTTTTTCCTTTACTGGCTTCTACATTTGAAATTTTCAGGCTCTCCAAGAAGATCACCAACAATATTGTGTATTTTCTACCTCGGAATGCGGACATTGACCAGGTGTGTTTCTGGATAACCACACAATTTGTTTCTCTGGTGTGGGTTTTTTTTGTATTAGAGATTTTTGTTAGAATTTTTTTTTTCAAGTAGTTAGATGACTAACAATTCCCCTGAGAGTCTGGTTTAGTTTCCTCTGTGTATTTTCTATGTTAATTACGTCTTGTAGCTTTTTTGCAAAGAAGGGAGCAGCGACATGTTCTCCTCACCTGCAACATGCTGCAGAACTTCCTAGGATTATTTCCTGCTTTTATAAAAGCTGTGTCTGACTTAGAGCAGGCAAGGTCTCAAGCCACACAGCAGCTTGCAGAATTGTTGGTGAGAAACAGGCTGAAATTTGTATGGCCTGAGTATCAGCACACTATGAGCCCATACTGTGCACAGCACCATTTGTATGGCAGGTGATGATTCAGATGCATTTGGCATTTCAGGCTGGTGAAATGTCAAAAGTGGCTTATGAATCTTTGAACAGGGACCTTAATTTTAGGCAGAGTTTCTCTAATTTCAACCTATAACCAGTGCATTTTATCAAGTGTTTCATTCCCATGATGAAGAATGGCCTTACCAGGTTTCTACTCTGCTCATGAGCACTTTTTACTGGATTTATAAATGAGCACAGGCATATACATTTCACTTACATTCCAACAAAAGCATCTAAGAGTACTATCCACAGGCCTTCACCTATATCTACAGAATAGCTCGGCACCTCTATGTGGTTGTGTTAGGTGTCTTTCCACATCTTGGTCCGATTGGCTCTGAATGTTGTTCATGTGCTCTAAGTGTTCCTTGATGTACATCCACGGGTTTGCCTTTACACAAATGGCTGGAGAGTAACTGCTGTTGCTCAAAACCATGGGTGTGTGGTCACAGCTTAGTTGTTAAAAGCATGTGCCCGGAGGCCTGGGTTCAGTTCAGTCGTCCAGGCTATGGGCTACTCTCAGAAGATAGATCAGCTCCTTATGCCTTTCTCTGGAGAGCGTGCCAGTATAAGAAAAAAACCCCTAAAGGTTGATGATCTGAGAGCGGGGAAAGAGAATATGACTCTAGCCCACTGTTGAGAGAAATGTAGTCTTAATCCTGTGTGGGCAGAGCTGTGTCAAACATGACCATCCCAAACACGACCTTAGTGGATACTCTGGTCCGTAGGAGACTGGTTATGGGTTCGGCTGCCATTATCTCTGGCTGTATTTAAGAATGAAGTTTCTGAATTTACTGCCACTACACTTCCAGGGCTGTGAATCTCCAGAAAAAAGATTTATCATTTAAGTTCCTTAATGGTTAGCATTAAATACTCTTGAACCTTTAGTTAAGGTGGTGCAAATTTAGTGGAAAATATGTGGAAAATCTTCTTGCAGTTAGATAGCTAACACAGAACAGGAATCCTGCTGCTGGTGTGAAAGCAGGTGGTAGTTGACCTTGACTTAGCTGTGTCGGAGGACTCGGTGTTCATTGCCTTATTGGTAGACAAGACATCCAGTCTTGTTCCACACGATTTTATTGCAAAAACAGTGCTTATTATGTCTTCAGGCACAGCCTTTTCTGTGTAGAGTTTGTCTTGGAGGGAGAGATGGGGTTCCTTGAATTCCCTTACAAATTCACTGAGTTTAGATGGAAAAGGCGAAACGAACTTCCGTACGTCTGCCTCAAGAGGGAGCAGCGAACCAGTGGAATATGGTTGGTGCATTTACAAGAAAGGTGAAACATTTCCCCTAATTGCATCAAATCTCCTTGTTTACAAGCATGTACTTGTTACAAAATTTGGAATGTATACAGGTCCATTTTTAGGTCAGATCAATCTTTCAAAATATCTTTCTAGTTAAGGAATAATCAGGAATTAGTATACATATATATGTGTGCACATACATAAAAAATATATTGTTTTATTAATAGCGCCTATTCTGTAGCTCATGTGTGATACCCTTTTTGATAGCCGTCTCTTTGCAGCATCTTTACAGCTGAGTCTTTTCTTTCTTTAAGTTTTTTTCAGATCCCTTAAAAAAAAAAAAAAAAAAAAAAAGAGGGGGAGTTGTGGAAACTACCAGTCAGAAGTATATTAATACTGCTTCAGTTCTGGGGGGCTAAACTTGTATTTGGCTGCCAGTGGTGTTTTTGAAAAGCAAAACAAAAAGTTTGACCTACTTAGAACTCCCACAAAGTAGGAAAGAATTAGAAATCACTGTTTCAAATAGGCTTGCATATTTAAATCAAAACGATAGCCCAGCAAAATGAAAACACTTGATAAATACTTGGATAGTTGAAAACTGTTCTTGCCTTCTATGAGAAGAATTAATGGTACCAATTTAAGCTAATATTATTTTTTAAAAAGGGAAAAAAGTGAATATGCATGCATTGGAAAAATTTAGATGAAAATAAATTTCTTCCCCTTGTTCTGCTGTTGATTGACTCTACTGGCAGGAAGGAACCTGCGGTCAGGGAATGCTCAGCCTTCCCCAGCATCCTTCGCCTCCTTGGCTGGCTCATTTCCACCAGATCAAGGGGAAGAAAAGTGATACCTGCAGGAGAGCCTGCATTTAGGTCTTAATACTCCAGCAAAATGTAACAGAGACCTCCACGAGTAACTTGAGAAGCAAGCTTGTTGAGACAGAATGATTAAATGTTGCTTATGAAGTGTTTAGCAAGCTGCGCTGTGCCTCATTGTGCAGACTGGGAAGTGTGTACTCACCTTGGGGGCCAGGACTCATCCCAAGTAGCCCAATCTCTTGCACAGACTGTTTTTTCTCTCAGATAACACCTCTGTATCGTAATATTTGCAGCAAAGGAGGAGGAACCTGGGATTTGTTGCTGTAGGACCTTCTTCCTAATGGTAGGATAGCTTCTTTTCACTCAGCCACGTCAGATACCAAAACATACCCTCCCAAGTGTTTGCGTACTGACGTAGTGGTGCCCTGACTCTGCTTGTAAGCCATATGAGTGCTGCCATTGAGGTATTCTTCTCTCACGGGTGGTCAGAATGGAGTCGGGCTGCGTGATGGTTCCCCCCAATAAACCAATGAGCCTAAAATGTTGGTGACCTGATATGCTGTGAGACGGATGACCACATTAGCGTCTTTAGCAGCCTAGCCAAGTTTGAGAGATGGAGTACTGAGGATTTGGGAGCTTATTACTTAATCCTGACCATGGATGGTTAACTGCTCAGATACTGTATTGTGCCATAGTGATTATCCCAAACTTCTTCACCGTTCTTTGAAGGCAGTCATATTGTACAAATGTACAGATGGTGTTTTAATTCAGAAACAGATTTTTCTCTTTTAGCAAAAAGACGATCTTATACGTATGTCTATTTACCATGGGATTATCTTGAAGCCTTTCTGATTTTTAGCTGCTGGAAATGTTGCATATTTAACATCTTGAGCATACAGAAGTGCAAGTTTTAATTTTGGGTCACATTTTAGTGTATCAAAACAGCAGGATAATTGAGGCCAATTTTCAGATAACATTTCAATCTTTATGACCCTTATAGCAGAGCAGGCAAATCTGTTAGAATAATACTGGTCTACTCTTAAGAGAGAATGTGAGTAACTTTGCTAATTGAAGATGATTCTGAGAGTAAAATGCCTGATTATTATTCAACCTGAGAGCTCTCTTTCTGAGTTAGAAAAGTTTTCGTCTATCCAAGATCCAGCCTGTGAAAAAAGAAAAAACAGCACAGTTTGAGAAAGATTTGCCAGTGTCCAGAAGTTTTTCTGTCTGTGTAGGTGAGTTGAAGCTTAAACATAGATCCCCAGAAGGGATACGGCACTGTGGCTCTGCTCAGAGAGTTATAGCCACCATGTTGTGAAGTCGTATCACAGACCTTATTAAGTTGCTCTGCAGTTTTTGCATTAGCAGGCTTCTTGGTGGTATGGGGTATGGGAAAAGATCTAATTAAAAAAAAAAGAAAAAAGTGTTAAGAACTTTTGAAAAGTGGAATGACTGAAAAAGCAGTCTTCTTCAAAATTTGAGTCTAGTTCATAATCCAATTTTAATACAGTTCCAGTTTCAAAACCAGGAACTAATTTATTGAAAATAATGCCTTTTCCTGTTAGAGTTGCTGTTAAACTTCTGCAAAATGTCGCCTTTTTCAGCCAGCTATTTTTGGCCCTTATAATAGCGTAGAGTAACAGAGGGAGAGGAGCAGTGCTGCTTTTGGGGTAATATATGTCGAATAATAATATTAATCTTTCTTTTAACCATTTTTGAATAGTATTTCTTCATCAAACCATATACAAAGTTTTACACTTCATAAAGTATTGGAGTAAATTCCTAACAAACTTTATGGTTAAGAGAACTGTTAATTGTTGATTGCTGTCCATGTCAACCATAATTCTGTAAACTCGACAGACCAAACAAGATACTTGTGTTTAAAATTATGAGCAGAAAGGCATGACAGGCAAAATACTGTCAGGTTGATGGGGTTTTTTTAGATGGCTGCAGATACTGAGCAGTAAGTTATCTGCAGGAGGAGTTTTTCCATGTCCTTAAAACTTTAGAGAGCACCTCAAGGTTTTTGAACTTAAGCCTGTGCAAAGGAAAATCCGATTCTGCCTTTTAACTTTCAGTCAAGGCTTTCTTTTTCGAACATTAGTCAAGACTGTAGCACTGCAGCCTACATTCTCCGCGAACATGTCACTCTGATGGATGAAAGTTTTCAAAACTTTCTGCCGCCTTTGAACCTTGCTGAGCAGGGGAGCCGACCCAGCTTTTAAGGAGCACGGGTCTGCTGGAGGCGCGCAGGACAGCGGGTGTACGGCTTGGGGGTGCAACAGCAGCGGCATTGGCAGGATGTGCTGCGTGAAAGCAGCTGCGTGATGGACATCGTGCGACATTTCACAAATGTGTGGGAGATCCGGTGGGAAGTGATAAATGCTGTGCACTAGCAAGGTGTTCAGAGGCATATGCTCTTCTGTCTATATTGTTTATGGTATTCTACCATGTGATTCCTGCTGGTTGACTGGAACTCTATAAACTGGGATTGTAATGCAAATTGGCAGCCTCTCTGCACTTAAACTAGCTAGTCATTTATTTGTTACCAGCCAGTTGTAGTTCCATCCATCATGAGCTGACCTACCAGCAGTTTGCTTGGTGTTGTATAGGTTTGTAACTCAGTCCCCACTAGGAAGATATTATGGGCTGCATTTATTCACTCAAGATACTGTGTTTCTAAAAACTGAAGCAGGGTGAGAGGCAGGGAAAGGTTTACGTTAGTCTTTATGCACTGTTGATAATTTTTTTTTTAACCAGTCACTTTGCAGACCTCTTCCTGCATTGAAAACTTTGTGTGCATCTTTACTATTTGAACATTTGATGACTGGTGTAAAACTTTATAAATTGAGTAGATTCCTGGGTTTGGGGTTTTTTTTTAGTTTTGGAGGCAGGTGCCTGGTTTTTTGTTGTTTGTGATAGCTACGCCTAATTTAGAGAAACTTCACTGTTGTTGGAGCTTTTGCTGTCCTAAACATTGTTGTCTCAGACCTGGCTTATATTCCAGATACTGCCAGAAGATATGAATTGCCTTTTGTTCCCTGTCTAGAGTGTAGAGTGATTCCCTGAGCCCAGAATTAAGCAAAGTGCTTGTGACCCTGACAGTCATAGAAAGAATACACATCATGCAGGTACTTGAGTTTTTTTTCTTGCCTTTGTTCCCATATCATCTTTCTCGTCCGTTTTGTGACACTCTAGAGTTAGACACTGAAGCCTTGTTCTGTCTGCAAGTCTAGTGCCTGGATGGGGAGATGTTTGCTGTGGTTCTGTTTTTGAAAGTCCAGTTGTTACAAATAACTGGTCAATGAAGGGAGTCTAAAGATGGGTAAAATTTATTTATTTATTTATCTTAATTCTATCTGGTGTCATTCAGAGAAGGGAAAATCATACCAGAGAGATCAGTTTAATAAAAGAATATATGGTAACCTCTGTGAATTAAGAAATTTGATGGGAAGCTGACTAGTAAAACTACCACTGGCGCCATTCATGTAGCTATGATTTTAGACTGGAGACCTAGCCAAATGGGACCTGCCAAGCGACATCATGTTTATTTAGGAGTAAATATAACAATGAGCAAAGCAAGGAGTGAGAGGCCAGGAGATGAACTCAAATCAAGATTAATTTGGTTGTATTTTTAAGATGCCTTGGGTATTAGGGCAGTTGGCAGGTAAAGGACTATGGGTTGATGTGTTTTGCAGGCTGATCATTTCTAAGTGAACGTAATTGCGTGCACTTCAGCTATGACTATCATGTTAATAACGGCAACTTTTAAGCAGCCTACTTTAAACTCACATCTGTTCTCTGTCCTTGATAAAAGAGAAAGCCAGAAGTTACCCCCAGTATACACCAAGCCCGAGTGGCACTTCTGGACTTCGGTCTTCCTAAAGCTTGTAGCATTTGAATACTGAATTGTAGTTTGCCCACCTCAAGTTTAAAAAAAATAAAAAACCTCTGGCCTGTCAAAGGGTGGCAGCACCACCGTGGCAGTGGCATAATTCACCTGCAGACCTGTACATTTTGAAAAATGCTGCCTGAGAGCATTTTGTTTTACTATTTTCGGTGTAAAGAATACCATTGCCTTTTTTTTAAAGTAGGTTGGAATATTTTCCCCCCAGCCTTTAGGTTGGGGTGGGGGGGGCAGGGAGTGGTGTGTGTTCCTCTTTTTACTGGTGTTCTAGAAAATGAAATGAATCACAGTGTCCGTGAGTGACTGCCTATTAAGCTAAAAAGCTTATATTTCTCGTACCTTAGAAAAGTTTCTTGGAGGAGGGAAAAAATGACGGTAGAGCTTTTTATCCACAGTAACTGTAGTTGGTGGCTGGAACAGATAGGAAGTTACTAAAGGAATTTCAGTATGATTAAAAAAAACCCTGCAAGGCCAGCAGGAAAACCTTTGAGTTCAGAATACTCCTGAACAGTATAAAGCAAGTTTGCACCTTAAGCAACTTGTGCTCCTGAAGTAATCTTTCACGTTTGTTACCCTTTTCATATTTCTTTTCCGATGTCTCCTATTTTAAACTTGAGACTAAACCTGCTGGCTACTTTTTTAATGCGCTGTGGCTGTAGCTGTGGGCTATTTCCATCAGCAGTCGCCGAACAGAAGGATGAAGCGTCCAGGTGAGAGGGATGCAGGGAGGCGTTAACTGAAGCTGCATCCTTTGCCTCTGCCTGGGGAGGCGTGTGGCATGTGCAGAATTACCCAGCACAGCAGAAGAGGCAATATCTGCCTCCCTGAGTATGTGGGTTTGGGCTAAAGAACAAACCAGGATCAGGAGAGCTGCCAGCAGGGAATCGTTGTATTTGGACAGCAAAAATGCAAAATAAACAAATTTTGGACTATTCCAAATTTTAAAAGAAATTAAGAAGCCCTTCTGTACTCACTGTTGTAGTTGACTGCAAAAACAGGAGATGCGTGTTGGTATTTCTAAAAATAGGTGAGCACCTTTTTTTTTTTTTTTTCTCTCAAAGCATCGTTCCTCAGTCTGCTGTTATTTTTAGAGGGCGTCCCTCCGCCAAGCTGGCACTTTCCTGAAGCTTGGTGTGTGGCAGCTTTCCCTCGTTAGGCCGTCAGGGTTGACTGAGCCCTTCCGAAGAAAACTTGGCAACTCCTATGTAATTAAATTTGCAACCTCCAGCAATTTACAAATAAGCATCGTCACGGAGGATTTGCGTTTCTCTCCCCTGAATATTATCGGGGAGGGTTGAGGAGTGTGTGGTGCCGGATCCGTCCCTGCACAGCTTACGCCCATGTGCTTTTTTTTATTTTTGTCACCTTTGGGTTTATCAAATACTTTCAGTGGTCGTTTGAAATTAGTCTTAGTTATCCTGGATTTAACACTTGGAGACTAGACACAGTGTGTGTAACTTCGGGGGTGTCCTTCAGTGGATGCCACCCCGCAGCAGAAGAGCAGCAGTTGCTTGTGTTACCGATGAAGTATTTTGCTTTACTTGGTCTTCTAAGAGAAAGATTTAGTAAACAGTTGTGTTTATTATGAATGTGTTAGTCATACTTAGATATGCTAGTGACACAAACTGTGGCCTGAAAGTGGGAGTACGTAACCCCGAGACAATAATTTCAGTATTCTTGTATTAAGTTGAGTAATCCAATTAATATTTTAGAATATTTAAACAACATAAGCTATAAAGTGCAAAGCCTCTAATGCTTTTTGGAAGGGACGTTCCAGCTTTTGTTTGTAATAAATTAGAAGTACAAACTTAATGTCTTCCTAGAAAAAAAAATGTGGATCGTCTCATAATGTTAACTGCTTTTAGGATTTCAAGTAAGAAAAGATAAGTTGTGAAATTAACATTCCTGATGGCTTGCCAATTTCAGATTCTTGCGCTATTTATAAGTCAGCCAGCTTCTGCTTTTTTACTTAAGTGGCAGGTTCCTCTTTGACAAGAACGTGGAGATTTTTTTTCCTATTACCATTAAATTGAAAGATAAGAAACTGCTCACACTTTTGTTTTTGTCTGCAGAAACAAAAAAAAAATGAAAGGAAAAAAAAAAAAACCGAACAGAAAAGTAAATGCTTGATTTAGATAAGTTTGATAATTTTCTGGGCAAGTCAATAAAGGTTCAAAGTATAATTTAGATTAATCTGTTATTTCCTCTTGATAGTAGGCTGTTTTTTTACTTACAGTAAAATAGAGGAAGTTCAACATGTTTATATTTAAACCTGTGCTACAGGGTCAAGTCTCAAAGGAGTTTAGAAGTGTTAATAATGCAACCTGAACTTTTAAGTTTCAGCTGCTAACATCACGGGCTTCTTGGTTTAAAGACAGTTAAGATCTACTGCAGGCTTGTAGACCTTGACCACTTTATGTCTGCCTGGGAGGTTTCCCTGTGTAGGGAACTATAGAAATAGTTTTCCTGCAGCAGGCAGGGAAAACAGCAGCGTGGAGCAGAAATGGCTGTGGAGCAGGGACCCCCACTGCAGCACAGGTCCTCAGGGTCCACGATGGGGTGGGAAGAAAGGCGGTCAGAGCTTGGTTTTGGTGTTCTTCTCTTCCATCCTTCTGTCTGTGCAGTCTGTCCTGGTGAGAAATTGTTAGCCTGGGTGGCTGTCGTCTCTCAAAGGGATCGTACTAGGCATCCTGAGTAGGAACGGGAGGGGAGAGAGTATTGCACGCTCCAGTCCAAAGTGCAAAGTCCGCTGCAAAATGTTGTCTGTCTGTAATCATTAAGCATTAAAGGTGTGCAGCGGGCTCAGTCAACAGAGCGTGAACAGTGAAATTCTCACTCCACTGATCATAAACACGCGAGCTGGGACCAGCGCTGCCTGACGGGCTCTCCCTGCCTGCAGTTACCCAGCTGCCCGCAGCCGTGCCCTCAACGCTGCCTGAGACTCCAGTGCACACAACAGCATTTTTTTTGGTTGCAATAGCAACAACAAAAACCTGTAACTTTTTTGTGAGCTTCTCTGCATGTTTGAGGTTTTGGGGTTGTTTTTGTTTGGGTTGTTCCCTTCCCCTCCAGCCTCCACTTTTCAGTGCAACCTTTATGCTTCCTGATTCCAGGATTTGGTTTTACTCTTTCCTCCCAAACTTGGGATTTTGTCACCTTCAAAGCACAGTTTACAGCTTGCTTTTTACTGCAACCGAGTGTTTCAAATGCCAAGTACCCTGCAAAACAGAGTCTAGCATCTCTCACCTCAGCACAGCGTATGCAACAATGACTGTATATCTCTAGTTCTGAAGTCCTCTTATTTTCATAGCTTTGGGTGAGTGGAATTTTTTAGTCACAAGAAAGCCACAAACCACTTCTGTGAGTACAAGGAGACACTGAGAGAGGACCAGAGGCATTAGGTGACAAGGAATATTGTCACTAGTATTAACAGAGCCAAAGATGTGTTTTATGTGATATTTCATGTGAATAAAAGCATTGGGGGTTTGCCTCTTTTCCTGTGCATTGATTGATTTGCTTGTTCTTTGTTTTTCAGGTGGCTTCCTTAGCAGGGCCAGGAGGAAAAGTTGAAATAGAACAAAATTTTCTCAATAACAAACTGAAGACAATAACAGCTTATTTTGGTGATCTAATAAGGCATGACATCTCCTGAACTCTGTGTGGGTTCTTCCAAACCCAACCTCCCTGACTGCTGCTTTGCTTAAGCTTTTGTACAGCTGGCTGCTCAAAAATGACTTAAAGCCATTTTCCGCTTTAATTTCTGATTACAGAAGTTTGTTCTGTTTATTGCCACTGTCAATAAATGTTTTATAATAATTTTGACAAAATTATAAACGTAGAGGAGCTGTGAATGGAGGAAAAAAGATCTTTATAAAATGCACTCTTGCAAGGTTCAAGTCAAGAACTACTGTCTGTGCTTGAGAAGCAAAAGCACCTGAACGTCGGGTGGAACTAGAAGTTCAGATACATCACCAGAGGTTAACTGCAGTTCACCTCTCTGGCTCCGTGCTCGCTGCAGAACTTTTTCAGCTTTTGTTTGTGGGATGAATGTCCGCACATTTCTTACAGCGAGTACTCTGGCTTGTTGTGGCACAGGGGGAGAGTGGGGCACGTTTGTGGCTGGCCGCAGGACTCTAACCCTTGGTTTTTGTTATTGATTTTACTTTTTTCTTCCTTACCAGCCCTCTTTCTTGCAAAGATACTTTGAAGAAACCTGACTGGAGGTTTGTCTCAGTAACCAGAGAAGCATGTGTCCCTTCTCTTTTTGAGGCCTTTTGGATCCTTGCACAGGTTTCAGGGAGGGCAGAGGGACCCCAGCTCCCCCTGGTGAGGGCTCTCGGCTCCCGCTCGGAGCTTGCGGGGGAAGACTGGCTTTTGGGCACTTCTGCAAGCAGAAATGGAGGCAGGCGAGAAGCATCTAGGGCATGGATATGGCACTTTTGCTGAAATGCATTTACAGTAAGTACTTAAGATAATTTTGAGCCTGTTTTTAAGGTAAGAGTGTAGGAATGTAGTTTCTAAGACAATAAATTAGTGCTGCTTTTCCTCTGCTTGGAGTGCAGCAGCACGCTGAAGGCAGCAGAGACTAAGCACTAAACCATGCGTTAGTGCTGACAAACAAAACTCTATAGAATAGCTGTGTAGAATAACCAAATAAGAGGATGGGTTTTTTTCTCCATAAGGAATGAAATCCAACTCTTCAAATCAGTTAGGAGACCAAAGTGTTTGTGTGTGTATGGGATGTTAAAAAACACATACACGATCTGACTCGGTGCAAGTTCACAGTGCAGTAGAATAGCACTTGGGAAATAATTTCTTTCTAGCTTTACTGTCCATCCAGTACCAGATGAGTGCTGATGACTGTTAATGACCGTTATATCCGTGCTTCATGTACGGTATTTTAGATTACTTTGAAGATAATTTGACTAATTTGCATCACTGCATTTTGCCACTGTACTACTGCGAGGAAGAAGCGCTGTGATAGTGCCAGCCTCTGAGTCAGTATTTTAAGGGAATTGTAAAGGAAAGAAATCACCTGCTCTTCAGTATTCCTTAGAATTTTGCTACTAGGAGACAGGGGAGGTTGGCAAGAGTGCTAGTATTAGAGGAGTTCCAAACCTGCTGTAGCAGTGGCATGTGAATGTAATGATGCTGTTAAATTTTCACTACAAGCTACAAAAAAAACCCAAGAGAGAGTCGTGAGGCCAAATGAAGAGTAATTTATGCTGTGTATGTCACAGTACTCTACACTAAAATTTGACTATATTGGGCTTATTGCTGCTTACAGAAATACTGGTGTCTTATTCTTTAGTCCTCTTTTCCTCCCTGAAGTTAAGGAGTAGCTTTAGAAGCATTTTGAGATCTCGCTGATGCTGCTTCTGTGAAAGGAAGCTCTATGGGGGAAATACCAGTGAATTTACTTTTACCTTCAGGCAAGTAGTCGGATTTTGTTCTGTGCGCAGAATGCAAAATGTGGAAGCTGAAATATGACATGAAAGTTAAAACATTTACTGTTTTAATGTTTGTTTCCAATATAATGAACTTACTGGTAAAAAGGAACAATTTATCAAAGGTCTCTGCTGAGCTTCACAAGCACATGAAGCACCAAAAGCAGAAGAATATCCTTGTTCATGGCTGTTCCTCTCTGTAACCACTAAGTACAAAAGGTCTTCTTTTAATTTTTTTTTTTTTTTTTAAATACAACTTGAAGTCAGAATACACTCTGCTGGGTTGTGATACATGTTTGCCCTCAGCTTCCCACTCGGACAGAACAGGTGAAGTTCCCCAGGACTGTGAGTAAGTCAATCTGTTAAGCCTAAAATACATCTACAAGTATTTTTACTTTGTTTTTAGTAATTTCAACGAACGGACACTTCATGGAGGACAGCTTCATTCGTGATATGAGTTTCTGTAAGATGTTACTCTGCTTTATATTGTAGAAAAAAAGTTAACATGGGCTGAGACACAGTTAAATTTCCAGACATCTCATGCCCAGAGTTTTAATATCTTTTTGGGATTCGAGTAGTATTTTGTATATGATACGTTAGGTACAAAGGAGTTACGTTGCTACTGTAAAGTAAATACTCATAAAGGTTTGGTCTTTTACCAATTTCAAGCCACAAAATAAGCTGTAGGAAAAAATGCAGATTTTTTTTTTTTTTGGAAGTTAACTAATATTTGGACTAATTACAATAAATACATACTGTTTTACACTTTCCACTGTGCTCTTGAGCAGCTAATCAGGTTTATCTTAGTTAAATCCAGTATTAAACCAAGCCCATCAGTTTCTTTTTCTGGTGCATGGTATGCAGAGAAGCGATGGAACATGCAGTTAAAACAAGCGTGTTACAAGGCTGAAGCCCAATTGCAGGTTCAAGGGGACCAGAGCAGAGCATCAGCGGGGCTGAGCAACCGTCTCTTCATGGTAGGACAGTTAGCGTTGTGCCCTTCTTTGAAGGAGGGCCCGTTAGTGTTATGGTAAAAAATCACTGTTCCATGAAGTTCTAATGTACGGTTTTAGAAAATCTTCCCCAAGTGTAGTCGTTCTGAAATAACATCTGGGTCTATATGTGCAACTCGGGGGTTACATAAACAAATTAATGTTACACCACAGTGACCGTGGTAACATTTAGAAGAGGGAAACCCCATAAATAGCAGAAGGAAAAAATTACTTGCAGTAACTCATTGAACGAATCAGTAGAAAATTGGGTCATTTTCACTTGGTTTACTCTCTGCTTTCATACGCCTCATACTCACTGTTTGCTTTATCTGTCCTCCCCTCACACGTAAATCTCTGCACCTCCAAACACCAAGGAAGAAGGGTAATCCTAGCATGCAGTGTAAACTAATTTACCATTGCTAGTACAGCCTTTCCAACACAGGGATGTTAGTATTCCTGCCACTGGAATATCTTGGTGTGGTCCAGAGCGCTTAAAAAAAAGTAGTTTTTCAATGGCGAGGAAGTCCTAGATTTCTGTATAAACACAGAACAGAGATATTTTTGCAAGTGTGTGGTGCAGTGGCGAAGGACCAAATGCTCTAAAACCAGGGAGAAATCAATTCAGACCCTCTCCTGTTTCAGCTGTCAGACGGTGAAGCCGTCAAGTGGTCCAGCCTGCTCCATCAGGGCAGAGTATTATCCGTATACACACTCTGGGGAAGTACTTGTACGAGTGATGCTGTGTTGATTTGGTTAAATCCCCCAAACACCCAAAATAATTCAAACTGGGGGGAAAAAAAAAAAAAGCTGCTTGTTTTGTTAGAGGCTGCAGAAGTCATCGCTAGCTGAAAGGAAGCAACAGGAATGGCTAAAACCAGCTGGAGTGATTGAATCTAGTGAGGCTGGAGATTGACCCAAGCGGTGAAAATCCTAGCTGCAGCCGTGCAGGGAGGAGGCAGGAGGAAAGGCTGAGTCTGCACACAGGGCTTGTCCGCCTCCGGGTTTGGTTTCCACTTCTGCTCCGCAGGGTCCTGTGGTGTCTCTTACAGCTGCCCGAGGCGCTGGTAGTGCCTGGGGGATGCCCGGGGCAGAGATGGGGAGGGCAGCAGCCTGCCGGGGAGCCCTGGCAGCGGCTGGGCTCGGCTCAAGGGTTTCCCTGCACGGGGGAATCCCCCGGCCGGGCTGCGCCCACAGCTCTGCAAAACACCCTCCGCAATGTCCCTGCAACCTGAAAGTCAGCCTGGAGTTCTGCATACGGAGACACAAGGATCGGGGTCTTTTTAGCACGTGTCACGACAGGGGTATCTGGGTGTCGGGGAGCACGGTTTTGCCGTCGGCCCCTTGTGTACCCTTCTTCAAGTCTCATGCAAATGCGTTGTCTGAGCTCTTCCTTTTGGCACGTCCCTGAGGTCTTGGCCTGTCACCTCATGATGTTCCAAAACCGGAGCGAGTTTCAAAATGCTTCCTAGCAGCACGGGCTTCACTGAAAACCCAAAACGTCGCTCTGGGTTCTGAGAGTGCTGAGGAAAAAAAAGTGCTGTTGGAGGCAGTCTGGGTTTGATGCCTGACAGCATGATCCTTCCTGTCTCTCTCTGTGGTGCAACTCATTTTCTTCCTTTTTCTCAAGGCTGCGCTGCAACCTTCTTGTGAAACCCCTGTGGTTTATTAGAGGAGTGCAATGGCATCACAGAGCTTTTAGCACTGCATAAACACGAGTAAAGAGGCTCTTAGTGCGCCCTTGGTGTCTTGGGAGTAATGAAACACATTTTCCCGATCTTTATCCTAAAAATGTGGCCAAAGCATGGACATCAGTTATTGCACAGTTATTGCAGGTTGATGCTGGTTGAGTAAATATATTTATCTTACCAGTGCGCTGCTGCCTAGAGCTCTGGGGGTTCTTCACATTGTCACAGTGTCAGACACAGCAATGGTGACAGTGGCAAGAGCTTTAGTGAAAGGCGGTATTATGATCTGACAGCAAAACCTGTACTAAGGTATTCATTAAATTGTTGCAGGCGCTGGGACAGCCTATGATTATGTCAAACAGGGGAGCAAATTGTATGCTCTGCTTTCCTGGTATGCATGAACTTAATCTGAAACTCTGCCGAGGAAGGTTGAACACGGACAGCTTTGCTCACGAGAACTCCAAACTGGCAGAGCCCATCGCCCCAGAGGGTGGCTCGGGGTGGGGGGGGACTGCCCATGCCAAGTGTCCGTGCCGGTGCGGGAATGATTTCTGTGGATAAGCTGGGCTTATCCAAGGGCTTCCCTTGGACATCAGAGCATTTGGATGTTCCCGGCAGACGCAATGTTATCTGCAGCTCAGGCTCAGACCTGTACTTGTGGAAAGCGAGGATCCCCAAACGGGAAGCTGGAGTTCCCCAGGAAGCGGCTGTGCGGGGAGCCCAGGGCTGCACCTCCTGCTGTGGGAGAAACCACGCTCCGGGAAGTGCTTTTAGCGCTGGGTTTTGACACCTAAAAGACCAGGTGTCCCAAGAAACGTGAGTCTCGTGGAGGTTCTTCACCTAATACAGAAATTACCATTAACCCTGTCTAGAAGAGGTGCTGTAGAGTCAGGTTTGAGAACAACCTTTGTGGTCATGTAAGGTGGAGCGGGACGTCTTCTAAAAGCAAGGGCTCCTGATGGCTGAGGAACCAGCTGAGTACTGGGAGCAGGACAGATCCCAGGACCAACGGAGCCGTGTTCAGGCTGCAGAGCTGAATGCCATGGTGCCTGGATTGTAGCTTCTGCAAGAGACACTGTTTGTGTCCACTTTTGCTGCTTGCTGCCAAGTTTTGTGACTTCACTGGCAGTCTTTCGATTTTTTTTCTGCAGCTTGTAAAGGGCATTGTCTGGAAAAAGAACGAGCTTTCATCCAAAAATAAATCTCTAGTCCTTGCAGTTCAAACAAACAAACAAACAAAAACAGCGTACACAAAAACAAGACCTGGATGCATTATAATAGTTCTGAAATCAGATAAGAATGTCCGAAATGTAACTATTTTGCAATTGCTTTGTAGGCAGGTCCACCTCGTGTTCTGGCCTGAGGCACAGAAATGGAGAGAAGCTGATGTGATTTTTCAGCATGTGTGATTCACTGTGCTGCTCGTCTCTGCTGCTGCTGCTCTGATTTATCAGCTTTGTTTAAAGAACTGGGGGCATTTATTATAAGTTAAAGTAGGAAACAGTCTGACTTCTTGCACGTTTATTTTCTCTGTTAATGAGAAGAATGACCTAATCCAAAATTCTTGTCACTTGTTATAAAAATTCGAAGTGGAGAAATCAATTCATCTCTTTGCAAGTAGAAAACCAGTTCACAAAGGAATGCGGAGGCTGCAGAATCAAGGTCTTCCAAGAATAAATACAATTTGGCAAAATTAACAATGTCCAGTTCGCTAAAAAATAAGCTATGCCAGTGCAGAAGACTCGAAAAACCCTAGAAGATTCATAATCTCAACTTTGCCCAGAGGAGGAACCAGCAACAACCAGCTGCTTGACAGCTATGAACCATGAGAGAAGTAAACCTGAGTATTTGGCCAGCTCAGAGCATGTGGACAGACATGATAAGTGGTGGGGATTAGGAACCTGGGAAATCTGCCAGAAGAAATTCCAAGGAGCAGTGGGCCTCAGCTTGGAAGTCAACTGCTTGGGTGAGAAATAAAAAGAGCCAGAATTCATAGAGCACAGTTTATTGGTATTCATTTGTGGTGGGTTGACCCTGGCTGGACATCAGGTGCCCACCAAAGCTGCTCTATCACTCCCCTCCTCAGCTGGACAGGGGAGAGAAAATATGACAAAAGGCTCGTGGGTCGAGATAAGGACAGGGAGAGATCA
>JAVKLA010000027.1:11756810-11775225 GCA_034782735.1 Sagittarius serpentarius
TGCCTCACCGGGGTCTTCCCCACGGGCCGCAGGGGAATCTCTGCTCCGGCGCCTGGAGCACCTCCTGCCCCTCCTGCACTGACCTGGGGGTCTGAGGAGGTGTTTCTCTCACCTGTTCTCACTCCTCTCTCTGGCTGCAGTCTCTGTGCCGCTGCAACTTTTTTCCCTTCTTAAATCTGTTACACCAGAGGTGCTACCACCGTCACTGATGGGCTGGGCCTTGGCCAGCAGCGGGTCCATCTTGGAGCCGGCTGGCATTGGCTCTGTCAGACATAGGGAAAGCTTCCAGCAGCTTCTCACAGAAGCCACTCCCATAGCCCCCCCACTACCAAAACCTTGCAATGCAAACCCAATATACTGGTCTTGCAGAAAGTTCATGAGTTTTAAGAGAGAAAAAGCAGATCATCGTGCGGGTGTTTGAGGGAATGCCTGGGAGGAGATCTGGATTACTGCACAGGTTTAATGATGCTAAAGATGCTGCTGCCTTGCACAGCAGGACCATCGTGAGCAAAGAGGAATGGCAAAATCCATGACAATTTGCAGTAACTTCGATAAAGCAGTGTTATTATAGAATCACAGAATGGTTTGGGTTGGAAGGGACCTTAAAGATCATCTCGTTCCAACCCCCCCTGCCATGGGCAGGGACACCTTCCCCTAGACCAGGTTGCTCTAAGCCCCATCCAACCTGGCCTGGAACACTTCCAGGGATGGGGCATCCACGGCTTCTCTGAGCAACCTGTTCTTGTGCCTCAGCACCCTCACAGCAAAGAACTTCTTCCTTACATCTAATCTGAACCTCCTCTCCTTCAGTTTAAAGCCATTCCCCTTTGTCCTGTCTCTAAGAAAAGATCAATTTCCTGCTGGAGTCCAGGTTGTGTTAAGCAAACACTGCCTCTTCTCTTCGTCTGCAATATGTTTTGTATTGCCTTTCAGGCCATGCAGTGAATTTTATTTTTCATTTACATGAGAAGAGCGATCAGATGACCTTGGTGACAGGTATCAAGTCATGTTTTTGAGACTGCACGCCGAGCAGCAATGCTAGGCTCCCTACCAGCAGTATCATTTTCCACAGCTTATCGCAGAGGTAGTAAATGCACAGCTGCTCTGTGCTGGCCACAGCAGGACTCCCAAGCACAGCAGCACACCAGGCAAACTGCATTTTAAAGAAAAATACCACAGATGCTTCAGCTGGTAGGCCTGGAGACAGCTGTCCTGTGCTGGGGGTAAAGAAAAACTGGCCAGTGTGACCCCAGTGGGCAGCAGGGTGGTACCAGGTACCCTCTTCACAGCATCTGAAACACTTCAAGCTCCCATGGGTCTCTGAAAAGAGCTAGGGGCAGTGCAAGGCAGTGCAACCGGCCACCAGCCCCCATCTATGTGGGCTAGCACCTGCGCTGTCCCGTTCTGGTTAGTTTTTCATTAAAAACAGGTCAAAATGAGTCAGTGGCCTGAGGCAGTGACACTTAGCTGCTAAGGTGTAGTAACTGTTAGTTTTCTGGTCGTCAGAGAAAATGGCGGTGCCGCAGTTTGCTGCTTGCACTATAAAATGTATTTGCTGAGACCATTGGGGGTTAACACAAAGAGCTGTGAATAAACAATGTATGTAAGAGTATACAGTAGAAGTTCTGAAGTCATGACTTCTTGCTGATGCCTGGTTATTCTACCTGAATGCTTACTTCGTACCACGGATGGCGTGAGCCCCAAATCTCTTCCTTGTAGCCGAGGAGAGATTCTCAGTTTTCTTTCTGTCATATTGCCTTCCTACCAGGGCAACCCAGGTTCCGATCCCAAAATCAGTGTCCAGCTGTGCAGGAGAGGTTACTACAGCTAGGTCCACATAAGCAAGTCATGCAGCAGCCTGGGCAGGGAGCTACAGAGGAAAACAGCCAGCGCAGAGGCCCCGTGCAGCACACATCACTGGGATTTTATCACAGACCAGCTCTAATCCAGTCCCGTGGGCTGAGCACGCATCGGTGGTTGGAGCGGTCTTCTGGCTAAGTTTCCCCCGGCAGGAGCCCAGCTTGCGCGCTCCAGGACTATGCTGCAATGTGAGCCACAGTAACAGGGGCAACCACAAAATTAATTGTAAAAATGTGTTATTGATCCAAATTAAACTACCAGTCTAGAGATACCTAGGAATAACGGCTGCCTTACCCAGGGACTGAACCCCATCTCAGCATCCCGATGCTCTCTAGCTGGAAGAACTGGAGGGCCAACTGGAGCTAAAAAAAAAAAAATCAAATCACTGCTAGCCATCTGTGCTGCTTCTCCTTATTTCTACTTCTGTCTGTCTCTACAGACAGCAACTGAACACTTCTACTTTGCATGTCAATATAATTTCACTTTGCCTTCACTTAAAATTCACTTCAGTTTGAGCTGAGTGATTTCAGACTGGCTGGCAAACTACCAGTATCTCATGCTCTCGGGAACAGCAGTCCCAGATGGGCCTGTGAAGGCAGTGCCCACCAGCTGCCGGCGGGGTCCCTGTGAATACGGGGCACACAGGGCTGCTCCCGCTCCGAGCCGTGAGGGCTGGTTTGAGGCAGCAAAAGGCAGTGGGGAACTGGAGTGTCGCTGGCATAGCACAGCTCAGGGAACACCCAAATCCTGGCTGGCTCTCCAAAATTATCACTCTTTCCCTTCCATGGCACTCTGTATGGACTAAAACTGTATGTCACCTCACGTGAGAGCTGCAGACCTGCACCACCCTTACAGGTGTTGGCTCAGAGAATAATTTAATAATAAATATTATTCTGTTAATTATATATCTACTGTGGGGTTTCCTAAAATATCAGATGCTGCTTTGTAAACGCCGCAGTTATCTAGACAGGGTTATCTTCAGCACTACCTCCACTTCTTTCCCACTCCTCTCGATCTTGTGAGCCACGGAGTGCGGACGGACGCTGTCCGTCCTTGTGCCTGCGGGTGCTCGGGACAGTGCAGTTCCGGAGCTGCAAGGCAGAAGTGGAGCTGCTGGGTGTAACTCAGAAAAGAAATGATGCAACTCGGTCTCAGAAATTAATGAAGTAGTAGCAAGTAGGGCAAGATTGTTTTGAAACAAGCATGAATTATTATTGTATACTAGGCTGATTATGCATCCAGGTTGAGATGTACAGAATGGGTGGGCTACGCTATAGCTGGGAGAAGCCAGGCACACAGCCAGCCCCACACAATGTGTGTGTTTGTGCGGCTGGTGGCAAGCAAATCCGTCACCCTCTTCGGAGAGTACTGTAAATGTGAGCGGGGTCTGCCAGTTGGCAGACGTCCGGAAAGACACAAGGAGAGAGCAAAAGCGTAACCGCATTGTGCGTGGCAGTAAGCACCCTGCGTCTGTCCGCAGATGGAAGCTTGCGAATCACAGCCCTGGTGCGAGCTCACGGGAAAAGGCTGACAAAGTCAGACCCCCCCAATTCCCCAGCCTCCTCTACGTAACTGAAAAATCAGGACGAGGGTCCAGATCGACCTCGCCTTCTAAGGTTGCACAAATCCGGAGGAGGCGGCAAGCCTGGGAGAGGCTGAGCTGCTCTTGGCGCGGGGCACACGGAAGGGCTGTAGGAAGGCAAACTGACTTCCAGTGCTCTCGCAGCTCATTAGCTCTGGGGCTAATTAGAGACTGGATCATCCTGTCGGTTATATCAGAATAAAATTTGAAAATCAGAAAGCACAAGGAATGCATGTGTGTTCCTTCTTCCTCCTCCCGCTTCCTTTGCTTGTCACTCTCCATGGGGCAGCCACAAGATAAGGTATCCTAGAGCTGCTGAATGCCAATGTGGAGTACGGAAGGGGAATTTTTATGTAGCTGTTTTCTCAGTTGCATTATGCTACTACTTCCAAAAACTGGATTCCATGAAATGAGGACCAGAACGGCTGGAAGAAAAGAAACCTTATTTCCCTCCCTCCCCCCCGCACCCCCGCCCCGCCACTGCATCTAGTCTGTGTTTGACTGTTTCCTGCTTCTTTGCAAAACTTTTTGCCTTTTTTCCCTTTCAAGGCAACCTGAAGAAACAGATAGCAACACGGGACTGCTGCCCATGTCCTCCTCCCTCCCCTCCCTTGTCTTGACTCAGGAGACATGTGGGCAAGGACAAGCTGCAGCTCCCTGGGGAGCGAGTGTTCACCTGAGACTTCTGGCTCAAGCCACAAGCCTCTGTGCAACATGCTTTCTGAATCGCTCCTCTGTGTGATAAACAGGGCCAGTCTTTTAGCTTCTGGTGTCTTTAAGTTTTGTTCTTAGCCCCTATGAGACCAAATAAGAGAAGCCTGAGACCCCTGTCCGAGTCCAAGTGAAAACAGGTAGCTCAGAAAAGTTAATGTGACTTACAGCGATGGACAAACCGGTATGTGTTTTTGAAGCCAGCTACTGGTATGGTTTTTTGAGTTCCACCTTACTCCAGTAACAAAAAGACCTAGCAGAAACACCACAATTTGGGTCTTGGGCTGTGACATATTTTAACATCTTCTGTGCAGCACCTTTTTAGACCACGTTGGGGTGTGTGTATTTGTCAAGGAATGGCAGAAGGGTGCTTTGTAAATATAGGCTCTTCCACACTGCTGTGGTATAATGGGTTGTTAGTGACTTGTCAGTTCATGTTTTCAATTACTGTTATTACTATTATTTTAAAACTGTGGGTGTTTCTAAAATTGCTTTATATCAGATAATAAGTATACTCATTCTTCAGTTTCAGTAATGAGCATTCTGAGTTTGATTCTGCCACCTCAGTTGCTCCAAGATCTGGGACTGGTTACCACATACACAAAGCTCCTAGCTCTTTTCCATAAATAGATTACAACCTCACAGTTTTAACTCTTGACGTCCCAAAGACCATCCTTCCTGCTTCTGTCTTTTCTGTGGCTCGTTCCTGTTGCTCCTTCAGAGTTTCTCTCCCACCAAACGATATATCTTGCAAAGGAGTGCCTCTTTTTGACCAAAATAAAAGCACAGTCCCTAAGCAATTCCCAGTCCCTTGGCATGTTGCTGTAGAGCACATTTACTCGAAGCGTCCCTAACGAACAGCTTCCGTGTTAGCCTCTCCTGGGCCGCTCTTACGGTTCCTACCAGTTGTGCACGCATTCCCCAGCCCCAGGAGGGGACACTTCTGACCATTGCCAGGCTACAGCCTGGAGCGGCCCGAAAATGCCGTGCCTGCCCATCTAGCTGAAAACAAAGCTGATGAGCAGCGAGTAGAGCAGAGAAAAATCTTGCTTTTAAAAACTGCCTTAAAAAGAAAATCTGAGACTGACTTAAAAAGAAGCAAAGTAGCAGAGCAAGTCAATCAGAGCAAAGAGAGGGGAGGATTCGATCGTGTGGCACTGCTGGATGCAACGACAGCTTAAGGTATGTTATTAAACCTGAAAAATGTTTTCCTGAAAAACTTATGGTATTTCACTGGAGAAAGCTCTAGATGGGCATTTCAAAGGAAGAACAAACCAAAGAAAGAAAGAAAAAAAAAATCCAGACCAGATGAAACCTTGGAAGATGGTCCACAAGGACTTGCATTAAACCGAGGAAAAAAGACTGGGTTATCTAACAGAAGTGACAGAATTTTTTTAAAAGCCTTGTTAGCGGGGTGCGTATGCATTTTATGGTCCACCTCCTGTCTGGGGAATACGATTTCTCTGAAAGAATCGAAATCTGCCTTTTTAATGACTGGGAGATACTTAGAGCCCTGAAACTGTGGCACGGACTGCTCTATTTAATCAGGTAAACTGTTGTCCTCCTCACTGGACTAACTCACATATCATTTAGAAGCTAAAGCCTGTTTACCTTGTTACCCAGAAGTTTGCTGCTCTCCTATTGCCAAACGAAGCATCTCAGCTGGTTTTCTTGCAGTATGAAAGCACGGGAGCTTCTGGCATATATTCATTACGACAAGTGACAGGGTTTGAAGCTCACTTCACACCTTGGGTTTGCCATCAACCAAGTGCCTTCACCCTCCAGGCCCACTACAAAGTCTGCGTTTTTCTCACCGCTGATATGGGGGTTTCTATCTGTGCAATAGCTCAGATTGCTCAAATAGCAAATGCTTCCTCCATCTAACTGCCAACGTGGGGAGAGATGAACTGGCCGTATTGGATGGAGCTCAGGACAGAACCAGGTCTGTTGATTGCTGCCTGGGTGTGTTTGCACGCAGGACATCTCGCTCCGACTGCAAGGTAAAGCTGTGAACTGGTACGTGGCTTTACTGAAGGCGCAGAAAGAGCCAAACTGACTTTTTGTTGAACGTGACAAGGTTAGAACATACTGGGTTTATTTTTAAGAAAAAAATATACAAATGCTCCTATTTCTAGCACATTTATTTGATTTGCAGCGAGTGTTTCCACCAACACTAGGAGACAACTCCCTAACCTAACCTACCAGTGGTCCATTTACTGCCTACAACTAACACATCCTCCTTTCTGTGGTAACTGGGTGTATTAGTAAAGCAAACAACAACCAAATAATAAAGGTGAGCTCAAAACCCTGCTCCTGGCTTGGCTGCTGCCAGGGGCCACGTTGTAGATGTGCTGAACTCAGACAGTTCTCCTTGGTTTTTTTATGTGCTGGGGACACCTGTCTTGGGGTGCCAGAAATGCCATGGAAGCCACTTAACTCTTCCCTGAACGCTTCATCCCAAAATAACCCCCGCCCCGTCTTCAGGAGAACAGCGCCAACCCGTTATACACTGCTGTTGAGCGAGATTGTATCTCATTAAGATGCAAGAAGTAATATGTTTGAAAATGTAATTAAAATGTTTTCCAGTCATTCATGAAAACTCTTTTAATGCACTATAAAGCTTGATATTGTCTGTGGTTGTACTTTGACCTGATGAAAGCTCTGAATGGAAATTTATACAGTAGGTAATATTTACTCTGGCAATGTGTCAGTAGGCAATGTCTACTGCTTTTATTGCTCTGTGGAATAAAAGTTTTGAATTTTGTTCTGTACTGAACCATTTATTGTCTTGAAATTGGCAGCAGTAACACCCAGCTGGATGCCGGTATGTTTTGTGTTTGCGAACAGGCTGATCCATGGGAAACAATCTAGCAGACAGATCAACTTCTCTATGAATTAAACAAAATCTTTACTTGGGTATGAGGCATTTGAGCCTGAGGGAGCTATTATTTTGGAAAAGGCCCATAAAAGGACTTTTTAAGGCATGGACTTTGTGAGTCTTAAGTATGATATTCTTAGACTGCCTTTAGTTACGCCTTGCTTTGCACAACCCAGTAGACTTTTATGAAACAATATCTTCTGTGTAGATGGTGCTGGGGTCCAAAGCTCCGAGTTGAAAGTCAGAACACAACTCGGTGTCTGGCCAAGCCGCTGAGCTGCTTAAATTGTTCTTCTTCTGCCTCCCACCTTTTTTTCTGCCTGTCCCTGGGACAGGAACTGCCATTTCCTATCTGTTTCTCTATTGCACAGCACTGAAAAATTCCTTCTTATAAGCAAAAGAGAGAGGTAGAAAGTTTACCCAGAAACAGCTGAGTGCTCAGTACCAAAAATAAGCATAGCACATAGAGATAATTCTGTGTGCTTAGAGCCAGTCCTATCACCTCTAACAGTCTTATGAATGTCATGAGTTCTGATGTTTTCTTAATTCTCCAGCTGATGGTAATCGAGGAACCACATGATAATCTTGACTTCATTAACACAATGAAAAAATCAGATGTAAATTTCCAGCTTTGTGGTTGCTGGGAAAATATGAAGCAAGACAGTCTTAAATCCTGAAGGTAAATAAAATAATCTGATGGTCATTCTGACCCTCTGTTCACTCCTCCTGGGTTAACATGCCTAATGTTTCTTGGCTACTTCTTAGACAGTACCACACAAGGAATTGGTTCATTGTGATATACCTTGTAACAGTCTTTGCTCTCACCCCCAGTCAGCCGCCTTTTTGATATTTTTTTTCTCCTTTACAGGTCAAAAAGCGTGTGCTTTTCAGTCTACAGCAATGTGTGTTGGATATTCTCACAACTTACACATGGCTTGTTCTCTCTGCAGCTTTACCAAAGGGCTCGTGTGCTCTTCTTCCTTAAACGCGCGCGTGCTCAGGCTGTTACACCAGGACTCAATGGAAACAGGCTCCATTCTCACAGACTTCCTGCCTGACTTTAGGAAAGTCGCTGTAACGGTTCCTCCATTTTTTTCTGTATGAAATGAGGATAATCGTATTTCCTTTCTTGGTCTGTTTCGGACTGCAGACTCTTTTGGACAGATCGTTTCTTAGCACAGGTACGTACAGGGCCGTACCCAGCCAGGCTTTATAACTGATCTCGGTTTACTTTATACATCCCTTGGAGCAGGGACTGGGATTCAGGCTGGTCCAGAGGAGATGGGACAAAGGGAGGAAGCAGACACCAAGCGTCCCCACAGCCGTGCACAGGCCACATGCCAGCGATCCACAGCCTGGATGGACTCTCATAGGTGAGTCACCTTGCACTGGGTTCCATAAAACACAAACTGGGAACAGTTTAAGGTTGTTAATGCTGGTGTGAATTGTGGCCAGCATGGCTAACCATTCATGGACAATTTTTAATTAAAGAAAAAAAAAAAGAATCCGGTTAATAAAGTCAGGATATAGCCCATGTCAAAGAATATGCTCTGGGCAGGACTTCTGGCAGTGACCTGGATGATACCGTTTGCTGTCTTGTAGCACAGCTTTCAGAGATGGGCAGGCACATTTTTGTCACGTGTTTTTTTCTGGGCTATGATAAGCTTTCAAAGACAGACTCAGTTACCTTATTCTTTCCTTGAATTCATGTAGCTTTAAGATGTCGCCTTCAACCACGTTTCAGAATTTGAATGCTTGATATTTTCAGGAAGAAATGTGAGAAAGAAAGAAAAACATAATAGTTTCCTATCATCAAATATTTTGGGTGAGTCATTCGCCTGCATCGCTAGATAAATGCAGCAGGACATCCTGTAACCGTCGTGCAGTTTCTTTAACTTCTACTTTTTTTTCCCCACAACATAAATAGTGAAGTAGGGAAGAAAGTGGCAGTGGAGTCCTGTCCGGGCACTCCTCTTCGCTTGGATCCTCTCCCACATCAGGGGATGGAAGTCAGTCACCTCTTGGAGTCTCCTCCTGGCCAGCGGCAGCAAATTCAAAGGCAATGCCTCCTGAGGGAGGTTAGAGAAGCTGGTGTCATTTTCCTGAGCCTTTTGCCTCGTGGAGGAGTTTCTAGCATCAGAGGGAGAGCGTAGCTATGAGTCTTCACTGGAGCTTTCCTGGAAAAGACCTGGAAGGGGGGTTTCTGGGCCACCAGTCCTTTCTCTCACCCACAGTCTTGAGACTAATCTCCCCCCAGCCACTTTTTAGCTCTTGCACGCCAGTAGAAGAATTTCAAAGATATTTCTTTTCTTTTGGATGATGATAAAAGGATACAGCTGACCAGAATACCAGTAAGAGTGGCATAACTGAAGTCAAACAAATCCTGCTCCCAACAAAAGAAAACAATAAATCAGAACATAATAATTCTGGTCATAAAGTTGGCTTGTTTAAAGGCAACAGAGAAAGAAGGAAAAGTTGAAAAAAACGGCCCAAAAAAATTGTTTTCTTCTTTCTACTCTATCTGCAAGTACAAACAGAACTTTGAACCTTAGATCTATCAAAAGTGGATCTGAACTTACCCAAAGGCCTTGGAAAAAAAGTACCTGACATCAGGTAGATAAACATCTAGTCAGAAATCTTATAGTAAGCCTGAGAGCTTTATGATGACATAACAAGTGAAAGGGAATTAGTGGAGAGATAACAAATGAATAAAGCCTAACTTTCAGTAATAATTCCTGACAGAATTTCAGAGGCGTGACTTCATATGAAATAACTGGAATCTCCTGAAATTCATCTTCCTCCTCAAAACTCCTTTTCAAGACTTGTCCCTACTGTGACACTTAGAAGCTGATGAAACCGGAATGGTCACGTGTTACTGAGGTACAGAGGATTGTCTTTCCTTGCCACTTACTATATATTCCCTTTACTTCGTGTCAGAAAATGCCTTTCTGTGTTTACACAGTACATAGCACAGTGGTCTTCAGTTGTGGTCGTGGTTTCAATAAACCCTACTAATAATTACCAGGAACCAAATCTGTCAATCAGTAAGTCTCATAACTTCATGATCTGACAGTGAAATGAGGAAAAGTCAGTGTATAACTGCGATCATGCATGTTTAATTCTGGCACTGTTCTTCCTCTCTCTCCCATACACACACAGACTCAGGAGGCAGAACAATAAAAGGGAGGCTCCTTGGTTTTGTTTGCTATTTATATCAACATTTTCTCCAGTGTAAGAAGTTCCCTGTAGTTATTTTATACACCTTTCATACACACTTCTCCCACTCCCTCATTCTCTGAGTCTTTTCCTGATCTGGTCACAGTCATATTGCCAGCAGGCATTTTGTTCTTTATATCGGCAAACATTTTTTTTTTCCACTTTTCAGTCACTGATTCTCCTGTCCTCTTCCAGTGCCATCTATTTCACAACTGTTTTTGTCAAAAAAACATCTTCCACTCCCTATCTGCTTTCCACATCAGATTCATGCCTTAAGTCTAGACTGGGAAGTCTCTGGGGCAAGGACTGTCTCTAGGTTGACATGTATTTATGTTTACTTATCCTCAAAAAGCCCCAGCTCCAAACCTCAAAGTCCTGTTACAGTAACTAACGCTGGTGTGGGTGAAAAAGCTTTAACCTGTTAATTCCAGGACCCCCTCTGAACACTACTTTCTAGGCTTGATCAAAAGGTAAAGGTTACTATCAACTTCTTCATGGCCCTCCCAACCCTTGCGTTTTTCTTTCATCCAGCTTCAGGCTCTGCAGCCCCTGTTGAGGCTGTTCGACACTAGTAGTGTAGAGCCTTTCCTTTTTCTCCCTTTTAATTGCAATAGCCTTCCTGAATAATTTGGGTTTCCCCTGCTTTTCTTCAAATATTACCTGAACCTTATCTTCCACTCCTAATTGTTCTCACACTATTGTTTTCTAAAACTTTTGATTTAGTTGGCTTAGTAAAACATGCTATGAAAAATGTCACAGGAAAGAAAGTGTTGCTTTATTCCAGATGGTATTTTTATTTCTGTAATAGCTGAGAACTCTCTTTAGTTTACCCACTAACCTGCTTTCAGTGTTTGTTGTTGGTGATTGTGGTATCACTTTTCTATTACGTTCTCATCACCTAGTCTGGTGTGATCACTGTAAACCTTCTCTTTGTACTTCAGAGCACACCTAATACACCAGTTTAGGGTTGTACTTGTTTCCTTTATCTTTGATGACTGACACAGTTGAGCCAGTTTACAAAAACAGTATTTTCTGAGTAGTTAATTGAAAAGGTTCTTTTTGAATCGTCATAGAAAATAAATAGTGCAGCTCGGAAGGGAAAGGGAGTTTGTGTCATGCTGCTGTTAGTTTTTACATTTATCGTTGTGTTTGTTTATTTTTGTAAAGCCTGTTTCAACATAACCCACATACTGGATAACGTCAAGAAGCATAATACTCACAAAGCATACGCAGCAGCACGTTCAGAAGCGGCATGCTGGTTTTTGCATGAGAGAGCGGGTAATTCTCTGCCCGCTGTCCATATCTAGCCTGCTTCAGCCTAGCCAAAACGCGTCTCTGTCAGAGAACTGGCGGATGGCTTACACGGGGGTCGCCACTGGCCCCTTCCTCAACTACAGCACAAACCGTCCTCAGGGTTCCCGTCGTTTGCAGGCAACGCAGGAGAACGGTACGGAAACAAAGGGAACTGTCCTTTCAGGGCTTGCCCTCGCCCAGGGGCTGGGCAGTCTCGGTGGTGGAGCCTGCGGCGGCAGAGCAGCAGGGAAGAGGGAGGTGATGCGGCCTTGCCTCCCAGAAGCTCTGGCCTGCGCCTGCGGCTGCACCGGGCTCTGGCAGATGCTGCCCGACTCCTCTGCGCAGGGCTCGGATCCCGGCTGGTGCGCTCAGCCGCCGAAGGCTGTAGGCAGCTGCTGGCAGCGGCAGGCGCGCAGCGTGGCCGTCCTGTTGCAGGCGCTTCCTGAGCGCCTTGGAGGCGAGGCTGGGCCGAACACCCCTCCTCTGCATAGCCTTCCCTTCACCCCACTCAGCCGGCTGAATGATAATCATCCGGCTGTCCTACAGGTGTCTTTGTGCCGCACGAACCTCTGCCTCTGCCTTTCTTTGCCTTCGTGCCGCGCCAGAGTACAGTGTGGCAGACGCAGTCCCCCTCACGAGTGTGACACCCAGGAAAGTGGTCCTGGGAACCTGACTGAAGCTTCCCCCCCCGTAGCTGGGGGCTCTGGCTTCCCCCCAGAACTCATCACATTCACACGCTCCCCGTCTGAGGGTCCCCGAAGTCTTCGGAGCTCCTCGTCAGCTCCCTCCTGGCACACGCCGCCAAAGCGTGGCTACTCGGTGGAGAAGTCCTCTACGCCACTGAGTCCCTCTTTCCTCTGGATGTCTCACTCAACCTGACAGTTTCTTTGAGCAGTGGGAGTCCCGTGGGACGCCTTCATAAAGATTTTCGGTGCTTCTCTTTTTAAAGAAGTAGCCCACGCTAGTTCCCGTTTATCTTCGTTCGTACTCTCCGCTACATAGATGAGGGGGAAGCCATGAGGTCAAAAGTAAATGGGCTGCTTAGTCCTTGAATACTTTATCTGCCATGCCTGAGGGATCTGTCTGGCCAACAACATTTCTAAGTTCTATAATTTAATACTTTTATCATTCTAAGCAGTTTCTATTCTGAGCTGATTCTTTCAGAAAGCATCAGCTTGTTCGGTTTCTCTGTGTGCTTACAATCAGCAAGTAGCCTTAACTTTGCCCTGTGTGCCGTAATAGCAAGTTAATATGGTTGTTGGTAGTCAAAACCAGACTCTTGCCAAAACTGCTATTCATAACTCACCTTTCAAGAAAGAATAGACTGCTGACTACAGCTACCATGCAGTTCTCAGATATTTGCTACTTTGATTTTTGATTTTTAAATGCCATTCAGTCTTTAAATGGAGCACAGAAATTTTGCTCTGGCAGGCAAGGTTAAACCTATGCCATTTTTCATAGTGATATACTTGGATGGGAACAAATGTGTCTTAATATCTTTGTTATGTTTTTATGTGTTTTTTTAATCAGGATTTTGCTGTTCTTGTCATTATACTAAATTGGACGTTAAGAGCCATATTTCTAAATCTGGCTTTCAAATATCAAGCCGTGAAATAGCTGCACACAGTGTAAGACAGTGCTGTCCTATGCAAACACTGGATACAGCATCTGGGTGCAATCTGGATGGGTGGGCTCAACCTTGCATGCAATAAGCTGGGTGTGACTCTCTCAGCAGTTTTCTTATTGTTCAATACATGTCTTCCAGCCGCTACCTGCAGAGCAGCTGAGAGCTAAAGTAACTTCTTCCAGTTCAAAGACAACCGGGGGGGGGAGAGCATGCTGAAAAATTACACAGTGGAAGATACGCACATGAATCAAAAGCATGGTCTCACCTTGGAGCTGGTGTTGCTGATGGCTGACCGGGTAGGGCAGAACGCTTGAGTGGGGTGAGTTAAAGGGAATCTTATTTAAGAAGGCCTTAAGAAAACTGAGATTTACAAACTGAAGAGATTTGAAGACAGAATCACAGAATAATTTATGTTGGAGTTCAACTTCCCACTCAGTCAGGGCTAGCTTTGAAGTTAGATCAGGTTGCTGAGGGCCCTGTCTAGTAGTTTTGAATCTCTCCAAGGATGGAGATCCTACAGGCTCTCTAGGCACCTGTTGTGGGTTTAACCACTCTCACGGAGACAGTATTTTTCCTTAGATCCACGTGGAATTTTTATTGCTGTAACTTTGGCCATTGCCTCTTGTCATTTCACTCTGCACCTCCAAGTATCTGGCACCTTCTTCTCTATAACACATCTTCAGGTAGCTGAAGACTATGATTAGACCTTCACCAAGCCATTTTTTCTCCATGATGAACACAGCTCTCAGCTTTTCCTCGTAAGTCATGCAATCCAGTTCTCTAGTCACCTTTGTGGCTTTCTGCTGAACCTGCTCCAATTTGCAAATTGATCCCTGATGAGGAAGGGGTAAAAGATACTAGGACAGGAGAAAAGGTAGGAGACAAAAGAGAACAACAAGGAAAACCTTCAAGAAGCAAAGCCCAGAGCAATTAGGATACTGTATGCAAAAGAAAATGGAAGGTAGGAAGGCAAAACAATAGCATGAGGGAAGTGGCCACATAGTTCCAGCTGTGCCCTGTAGAAGCTCTGTTACAGCATCTCAAGAATTTGGCCCCAAAAGCTTTTGTCTGAAAGAGCTGCTGTCCCACTGATTCATTTTAAGGGTTACTGTTGATGTGGATTTCTTTCAAAGATGGCTTACTAAAAATCAAATTAATTTTGCAGTAGTGTGCATAAATTATGGAGAGTATGAAACGGGAGGTTATTCACGTAAGATAGCTCCCCAGAAAAGTGAGTGATACTGGTTTTTGCATTAGTCTTATTCTCTCACGAACTCCGACGTCTAAGACAGACAACTCTGAGACACAGATGAGGGGGGGTGGCAGATAGTGATACCCAGGCTCTGATTCCTTGATTTTCTTTATCACAGCAGGCGTGGCCATGAGCCTGTTGTGCAGCCGCATTCCCATTTGTTTTGAAGCATCCTCATCTTCTGGAAGCCGCTCTCTAGCTTAGTGGCATAAGAGTCACTTCACAGTTTTTTGCTCAAAACGGTTGTCAGGGCTGTAGCTGTCACTAACAGAAATTTCTTCTACTGCTTTGGGACTGCTGTGAACTGTTCCTCTGGTCATGAGCTTGACAGATCAACTGGCTGTTGCTCAATGACCCCATCACCGTAGCTGGCAGACATTGATTTGACACATCAGGGCAGGCAGCTACTTTGGAGGCCGGGTAATGTCAATCCCTGACAAAGCACTACATTCGTGCGGAGGTGATGGCAAAGCAGAGCAGCATTTTGAGTAATGTCATCGAGCAATGGGACAACAGCTACCATGTTTTAAAGTGTGTGCACTTTTGCCTTTTTAGAGAAAACGTCTGTGTAATTATCTACAAATCTAATCCTATATATAGCTCCAGGGGTTGTCTCACAGTTTTTTCTCATTTAGTGTATTACTCGGTCAAGTAGATATTTTACATTTTCAGCTATACCTGCAAATTATGAAGCAATACCTATCTCTGCAGTGGGTGGGTTTTTTCCACTTAAATGTTTTTATGAATAATTGATCTGCTTTATCATCTAAATAAATGTCAACAGTTATCCAAAACTGTGATCTATACTGAAATAATAATGTTATCAATAAAAAGCATCAGAAAATTTACAGAAAGAGCTAAAATCTTCATAGCTCTATATACTCCATTTAAGTCAAAATGCCAAACTGAAGAGGAAACCAGAAGTCAGAGAAGTAGGAGAAGATGCAGTGTCAGATGTGGTCAGCTGTGTCCCATGTGAGCCCATTTAAGGGCCTGAAAGAGATGGAAACCATTTGAGCTCTTTTGGTGATGATATCCAAGGTGCTGGGAGACCCTTAGCAGCTACATTTCTTCTGGATGGTTCTGATACCCTCCATTCTCCTTGTAGCTCCCTATCTGGTGGCCTTCCTGGGAGGTGAAAGACTTGGAAAAGACGTATCATCCTTTTGATTTCTCAGGCCTAAAATAATGTTTTTTTTCTGTCTATCTGCTTTGACCAGCTTTATTTAGCACAAATGGTAAGGTTGGAAAAACTGTTGATACAGTAATTTAGGTAGTAGATTAGAATTAGATTAGAATCTACTGCGTATCACATGTTTTACTTAAGAACGTTAAAGACTGGGTTCATTCAGTTTATCTCTGAGCTTGCACATTTCACAAGCACTCTCACAGCTGCACCTAAAGAAATGCTGATATATACACACAAATAGCAAATTAGCCACACTTATCATTAGGCAATTTGCACGCCTAATGTAATGTATGCATTTCTATGTGTTGGGGACTACGCAGTGCACCTCTGTGTTTCTTTTTTGTGGGCAAGCTTGATTTACTTCTGAGTACCAGCTCGCTTAAATTTAACCTTTTATGAGCAAGAGGGCTGCCTTAGTCACAGCAGTGTGCGCACATGTGTGGAACCTAGTTGCAGGTTGCATTAATAACCTTGCGTTAGTAATGTGAACTCTTTGACTTGTTCATGGAAGCTGTTTAATAAAATTTGATGTTACAGTCAGACCACAGAAAAAAATGTCCATATGCTTGCCATTTTACATCATATGGATGAAAATTAACAAGTTAACAGACATCTCTTAACAAGCATGCCATCTACAAGATTAGCTTAATCCCCCAGAGTTCATTCTTAAATTGGTTTTGACATTTGAGTTATGTTTACAGTGCCACACTTGCCTCCAAGGCTGTGGTCCAATACAACAGTAAACCGCATTTTAAATACAACTGGACCAAAATTGCAATGGCCATCTAATACAAAGCACTGCTCTGATACATATAGTAGTGTTGTAGTTTAACCCCAGCCAGCAACTCAGCACCACGCAGCCTCTCACTCACTTCCCCCCACACCCAGTGGGATGGGGGAGAGAATCGGAAAAAAAAAGCAAAACTTGTGGGTTGAGATAAGAACAGTTTAATAGAACAGAAAGAAAGAAACTGACAGTGACACTAATAACAACAATAAAGTGACAATAATAATAAAAGGATTGGAATACACAAAACAAGTGATGCTCAATGCAATTGCTCACCACTCGCCGAGCCAGTAAGCTCGGCAGTTCTGTGGCAGCAAACGTGTAGATGCAGTAAAGAGGTGGCTGTGATGATAAGAAAGAACAGACTCTGTCCTGGGCTAAATAAAGTACCCTAGGACATCCAAAGAGTGGAGCCAGGTGACAAATGCAGCCGCTGTTGAAACCACAAGTGCTAGCATAGACTCAGAGTAGGTTGGTAGTGACCATAATGAACATGAGTAATTCCTGCTCCCTCAGAATCTCCTGCTCCCTCAGGCTTAGCCTTCCTGACCCCTTCATATCCTGTCCTAAACACCTCCACACCAGACAACTTACCCAAGGCTCAGCGGCTGCTAAGAAGCCACTCCTAATTGAGCAGGCATTGCCTGCAGGAGACGCTGGATGAGGTTCTTGCTATAACCTGATCCCAAGCAAGAACTCGGGCAGTGCCCATCTTCCACACCACCATTCAAGTATGGCTGGAAATAGTTGCTGTGTCCAGTTTTGTTCAAGGTCTGATTTTCTTTTTGCCCTTGTTTTTCAATTACTTCCTACTTTTCGTTTGTTTCCAGCTGAGAACATTATCTGGGGGGGGCTTTCACAGCAGGGCTGGATGGCATCAGAGACGTTAAGGGTTGAAATTTCAAACATTTTTAAGCCTGGGGCAAAGAGCTGCAGAGCTGCAACGGGTGGGATGGCGCAGCTGGGATTTCAAAGCCAGTAGGGCCTGGCTCCAAGAATGGGATACAAAGGGCTTCAGGGGGAAACAGCAACTGGGAACAGGAAAATCAGGGAAAAGTTGATTTACTGCTCATATCCGACATGCGCGTGATTTCAAGTTACAGCAAACAGCTGTCAACCACTGAGCAGAAAACAATTAGTCAGGTTGTCCCTGACAATGTGACCCTCTCAGTTTTCACAGGAAACGAGCAAGCTGCAGCTGGTGGAGGGACTGGCTGTAGCTCCACTTGTTACACTCCTACCCCATCACCATCTGCTCTTTTGGCTCTCCAAGTTTTTGTGAAGGACACAGCTTGCAAATATGGAGCCTGCTTTGGAAGGGCAGTTCAGCGTCCTTTTAGACGTATTGCACGGCCATGTTGAAGCCCTACCCTGAAGGTGGTAATGCAAGGGGTTCTAGCAACAGCTAAGTCGCTGCTAAATACGAGAAGAGGTAAGCAGGCTCATCCAGTATGAGGGTGATCCAGCAACTCCGTTGCTCCAAAAGGGCTCAGCAGCAGGTTTGTACTTGGCATGGCTGCACGGCATCAGAAGGGCAGGAGATAGCAAAGATGTGAGTGCCATATGCCTTGCCAGACCAGCCAGCCGGCAGCTGACAGCGGATCCATGGTGGCTCCTCTCAGCATTCCTGCTGACGGAAAATTGTGCCAGGTCAGGAGACAGGGCATAAAGAGATCACCCTCCCCTGTTGCCATTTGTATTGTGTTTACGTGGCAAGATTTTGGTAGCGGGGGGCTACAGGGGTGGCTTCTTTGAAAAGCTGCTAGAAGCTTCCCCTGTGTCTGACGGAGCCAATGCCAGCCGGCTCTAAGACGGACCCGCCACTGGCCAAGGCCGAGCCCACCAGCAACAGTGGTAGCGCCTCTGGGGTAACGTATTTGAGAAGGGAAAAAAAAGTTGCTGGGGTTCAGGAACTGCAGCTGGAGAGAGGAGTGAGAACATGAGAGAGAAACATCTCCGCAGACCCCCAGGTCAGTGCAGAAGGAGGGGCAGGAGGTGCTCCAGGCGCCGGAGCAGAGAT